>ML790472.1:149065-210447 GCA_009831015.1 Picea engelmannii | reverse complement strand
ATATGTGTTGCATTGCGGAAGACACCATAAGAACACTTGATACACCCTCTAAGACATGTTAGAAAAGGAAAACACATCATTTGGAAAGCTTATACAATATTTTTCCTTGGGAAATTATCATCTTAAACAAAGTTTTGGAGATCAGTGCTCCCCTGCTCACATGCAGGGAGCGCTAGCACTCCTTGTCCACTTAGCAGGGAGCATTATAATGCTATGTTGCCATCTTTGAGGAAGCATCAATTGGTTGAGAGAATATTGGGGAGAAATCCCCCTTATCTCTAAGGACATCTAGAAAGGATCCAAGTTGGTTTGGCTCAAATCCAAGCTTTAGGCTGTATCCTAGGGAGATACCACAATTGATGGAGTCATATCCTAAACTTATTCCAAAGATAACTAAGGTGGTTGAGCCTCCCAAAGCCTATAAAAGGAGGCATTCTCATGGTGAAAAGGAGGAGAATATCAATGAAAATTATTATCATTTTGAGAGTGGATCGTTCGAGCAAGGGGTTGGACAAGGAGGACTTGGTGAGGCTTCTACATCTACATCTACAGATTCTAAATACCTTGTTATGTTCTCATTAATATATGCTTGGCCTATTTCCTTGAAGTTTGTGTATGATATGATTGCATAGGCTTGTCTCTTATTGATAAATATAGTTTAAACTAATCTTGGTAGAATAGGAAGCATGCATTGTCTTTGTTGTCTATTGAATTGTAGATCTCATTAAAGAGACTATATATCAAGTTCATGTTGGACTGAGCAAGGAGAAGCTTTAGAAAAAGGTACATCTTATTTTATTCCTCTTTTTCCTTTGACTAGTTTAGCAACATTTAAAGGAATTTCAGTGTCCATTGTTAGCATTTTTATGTCTTGGTCATAGGGGTCTAGGATCCAAGAAGTCATTCACCTGTCCGCAGGGGAATTTTCCTACAACATTAGCGAGATTTAGCCAGATTTGGAGGATTCCCACCAGATTTGGTGAAAACTGCCAAACCACTTTGACCTTCCAGAAGGTGCCACGTGGTGCCTCCTCATTGGTCCACGTGTCACCTCGTCATTGGCCTGAGCCATGTCATCATGCCATGTCAACCTGCCCAGTTAGGTGCCACATCATCATTCATATAGTGCCACGTCATCATCCGTAAAGTGCCATGTCAACATCCAAACAGTGCCATTTCATCGTCCGTATAGTGCCACATCAGCATCCTTGCAACCACGTGTCACCTCTGTACAGTTCCATGTGTCACTTACGTACAATTTCACATGTCACTTCTGTACAGTTCCATGTGTCACTTACGTACAGTGTCACGTGTCACTTCCGTACAGTGCCATGTGTCACTTGTTTAGTGGGCCAAATCACCCCTGAAAATGCTAAAAATGACTAACATGTAGCATGTCCTGGTGCTGCCACATGTCACGTTGACATCAACATGACATACTGCGGACATCATCTACCACGTCAACTATACGAACTTTGACCAGTTGACTTTGACCTTTGACTTTTTTGCATGCTTGAGAAAAGTTTTGATCGCCATAACTTTCGCATGCGATGTCCATTTTTGGGAAAAAGCATACTATCGAAATCGATATGACGAGCCCTATGCGATGACGTTGGTTTCATCTGATTTTGGAAACCCTTTCTAGATCCATTTTGGATCACTTAGGAAACTTTTTTCTGCATAATATGCTTTATTTTGTGCCCCCTCTTCTCACAACTTGAGATTTTTTGATCCAGATTTATTAGCAAAACTAAATGAATAACATATTGAATATAATAACACAGAGATACAGAGAAAAAACAACAGATATCCAGTGAACAATAACTTTTATTCAATAAATAAAATAGGCTGAAACTGTAAAACTGTAGAACTGAAAACAACTTGCCCGAATGGTGGTAGCTATCTCTGAGAAGATATGTGGTTGCTACGTGCATCCGTCTAAGTAGAATGATTACAATGAGGCTCCAAAGGAATTTCTAACATTACTCATGAATGCCAAAACCCTAGACATCTAAAAACCTAACCTTAGGAGATGAAACACCAAAAATTATGTGGGCCCCGATGGGTAAGTTGGTACCTCAACTTCCTAGGGTTGTAACTTTTGCATACGACCTCCATTTTAGACGCATGATAGCCCGTTGGAAAAGTATTTTTGAGAACTACACATTATACGATCAAACTTTGACTTTATCTACAGTTTGACTATGGCAAGCCAAAAAAACACTTTTTTAGGGCCCCAAAACAACCCTGGAAGTACAGAAAGATGTACTGACATGAAAACTCCCAAAATAAGTCAGTTGGATTAGGTAGGCGGCCACCAGTCTCCAATTGGAAGCTGTATAGGGCTTTAGACAACCCCGAAAGTGTAGAACCCACAATTACAAAGAATTACAGAAGAACATGATGAACTAAAAACTGTCAAGATGAGCCAGTTGGAATAGGTGGGTGGCCACCAATATCCACATAGATCATTTGCATAATGATTCCACTCTCCAATTCTGCCACAAATTTCACTCGCCAAAACTAGAATCTTCTATTGTCATGTGCATCCTTGTTTGAATAGTTTTGATCAAATGCCATTCTGTAGATTATATCGACTGCTACAACTGACACAATTTTTCCAACATTCACATTGGGATGAGAATCCCTAACACACTTTTCTAGAAAAGAATGGATCATCAAAATTACTGCTTCTTCTCTTTGGAAGCGAAAGGTTTCAAGACTTTTGGTACTCAATAACTATGAAACGTATATTCTTTGCATCTTGAAGTCTAGACTGATTTCCTTGCTTTCCAGCAGATGCAGGAACTCTCCTTTCACGTACTTGTCATCGTTGTTGTCAAGCTTCCACTAGTTTTCTCCCTGCGCTAGTCAAACCTCCTTTCTACCTAGGGTATGGATCCGTTCTCTTTAGATTCAGCTGGCCCCTCCTGGACATCTATTTTTATCATGCATGGGGTTTGCTGTTATTGGGGTTTGATTATTCCATCTCTTGACATTCAATCTAGATGACAGGGTGAATTTTACACCCATGTTGTCATTTTCTGGTCGATAAACCTCGCTCAACATGTGCACGTTGCATAATTTTCATAACATCTTCCATCTCTCTCCGTAGGGAGACCACACCAGACACCTCCAATTTAAAAACCGAACTTGCAATATTATAACAATTACAGGAAAATCCATACTATTATGTCCATATTCTAGTTTGCCAACAACATTAAGATCAAACGATTTCAATCGAAATGAAATGTTCCTCCCCATCTTCTGAAGAAGTTCCCTTCGTCAAATCTTTCTATCAATGTTGGGATTTCCATCATGTTCCATTCTGCCACTGGTAGATATGGCACCACCATCTAATCCCCTCTCTGACCTAGGATCGAGTCCCCCCGAGAAAACGAGTCTATTTTCCCACTAATGCTCATGGGTTGTGACCCACTTTATTGGCTCCTCCTTTGAGTGCAACTTCTCTCTGCTACAGTTACCTTGAGCATGAAACCCCCTTCACATCAACAACTCGTGGCCCCCCTCGTATGGATCTAATGGACAAACACAACAATCCACTACAACAAACACATAACAACTATCACTTAATCTATCTACTCTCACCTATGCTAGGCTTCCATTTCCCTTCCATTTCCTTGGGCTCTCCCTTGAGGGAGTCAAGCCCAATCCTGATCTGATACCATATTGGGAAATGGGCGAGTGAGAGTAGACAATATTACACAAAAAAAATTGTGCGTAAGTGCTCTATTGAACAACAAAACAAAGTACATATAAATACAAGAAAATTGTCTCAAGATAGACAACTACATTGATCCACTGATTGAGGAAATATATCAACCTCACACCAAACTAGGAAGCTAACTAATTGGAGAGAATCTCTCAAACAAACTAGGCCTCAACAACCTCCTAAAAACTAGGAACAAACTCCTTTTTGTAGAGATTAGAACTCCACCTAATAATGACCAATAAACTCAATAATTAAATATGATCTCATCAAAGACAAGTGAGAGTTACATATCCCAACAGTCTCAAAATTAATTGTGTAGTTCATAAAATAATAATTTTATAGAAACGGTTTGTCTTCTATTTAAACTTTGCATTACCTGCACATTATACACATTTAGTCCCTTTATTTTTTTCATATTCATTCTAGGTTGTCCAATAGAGTAATAAAATACACCCTTGAAATTTAAAGGATGGATCCCCAATATAGGTTAAGAGTGTTTTGTAAATGAATTAGTTTGATATTTAAGTTATTAAAATCTATTTTTTTTGAAATGATATATCTATAGAAAAAGGTTAAACATTGTTTTTTTTTTAACATTTCTAGTTTGTCATAGTGCCAATTTATTTAAACAATATTTATCAAAATTACAATTTTAGATTTGATAAAATTATTATTTTTAATATAAAAATAAATTCAACACCTTTAATTACTTTTAATTTTTTATTTTTTTTTTCATTTTTTAAAATTAATTTTTAATATCTAGTTTATTTATATTCCATATAGATAATAACACATAATTATTAATAAATATAAATTATTATAGTTGATTAAAGAAAATAAACCCAACTTCACCTTCTTCTTTTTTTTATATATATATATATATATATATATATATATTGATTGCATGCAAGTTGCACGTGTTCGGAATTGGCATTATCCTTCAAGTCAACGATCTATTAAACCATCCATTTAAATAAACTTTTTTAACCATTCAAATCACCCCAGCAACAACAAAGCACGTTAGATAAGGCATGGTATGGCATGAATTTTAACGTACGTGGAATATGTACTTAAATATTTGTTAAAGATTTTTTCACACTTAAATTATACATTTAAATATTTGTTAATTTATACAATATCTTTCATATGTTAATGTTTATTTAGAATTTAGTGAAATAAAGATTTATTATTATGGGTCATTTGATGATAATGATTAGCGTTCATCAATTATGGAATTTTAATTTTAAAAAAATAAAGGATTATTTGCAATTCTATAAAAAATTATTTATATATTTGAAAAATATTATATATTAATATTTATATTTAATAATTTACATATTTAAATATTTGTAATTATGGAATTTTAATTTTAAAAAAATAAAGGATTATTTGCAATTCTATAAAAAATTATTTATATATTTGAAAAACATTATATATTAATATTTACATTTAATAATTTACATATTTAAATATTTGTAATTATTTGTAACTATATATATTATAATTATTATATATATATATATATATATTGGTTAAACAAGAACTTGTTAGGAAAGATTATAAATTTCAATTATATATTTGACATATTATTATTATTTTTATTTTATTATTATTATTATTATGATACATTATTATTATTATTTTTATTTTAATAATGATAATGATAATTTAATTTAAAATTATAACTTCACTAAATTTACTATTATTTTAATAATGATAATGATAATTTAATTTAAAATTATAATTTCACTAAATTTACGTATAACAAGATCAAAGGGAATATATCTGCAACTATAAACACTGGGAAAGAGAACTACATTGATAATGAAGAGGTGAATCTCAGTTGGGTCCTCATCCTCGGAATGATCATTTGGGCAATTTGGAAAGAAAGGAACCGACGCATCTTCAAGAAAAAAAAATGGACGGTAGAAAAGATCAAGGAAACCATCATCTCCATGACAAGAGAAACGGTACAGAGCCGCAACTGCCACCTGAGCAGTGCGCAACTCACAACTGAGGATCTCATAATCCTTGAGGCCTTTCGACTGAAGGACGGACACAACCCCTTTCAAATGAGATGGCCAACGCAACTCCAAATAGGTGAGCGCAACTGGAAACTGCCACCAGAGGGTTCCCTCAAGCTGAATTTTTATGGGGCATTGAAAGGTAACCCAGGCCGGACAGGGTTGGGAGGCGTTATCAGGGACAATCAAGGAAATATCATTCGGCTGTATACTGGGAGTTTCGGGAACTCAACCAACAATGCAACGGAGTTTGGAGTCCTGGAGACTGGCCTAGAGATTCTACGACGGGAAGCAATAACCAATACTATAGTGGAAGGAGATTCCATGCTAGTGATCAACACAGTAAGGAAGCTCCAAAACAACACTAGAATGGGAAAAATCCAGAAACATTGGCGCTTGGCACAGTCCCTGCAAAGAATTCAGGAGCACATACAGTTGGGGATTGAAGTAGAGATGCGTTGGGTACGAAGGTCATCCAATGGCCTAGCGGACAGAATAGCTAACGAAGGTGCAGACGGAGCGGAACCAGGACTGGACAGAATATGAGTAACATACCAAGTGGTCAATTCCGAACAGACTACACTCAAATAGCAGTAAAGGATTACGATGGCATCTGAAGTACGGACGACCACAACGAGATTGGAGGCTCAGAAGTACTTGAAAGGCATGTAGGACCCCGTCAGAATCTGAAAGGCCAACATGCCAACACGGATTCCAATTCAGACCCAAGTTACACCACAGGAGGAGATACAATACGGCGGCCCTATTACTAGAAATGAGTACAGGGACTTCTCGTGGGAGCAAAGGAGGGATATCCAGCAGGAGGAAAAGTACACAGAACAAAACGGTTGGCCAGGGGCGAGGTTGAGTACGCATCACCTATACATAGGTAAGGGGGGAGGAAATGATTAGCATACAAGGTGCAAAACAGGGGAGCAACGCAGGGATGACGGCAGGAATCCAAAGAATGTACGATCCAAATCAATGTGACAGAACCTGAAAGGACACCACTATTAGAGATCAATGATTACCAGGAGAAGCCAACAGCCGAGGAAACCCAATAAAGGAAACATCACCAGAGGAAACCACAGATCGGAGAGAAGAAATCACAAAGGCCATACTAAGCACCAAGAAGTAATGGAAAAAAGTGGATGACGAACTCAAGTTGATAAACATGCAGAGATGACAAGACTGAAGAAGACCCAGAGAAAGAGAGGCCCCCAGGGGGAGGCTCATTCAAAAAGTGCCTGGAAGATCACGAAGGTGGAACAGGTGGCCAGAGAGGCCAAGGAAATCTTCCTCAAGCAGGTCGACCCCAAAGGGAAAGAAGTCATAGAGAGGTGGGAAAGAGAAGTCAACAACCAGCGACAGGGAAAGGAATGGGATGAACTCATTCAAGAAGTCGACGGGATTAAGGACCTGAGGACCACTCAACCAAGAAAGACCCTCTACCAAAAAATGGTGGAAGAAGCCTGGTGCACTAAAATGTTGATAGGCAAGCTGAAAGCTGACAGGAAAGAGACCAGCAAGGAAGCGATCAGGGGACATAAGAAGGAGCTCACAAAAATCATGAACCGACTCAGCAACTTGGAGACTCTTGCCAGAGGAATAATGGAGGACCAGAGGAGTCAAAACGAAAAGTTGTAGCAACTGGCAGAACTATTTCACATCTATCTCCGCTACATCCACCATTTAGACATAACTCCTGAGGACCAACGCGAAACTCCAACCAACATCAGAAGGAGATGCATGGTAGAGCAAACAGAGGAAAAAGAAGCAAGTAAGAAAGGAGACGACAACCAGCCAATCATCTTGGACTAACACAGCACAAACCATGGTTTTTATGCATTGCTTACTGTTATTTGTTACTGAATATGTTAAGTTATGGTTTTCTGCAAACTGGCTTAAGAGGACTGGGTTGGTTTCCCAGGGTGGCGGCCCAGCTCCCTCGTTTTTGTTGATAGTGCGTATACAACGGCCTTGATCTGGTTTCTTTTTTGGGGCAGATCCAGGGACCCCTCCCTACTTTTCCTTTTTGTACTATAAGTTTTTATAGTTATATAAAATCTCAACTCACTTACAAAAAAAAAAATTACTTATAAAATATTTTTGTTTTTAGTTAAGGGATCCCTCCTACCTTTTAGTATAGTTATATTGTATAAAATTAAATAAAAAATGATTAGAAAAAATTATATATTTAAATAATAAGAAATTGTTCATAAAAATCTCCATTTTTGAAAAAAATTGTTGAAGTAAATCTTTAATTTAGAAAATATTACCCCAATAAGTGAAAAATAGCGAAAATGTTGCCCCCAAAAAGAAAAAATCGTGAAAATACAGAGTGAAATTGTTGCATAAATGTGTTAAAATCATTTCGACCGAAATAATTTATATCTTTCCATGTTGAATCATTTCATCCCCCATTTTTTTTTCGGTCGATAGATGTTTGATTTTTAACTTTTTGACCGAAAATATGTTTTTAGTTGAAAGCTAGTTTTTCCATTAAATCTAACTTTTAGCCAAAAAACACTAATTTTCGGTCGAACTAACAGTTCGGCCGAAAACCTGCACTTATGGTACTTTTCATAAAATTGTCACTTCTCTTTAGCTTAGTCCAACTTTGGAAGGAGCTGACTCCTTAAAATACTATGAGTTTGGTTTCAGAACTAATACCAACAATTTTAGAATTGAATCGACTTTCATTTGATACAATTTGTAGTCAATTTAATTGTTTTTTAGTATTTTTAATTAATTTTATGAAAAATGTCTCCATTTTATTTTTAGATGACATAATGAAAAATCAATATCTGTAATAATACATTGTTGAAAATTATGAAAATTTATATTACGAAACCTTTCATTGTCCTCTTCAAAAGTGTATTTTTAGATTTTACTATTAAATCGAAATTAAGGCATATACATGGAGTCTCACTAAGTGTGTTTAAAATATGTAACTTTTTCAAATTGGTCAAATTCAAAAAAAAATGTAGTAATTATCATATTCATTCGTTAAATTCAAAACTATAGTCATATTTTAATAGAGTCAGTTTAGATTGTTGCAACATATTTTGTTTTTCATAAACAAAGTTTAATAATGAGTACATCCGCGTCTAAAAGCATAACTCATTATGAGTCCCTTCATTTTTAAGGAACATATAGTAAAACAATCACTAAATTGACATATCAAATGTCAATAAAAAAAGTTCAAAAAATAGTCAATAGAAAGCTAACAAAATTGATGACAAGTTTTGTCTTTACTATAAAGTGAAATTCTAAAAAAAAAAAAATTGTTTACCGGAAGTTGAAAAACTTATGAAAATATATTTTATTTTCTCAAAAAACAAGGAAAATAGACACCCACATTCATAATAAAATATCTTGTTAACATAATTTAATTTATTGAATATTTATTGAATAATCACAGGATTAGAAACTTGGATTATACACTTAAACTCATTATAAAAAATAATAAACTTAAATTCAAAGGGGTTGGATCCATTAGTGAGAAATAAAGATTTTTTCACTGATGACCAAGGTTCAATTCCCATGATAGCATCCAACCCCTAAGGTTTCCAAGGGGACACCCAAAGGTAGTGGTTGAGTGTGTGAGGCTTGCATTGCACTCCCCAAACACACATAAGTGGATCAAATCCCACCCTCTTTTCATCCTTAAGATTGGAGACTAACTATTATGGCTTCGACCATAATTTTATCCGAGGGGTAGCAGGAGCAAGGGGGTCCTTTATGATCTTGAGGGACAAAATGAAACATAGTTCACTTGAGGATCGAGAGCTGCCACAAAAAATGAAGTAGAGGCAATGGAAGTCTATCAAGGTTTGTGCATGTTCAAAGAAAAGGGTATTATTGTCACGATGGTAGTGGAGGACTCATCTATCATTGCTAGATCTCTCTCTATGTGGACTACACCTCAAAATATTGGATTGCCCGAATTATTCAAAGGTCCTTGGATTTGGCCAAAGATCTCGACAATCTTGAGTTTTTTCTAGTGTTAAGGTCTCAAAATAAAAATGCAAATCATTAAGCCAATAATGGTGTTTCCATGGAGGAAGGTTATTTAGCCATTAATAAAAGGGACACAATAACCAAAGTCATCCTATGACATTAATCAATCAAACCATGAAGAGCCTCCCCATGAATAGGTGTAAGTGTATGCAAGTTGGAATGGAAGGGGAATTAAATCCCACACTCCTCATTGTTAATTCAGTATTGGAACATGAAATTATAATATGTACCACGATGGATTTTCCTCTTGAATGTGGGTTTTCAACCTGGGTTTATCTCTCAGTGTTGTTTATTCGCTTCCTGTTTGGTTCTTATGTTATGTAAAGATGACAAGCTCAAGGTCATGAAGGGTGGGAACATGATCTATCTATTGTGAGTTTTCTTGGCCCTCTAGCTAGAACGACTTGCATTTGATTCAGGTTAGTGGAAACCATGGCTCTATGTCACCGTGAAAATAAATGCTACGTGCTATGTGAGTTGGAATTTGTAAAAGAAGAATGCAACATTGTGTAAGAGAATTGTCTAAGATACAAAGTTCCATGGAGAATAATTCTATGAAAAGAAATAGATGGTAAGAATATTGGTATGAGCTATGGAAAATTGAGACCAAGGAGAGAGTAAAAAGCCTGGTGAAAATGAAGGTGTTTATACACTCACATTCACAAAAGTAGTTCGATCTAGAAGAAATGTTATGATATTTTGGTTCTTGAGTTGATAAAGTGGTAGAACAATTGTGTATCCCTCCTTAGGGTACTATGTCTCCTCCTACTCTAGTTTCCAGGATCAATGGAAATTCCTCCATTATTTCTACTAGGATCAAAGAGGAGGCTACCAAACAATCTCACCTTTTGGGTCAGTAAAACATGGAAATGGGCACAGGTGAAGAATCTATGAAGACCTCACCTTGCAACAATAGGTAGAAATGATATCTAAATACCTTTTTAAAAACTTTATGTCAAAATTTAGTAATGTTTTACCGTGTTATTAGTACCTTCCAAAGAGGGTACTCTAGTAATTGGATTTGTGTTAAACAACCTTCAAATTGATATTAGTGGGTGCATTTTACAAAACATTTTCGAAACATATTCAAAGTTCTATAAAAATAAAAAATTAATTTGATTTTTTTCCAAAATAAAACTTATTTTTAAGATTTTTGAAATTTTTTAAATTTTAAAATCATTTTTTTCATTGGCTGAGGCATTTTGATGGGACATAATTTCCCCTAGTATGTTTGAATTTGTTGTCATATTTGTCAGTGTTATAAAATTATTTAAAAATTCCAAATTGTAAAATTTGACACATACCCATTTCTGTAAATGCCTTACACATACCATGATCATAACGTTAAATCCTATCATAACATTAAATCTTGTCAAAACCACTGACAATAATAGAGTCTCCTCTGACAAAACTTCAGACCACATACTACCTTACCGCCTCAACCTTCCTAGCAGAGTCACCTCTAACAATAGCAATGTCTCCTTTCACAAAACTTCACATTACATATTGCCTCATCGCCTCAACCCTCCACAATGTTTCACTCCTGCAATCATGCTTGATTTAATATCATAGTCGACCTCTCTAGCTCGACCAAAGACATGACCATTTGAACCAAAATACTACCATTGTTTTCATAGGATATTCCTCAAGTTATTTTTCCTTGGAGGGTAGGCTACTTACCATAATTTGGAGGGTCAGCTACAATGAAGCTATGCAGTAAACAAATGTACATTACTTACCAGAATTTGGAGGGTCGACTACAATGAAAATATGCAGTAAAAACAGGTACATTACTACACTAGTATAATTTTTTTCCTTTGATTTTTTTTTCTAAAATCAATCCCCTATGAGGCCCCCCAAAAAAATAAAAATAATACTTATTGAGGTAGACAAACAACATTTGTTTTTTCAGTATCATGTTATTTCAATAGCCAAATCGGTATGGACTAGCATTCTTCCATAATTTTTTTCCTTTCATAAACTGAAACAAGAATCAATGGACACCATATAAGATTTTTTGGACAGATTGAACAACACTCTAGCTAAATATCCTAGTCACTGAATAGATCAAGACATGTTGAGAACAGTATGAAGAAAATGAAGAAAAAAGAAAGATGACAGTGCTAGAATACCAAATCGCTATTTTATCCAAAATATTGGATGCTTACCGAGGTATATATGTAAGGGTCATTTAACAAAGTGGTGGATAATATGGACAAACATATGAAACCGATCATCTTGTATCTGGTTTTTATAAGATATTTCCTTTACAATGTTTTGTATGTGTCTTCTTTCATGATCCCAACCATTTCATACTCTCCCTTACCTGAATCTCTGCTTCTAGTTCTTCGACTGGAGTTAAGACCTCTACTTCTGGTGATGGCACTATTATTTGTTCTTCAACCCTTGATTATTCCTCTATCTCTTTGGCCTATGTCTCACTGGGTAAACAAAGTAAACTTGTTTTTGATTCAATGAAAGCACTCGGTGCCCTTACCTGTCGTTGGGTAAACAAAGTAAATTGGTTGTTGATTGAATGCAAGGACTCGACAGAAGAAAAAACACTCTCACATGGGTAGGGGAATTGAATGATCAGGGAAACATCCTGGCATTTTCAATCTCTTGATCCCCTAAGCGAAATTTCGAACCAATATGGGTCAGGTTAATTCTTTAACTCCCTCTAATCTCAGGTGGATATTAGTTAATTATTAACTAGTTAAGGGTGAACCCAAGGGCACTTGCAGAAATAAGAGGTTCAACTTGTTGCAGGTTTATCAACAGGAAGATCTAATTACGAGTGAGTTATTAGTGGGCATATGATAAAAAAATAAACTCGTAATTAGAAAGTATACAATAGAAAAATGAATAGGCAGGTAGGTGATTGATTTATTTACCATACTAGCCAAAGGCATTCAAGTTTTAGATGAGCAACGACTTAACAGAATAGAACCCCTGCCTCAATAGCTTTCTCCAAGCTAGTGAAAAGTTACGGCCATGCTCACTGGCCACATGTGGAATGTTAGTGGAGTATGCATTCATGCTATATGTTGAGGAGATGGCAGAGGTTTTCATACAAATTACATTAAAATTTATCAATCCCAATGAACATTATGTTAGAAAAATAAGATTGTGTAGCAATAAAATAAAAATAAATGTGGAAATAAAACACAAAAGATACACAATACAATATAGAAACAGATATATGTGGTTCACCCAGTGTGGGCTACATCCACCAGAGAAATTTGTAGGTCCTTCCTTTTTATTATCCAACAAATGAAGGGATACAACCTACATCAAACCCATTATAACTTCCTCTTCTTTCTCTCACAATCTCATTTCTCAGAATACAATATTCGCCATGATCCATAGTTGCAATACATTTCCCTCATAAAACACAGTTTCCTTCTAGGGAAAAAACCCTAACATAACTTCTACCATCAGATTCGTGACCATATAATGAACGGTCCAGATTTACTATGAAATTGCAATATACATTTACAAGGCAATTTTTTCTTTGGGGGCTTCGCCTCCAAGCCCCCATCGGGGGCCCATTTTCCCCCGGAGCCCCCAGCCGGGGGGATGAGGCCCCCAAACCCATCAAGGGGGGAAATACCCCCAACAACCCCCCCGTGTGTATGGGTGTACAATATTCTGGGGTGTACAGTCTTCATGGGTTATAAACATGACTGAAAACAAATACCTATGAAACATGAAGATAATCAGGCTACACAACCAACAATCTCCCACTTGGAGACTGATCATAACAACTCCACTATTGTTGTACCTGTTGGACTATACTTCACCCTTGACCTGGAAAATTTATCATCTTCACCTTCATGTTTGAAGACCAACTGAAAATGGACAGGAACTCAGTTTCTCCCTGGTTTCTCCCTTTGTTAACATGTTTGCAAGATTCTGGCTAGTGTGTATCTTTTCCAACTTTAAATGTCCATTTTCCAAGACAGATCGTATGAAATGGTACTTGAGTTTTATATTCTTAGTCTTCGAATGGAAGTTTGAGTTATTTGCAAGATGAATGACACTCTCACTGTCACAGTACAACCTGCTATTCTCTTTGCTCTTTCTCAATTCGACCATAAACCTATATAACCAAATCATCTCTTTACTAGCCTCTGTAGCAACAACATATTCTTCCTTTGTTGTTGAAAGTGCAAAAACCTTTTGCAGTTTCAAAATCCAACTTATTTTTGTTCCACCTATAGTAAAAACATACCCTATGGTGCTCCTCCTATTATCTTTATCACCTGCCATATCTGAATCAACATATCCCTATAGAATAATGTTTGACCCTCCAAAACATAATGCATGAGTAGTAATACCTTTCAAATACATGAGAATCCACTTTACTGCCTCCCAATGTTCTTTACCTGGATTGTTCATATACTTACTCACAACTCCCATTGCATGTGCAATATCTAGTCTTGTGCAAACCATCACATACATCAAGCTGCCAACTGTTGATGAAGAAGGGACCATAGACATGTATTATATTTCCTCCTATGTCTTGGGACACATTTCTGTGGTTAAATTGAAATGGATGGCCAAAGGTGTACTAACTGGTATTGCATTCTTCATTCTAAACCTCTCCAACACCTTCTCTATGTACTCACCCTGAGACAATGTCAAATTTCGATTTTTCCTATCTCTTGTTATTCTCATACCAAGGATTTTATTTGTAGCACCCAAATCCTTCATCGCAAATGAATTAGCTAATTTTTTCTTGAGCACATTTATATCCTGCATATTAGACCCTGCAACAAGCATGTCATCTACATACAATAGCAAGATAGTATAGCTTCCATTTGCTATCTTTTTAAAATAAACACAGTGATCAAAATGACATCTACTATAACCTTGTTCTATCATAAACCTGTCAAACTTCAAATACCACTTCCTTGGAGATTGATTTAGGCCATACAAGCTCTTCGTCAACCTGCATACCAATTTTTCCTTCCCTTTGACCTCATACCCCTGTGGTTGTTGCATATAAATCTCTTCCTCCAAATCCCCATGGAGAAAATTTGTTTTTACATCTAACTGTTCAAGATGTAAATATTCTATTGACACAAGACTTAAAATAGTCCTAATTGAAGTCATTTTCAAAACAGGAGAAAATATTTCATCAAAATCTATACCTTTATTTTGTGCAAACTCCTTTACAACAAGTATAGCCTTGTACCACTTTTTGCCTCCATCTTCTTCCTTCATCTTGTAAACCCATTTATTTTGCAATGCTCTTTTTCCTACAGGAAACTTAACCAAATCCCAATTTTGGTTATTTACCAAGGAATCCATTTCCTCTTTTATGAATTGCTCCCACTTCTTTTTAGTGTCTACCTACATTGCCTCTTCATAACATTCAGGTTCACTAGAATCAGTCAAAAATATATAATACAATGAAGGAGAGTATCGTTCAAGGGGTCTACTTAACCTAGTAGATCTTCTAACAACACTTGCAAGAGTTTGAGGTACTTGTTGCTCCTGTTGTTGTACATTTTGATTTTTTGGTACCTTTGGAATTTATTTTTCAGTGATCTCATCAAGCACTGTGTATTCTAGTTTTTATTTTTCCTGTTTCTTTCCCTGCAACTGATCTTTGTACATGACCTTCTCATTGAATATGACATCTCTACTCCTAATGATTTTGTGATTTTCATAATCCCATAAGAGATAACCAAAATCATTAACACTGTATCCAATAAAGGTACACTTCTTGGATTTTGCCTCAAGATCTGTTCTATTTTCTTTATCAATATGGACAAATGCTTCATAACTGAAAGTCTTCAAAAAAGAATAGTTTTCATTTTTACCTATCCATGCCTTCTCTGGAATTCTACCATCCAAAGAGCTTGAAGGTCCTTTGTTTATTAAGTAAACAAAAATATCTATAACACCTTCCCATAACTGTAAGGGAAAACCAGCATGCAATCTCATACTCCTTGCACGCTCCATGATTGTCCTGTTCATCCTTTCTGACACAACATTTTCTTGTAGTGTTCCTGAAACTGTCTTCTCTCTATGAATCCCATGGTATGAAAAATAATCATCAAACTCATTGCTGCAATATTCATCTCCATTGTCTGATCTGATACACTTCAACCTTTTTCTTGTCTCATTCTCAACCTAAGATTTCCATTTCTTAAAAGTATCAAAAACATCAGATTTTTGTCGAATGTAATAAACCCAAGTTTTTATAGTTGCGTCATCAATAAAAGTAACATAATAACGAGATACACCAAGAGATGATACTTGAATTGGTCCCCATACATCTATATGCACAAGCTCTAACCTTTCACTCTTCTTTTCTTTTCTGACTCTAAGAAATCTGACTCTCTTCTGTTTTCCATAAACACAATGCTCACAGAAATCCAAATCAATTTGTTTAATATATGGAAACAAATTTCTTTTTTGAAGTATCTGCATCCCCTTTTCACTCATGTGTCGAAGCCTATGATGCCACAATGTTGTATCCACTCCTCTAGAGTGAGTATTACCAATACATAAATACAATGTACCTAACTTCTCTCCTTTTGCTATCACTAGTGATCCTTTGGTGACCTTCCATGCCTTATTTGTAAATATAGATATACAACCTTCAATTGCAAAATACCCTGTTGAAATTAGATTTTTCTTTAGATCTGGAACATGTCTTACCTCTTTCAACAACCATTGGCTTCTATTCCTTTGCTTTATTTTTTCCTTTCCCATTCCAACAATTTTGCATGGTGCATCATTACCCAAATGAACTTGTCCAAAATCACCTTGAACATAATCTAGGAAATGTTTCCTATGGGGTGTGGCATGAAATGAATCCCTTGATTCTGCTGCCCAAGACTCAGAAATATTATCTATAGAAATAATCAAAGCATCTTGTAACACATCACCTGTTATATTTACTTCTTGATTTTCTCCTGTTGTCCATCTCTTTGTTTCTTTGGAGCTCTGCAGTCTTTCTTCAGATGTCCTTTCTTCCCACAGTTCCAACACTCTATATTTGGATCTCCCCTTCCTATAATTCCCACATTTCCCTGATCCCTTTCTTCTATCCTTTTGTCTTCCCCTATTCTCCATGTTTAATGCATTATCTGATGTCTCACCTGTGATTTTCTATCACATTCCCTTGCTAAGGATAACACCAACAACATCATCAAATTTTAAAGTATTTGAACCAGAGACAGGGTTACTTACAACCATGACCAAGCCATTCCAACTTTCTAGCAATGAGCTCAAAATTAAAAGAGCCCTAACCTCATCATCAAAGTCCAATTTTACAGAACTTAGCTGATTAGTAACTGTATTAAATTCATTTAAATTATCTGCAACAGACCCACCTTCTGACATCTTCATATTAAATAATCTCTTCATTAGAAATACCTTATTGGACACCGAGGGTTTTTCATACAATTTATCCAATGCATCCATCATCTCCTTTGTTGTCTTTTCTTTTGAAATATTGAAAGCCATCGACGCTGCCAAACTCAACCGTATCATTCCTAGTGCCTTTCTGTCAAGAACCTCCCATTCTTAGCCTTTCATGGTCGTCAGCTTCTTTTCTATTCCACCCAATGGTAGGAATATATCATTCTGATATAAATAATCTTCCATCTGCATCTTCCATAACTGGTAGTTTTGGCAGTTGAATTTCTCGACCCTAAACTTTCCATCTTCTGCCATTGCTCCCACTTGAACTAGGAACCCTTTTTTTCCTGGGAGTTTCCTTTCCCTCTGATACGAGTTGTTAGAAAAACAATATCGTGGAGAAATACAATAAAAAAAATGCGTAAATAAAACACAGAAGATACACAATACAATAGAGACACAGATATATGTGGTTCACCCCGTGTGGGACACATCCACCATAGAAATTGCGAGGTCCTTCATTTTAATTATCTAGCAAATGAAGGGATACAACCTACAACACACCCACTATAACTTCCTCTTCTTCCTCTCACAGTCTCCTCTCTCATAATACAATATTGTCCATGATCGATAGCTACAATACATTTCCCTCATAAAAGAGGGTTTCCTTCTAGGGAAAAAATCTCTATAATAACTTTTATCGTCAGATCTGCAACCTTATAATGAACGGTCCAGATTTATTATGAAATTACAATATACATTTACAAGACAATTGTTTCTTCAAGGGATTCACCCTCAAACCCCTGTTGGGGGCCCTCTTGCCCCCAGACCCCCCAGACGGGGGGATGAGCCCCAAGGACCCCGCAGGGGGGGAAAGCCCCCCTTGGATCCCCTCGCATGGAGGGGTGTACAGTCTTCATGGGGTATAAACATGGCTGAAAACAGATACCTATGAAACAAGAAGATAATCAGGCTCCACAACCAACACATTAAAGGTGGGGTGAAGTTTATATGCACAGCAAATGAGATACACATTACAATTGTGCTATTATTTTTGAGCTACTAATCATTGTCTGATGTATGTATAAATATTTAACAATGAGTGTGCAATCCAGATGCAAGGCATGTGCTTTCCTGCAAATAATAAATATGCTAAAAATTTAGTGTCTAAACTCCATTGAATTGAACTTCATTGTAGTTTTCACCTTTTTTCCAATCTATTTAATGATTATTTTTATTTTAGATTGGGTTTAAGATATTCTGCAATTAATATGACACTTCCCAATGTTTATTAATTGTTATGCAAAACTTAATTAGAATACAATATGCACTTAGAATACAATAATTTCATTGAAGGAGGCTTATCCATGAAGTATATCCACATCTATAAATTGTTCATTGTATTTCCTTGGACAATCTGCCGTTAAAATACAATAATTTCTTTGAGGGTGACTTACACAACAAGCATATCCAAAGCTATAAATTGTCCGCTATATTCCAACTGTCTTTTATAGGAATTAAGAAAAAAAAAAATTCAATTAAGTCGTGTTTAAGTTGCAATTTTGACAATTTGAATCGATTTAAAAGCTATGAATTGATGAATAGACCAATCAATTTAATTGGTGAATAGCTTACATACTTTATTTTTACTTTAATGAAAACAAGCATGCTCTAAATTAACACAATAAAAAAAAATTAAACTTAAGTAGATATAAAAAGATATACGATTATCATGCCTTATTTAATAAACCAAAAATAAATCTCAATGAACATAGACATCACAATCGACCAATTGATTATATAAGAAAACAATATAAAATCATAAAAATTTTACGAAGAATGTAAGTCTCTATCGCCGTAACAAATCTTCTCGAGTCGCTCATGTGTTTGCGTTATGATGTCGTATTAATAATTCATTAATTTATCTTTCACATTTGCAATTCGGTGTACACATTAATTCATCTAGATGAGTGGATGCACAATCAATGGAACAGATGAATTTTCAGATATCACAATCAATCATTGGTCCAATGTAATGTATACCAAATTCTCATCAAAATTATTTTATGTCATTCCAGAGTATTCACATTGCCCAATCCATGTATTTCTTTGTCAATTTATACATGTAAATATTTGAATCATGTAATTAACAAAATTTCATTAATTGTAAAATTTTAATTAACAAAATTTATTAATTACAAAATTTCATGCTTTAGACTATATCTTGCTTATCAATTCAAATGCATTTATTCAGGTACATTCATATAAAGTTGCGAGGTACTCGCGGCTTTTCTGCTCTCAACCTTGTTTTACTTATGCATTAATTTATAAGGAAATATAATTGTTAGAGATATAGCAATAGCTCTAGAATAAGCATAATACTACCATTCATACTTTGATATCCATTTCGTACTTATAAACAAGCACTTCTAGTGAAAGGTATAAACATGAATTCTATACCTATTTGAAGAATTATACATTTTAATATTTGTAGACAAACATTACCACCATTCATGCTTTAATAGCCATCTCATATTTGGTTAAACAAAGGTGTGTTATGAAGCTTGATAAGAGCCATTGTTTATAATAATAATAATAATAATTTATTTTTAAGGTCACGATCAAGCCAAATCAAATTGGTCTCTGAAACCCTCTTGTTTGTGGGACAAGGGACCCTATATTAATATATATAAGTTTCATTCCCTTCGATATTATTAAAAAAGGTAATGTTTTTTCTTATAACAAAATTAAAAATGAGATAAATAACATTTGGTAATATTTAAACAAAATTGCCCCGGATGGGGTGACACGAGGCACCGAGGCGGTGACACCGGGACATGCACTAAGTTCGGGTTTAATTGCTGATGGACGCCACCCACACATCTGCATTAACAATGGTGGACGGCCATAGCAGAGATCATACGAGGGCGAAGCTCCCTCGCGTGACCATTTACACCTCTCGCGAGTTCAGATTGGAAAAGGATATGGAAGGACAGATGACGCTGGTGTCTAGCTATGGGTTTTATTTTGAGCCCAAACAGAGCGGGATTGCTCTGCTCTTCGCGTGGATGTTCACCATCTCTTCTCTGCACTTTGTTGAGGCTTTCCATGGCTTTTTTTTTTCGTGTAAGACTCCACTGAAACGACTTGCTCACGCTTCGCACTTTCTACCGATCTCATCTAGGAATTACAGTCTTGCGCTGCATCTTATTGGCACCTGCATTCATCACCCGGTTTCAATGGTTAGAGAGCGTGGCAGGCCTCGCCGGGGTTTGGCCTGGGAAGCCAATAAGGCGCAGAGACGTCGGAAGAAGCAATTGGAGTGCGCTCTAGCTTTGGCGTCCTCCATTCTTCGCAAAAAGGCTCGAGCTGAGCGACGGATGTTGCTCGGCACCATAGCTGAGCAGAGGGTTGGTTGTAGCAGGGAAGGATTGAAGTCTAAAACGAGCGATGTGAGGGAGGCCGAGTCCGAAGATGCGTTTCCCACCTGCATTGTGGAGGAGGACCCGTCCATGGGTGACCTGCTGTGCATTGAGGCGCCCCATGCAATGGAGGGTTCCAATCGTGCTTTGGCCAGAGAAGACGACTTCCCAGGTTGTATTTTCGAAGATACTCCCTGGTCGGGCGACTTGCCAGCGTTTGGTGTTGAGAAGACTGCGGATACTGAGGTAGAGGCTGGCAATGGTGAGGCCATGGATTCGGGGACTTCTCCCCATAGTGGCTTGGGTGGCGGATTGCATGGTTCTCTTCTCAGCAACGAGCACCTGGCTTTGATCTTCGAGCTCCGAAGCCACCTGGCGGACCTGGAACATAGGACCCTCCTCATGAGCCAGCGCATGGACCTTCTCCTCGGCGCGTTCTCCGGTGCTCCAGCTCAGCGAAAGTGTCCCCTGTGCGCGCAGGAGTTTGCTATTCTAACGGGGTCCACTTGGCAGATGGACGAAGGCGACTGATCTCCGGGTGCCTAGGTTTTTATCGTTTCCTAGTTTTTAGTTTATAGTTTCTATGTACTCTTGAACCATCAACACCTGTCCTGGTTTCCTCCGGGCAGGACAGGTGCTTCTCCACTATATGTATTATTGCTTAACTGCTATTAGCCCCCCACTTATGCTGGTTTCTGGTTACCGGCAGCATTTTTGGCGGTTTTAGCCATGAGACTGGATATTTTGTCTAAGTTTTGTGCTAATTTAATATAGAAGGTACTACCCCCCTTTTTTATTTAAAAAAAAATATATATTTAAACAAAATTATTATCAATTTTTTTTTAACAAAATATCTTCATAACCTCAAAAAGATTATACATATTTCTATCCCGTAGGGATTAAGCATGACTCTCGGGATCGACTATCCCAAAACCAAATTTAAATGGTTTATTAGAGCAAACCCCTTGACACATTGAGAGCATTTCCAACAAACTTTTCCACTTTGAGCCCCATAGTGGGATTCAAAACCATTAGAAAAATGATCATGACCATACTGACTCATACTTCAAAACTTAGATATCAAACTAGAAAGAAAACATAAACTAATAGAGGAAATCCATAGCATTTGCTTCATGTCAATCTCTAAATTCTGTTATGAACACAATATATAATAATAAATGTAAATACATTACAAAATATAAATAATAATAAATAATGAATAGTTAATAGTTAATGATTAATAATGAAGAGACACCTCCCCGATGAAAGGTCACATCTCTTCATTATTAATCATTAATCCTCAACGATCACTAATTTAGGAATAAAGAATCATGAGAAGATAGTTCGAGCTAGAACAAGAGATAAGTCTTTCTCTAATCATGCTTTGAAGACAAAGCATTTTTATGGGGAAGGCAATGTTATGAACACAATATATAATAATAAATATAAGCACATTACAACATATAAATAATAATAAATAATAAATAGTTAATGATTAATAATTAATAGACACCTCCTTGATGACAGGTCACATCTCTTCATGGAAGGACACCCTTGCTTGGGTATATAAGTCCTTCATTTTCATTGTAATCTTATTTAATCTCATCTATTCATTATCTTATACATTTATATATTATTTATTATCCTTAATGAATTATGGTGTACTATCCTATTTATATTGGATATTCTTTGTGTGAGTGAACTTGTTCGTCTCAAATTCATAGAGGCCAAAGAAACCAATGGACAAGAGAAGTGCCTATTTTGATAAATTATTAACTTTTTTGTTTATCTCTTCGTAAATATTTGTAAAAGAAGAACATTGAAAGGATTGCAGCGAAGAGAGAATGTCCTGAAGCAAGGGACCAAGACAAACATTTTCCACCTCAATTTTTTTCCGAGCCCAATCAATGACAAATTTTAAATCCTCCATAACTTTGATTTTGTTAACATCCTTTTTGAAAGAAAACAACAAGAGAATCCAAAGAACTATGAATTCTTATTTTGTGTTAGTACCTCTACCCTAGGCATATCTAATGTGAAAATAATGATTTTGACTTAAGAAAAGAACCACCCCTACACCACATATGGGTGGATCTCCTTGGCTAGTTGCTATAGTGGGAAAACCCCCCTATGAACTACACTAGGGTTCAACAAGTAGGTAGATCTAACCATCTAAAAGTCTCCTACTTTTCTAACTACCCCAAATATACCCCAGATTCATACATGAAAGACAAAGTGAGATGGATCAGGTAACTTTACCTTTTACTCTGCGTCCGGTGTCGATCCTCTCGTGCTTGATAGCTCCGCTAACTGCAAGCCTCCTCCCAAGTTTGACCTACATTCATAAACAGATAAACTGGAAACTACAAACATGCATCTCATATATAAATCATGGGTTAGATGTTAGAATAAAGCATAAATCAAATACAAAGATTTGACACATCATATTTCGGGACAGGAAAAGTATTTCTTTTATTGATATCACAATGTTTACTTACAACAAGGTCGGTGATTGCTCCATGAACCTGGTCCTGGCTCCTCTTCACCAAGATCCAACTACGCCTCTGCGTATCTTTCTCCTCTCAAACTTCTTCTTAGGAAATGGAATAGGCTTATGATGGAGGAAAAAGGGCAAAATGGGAAATTCCGAGGCAAATCTCACAAGGTGGTTGTAATTCTTGGGGCAAGGAGGGGATGTGAAATGGGCATAGTTTCACTGTTCTTATGATTATGTTAGGAACGAGACCCCAACACCTCCTTTTATATGACAAAATGATGGTTATTCAGTTGGGTGACGAGATATAGGCGGTGGATCAGTTAGGAAACTACCCAATAGCCCGTAATCTCAACGAATTCCTTGCAACTTTTTAATTTTTGCAACTTTTGCAAGTATACACGGGCTGTAATGGTGCATCTAGGGTATGTATGCAGGATGTAGTGGTGCAGTAGGCATATGTACTTGGGAAGTAGTGGTGCAGGGCATGTACATCTTCAAAAATAGTGTTTTTAAGAAGAGCTACTCAGTGATGGCTTGGGAAAAATAGTAAGTAAGAGGGCCAAAATCCAGGTATGCATGTATGGAGCAATTTAGGGTTATAACACTAGTTCCATTGAAGAAACCCAAAGGAATATCGTAATCGATTTTATACATTACCGAAGATCTTTTCTTCTTTTTCTTCAATTCCATTTTACACTCTTTGGTTCGCTTCTCAATCAGACCAACCATTATTGCCACTAGGAAATCTTTGTCCTGAAAGATTCTAGATTTACAAGCCCACCATAAACAATAAACCATTATTCCAGGAAAATAACCAAACTCCTTAATTGTAGCATCTTGGAGCCATTCCTACAAATGATCTTCCAAAACTAGTCATGTTCCATGTTTCCTTTGGAGAGAAGGATTGTGCCACACAAGCCTAGACCTAAACTGAATAGGGACGGGAAATGAAAAGATGAGAGACCAATTCAACATCATATTTACAAAGAGAACATATATTAGGGCCACACCACCCTCATTTGTATCCATTATCCCAAGTTTAAAGCTTCTTATTTAGGGCTAGCCATACGACTATTTTGGATTTGAGAGGACCATGAATTTTCCAATTTTTTTCCCACCACCATCTTACTTCTCCTTTAAATTGAGTTTCCATGTGATAATTATATCCTAATTTATCTATATACTCGCCTTTCCACATATTTTTAAACCAACATAAGGATTCTTCTTCTTCATCACATAATCTAATGAAGCATGAATATAAATTACCAACATAATTATGCCATTTCGCATATTCATCCCCCTCCAGGCCTAAATCCCCCTCATATTTCCAACCACCTCTGCCTAGTTCCTATGGAGATTGGGATTTTGCATATGCCAATGAATAAATACATGTGTTATGAAGGGACCAAGTGAGATTGTTGGAGAGACGGAAGGCATCACTCGCCCCCATCCATGGATCTTCCCCAATTCTAATTTTTTATCCATAACCAACCTTCCAATTTTTTATCCATTACCAACCTTCTAGAATTTCCAAGGACCAACTAGAGGGAAGGAGGCTACCATAGCTTTCCATACCAATGAACCATTTTTAGAATATTTTCAAGGAAATATATACCAATATTCCATAGATAAACCATTCAAATATTTGGTTCTCATAACTCTGCCCCATAATGAATAATTTTGCATGAGACACCATAGACTTATAGCCACCAAAGATTGAGAGAAAATAATTTTTTTTTGAGGCCCTATCCATACCCGATATTTTTGGCAAGGGAATACTAGTCCACTTCACTAAAGGAATTCCTTCAGATGCTCGATTTACAGACCATAAGAACCAAAAGTTGATCTTCCTTATCTTGGAGAGAATACCTTTAGGAATGACTACAATATAGGTCCATAAAACTGGAATGATTTCCAATGCCAACTTTAACAAAACTAGGTTCCCTCCTCTCGACAACAATTTGTTAACCCATAGGGAAATTTGGGCTTCAACCTTCTTAAGGAGCCACAACCAATCCAAAAATTTGTATGAGTTGGGCTTGAGGTAAAATCCCAAGTACTTCAGACCATCATCCAAATCCTTATGAGGATAAGACAACAAATTTTGCAACTGAACCAGAGAATCCTCCGAGAGATTACACGAGAGTAAACAAGACTTAGTTTCATTTCTTCCATAGCTGTCATTTTTTCTTACAACTTCAAGATCGTGTATAGATCTTGGAATTCATTAGTATACCTAGCTCCGATAAGCAACAAATCATCCAAAAAAATAATATGGGATATGTATTCTGATGACGAGATATTGACACCCCTGAGGTTCCCCTTTTCTCTCACATCCACCATCAATTTGCTTAAACCTTCAACCACTAATAGAAATAGGAAGGGTGATGGGGGACACCCCTGCCAAAGCCCTCTAGATGTGTGAAAAAACATGGAAGGAGAATCACTAATCAACACAATGAAAGAGACTAATTGTACACATCCCATGATCCAATTGACCATATTAATATTAATTCCCATATAAAGAAGGATCAACCCAAAAAAAGTCCAATTATCTATGTCACAAGCCTTTGTTAGGTCTATCTTAAGCACCATGGCTCAAATCTTTGATAGCTTAATTGAATGCAAATCTTCTTTAGCAAGAGCCACCACATCATGGATTTAAAGCTGATGGAGGAAGCCAAATTATTCTTCTTAGATAACGTCACTTAAAATAGTCTTGAGCCTCAAGGATATCACCTTTGAGACAAATTTGTATATGGCATTGCAATAGGAAATAGGATGATAATCATTGATGGATGAAGCATCCTATTTTTTTGGGAATAAGAGATAAAAAGGGTAAGTTGAGGACACCTGACATCTTCCCCAACCATTGAGATTCCCTAAAAACCTTGAGGAGATCTTTCTTAATAAGATCATAGAATCCCACATAAAATTACACTAAAATACCATTAGTACCTGGACTTTGAGAGAGTAGACAATACTTCTTACTTCTTCTTCGAAAACTTCAGCTTCCAAACGAGCATTCATTTCTTCATTGATATAATGAGGAATCAGACTGAGAATTTGTAAAATTTCTTGAATAGGGCAACCCAAGGTCCCTGGAACAAAGCACTGAAATGATGGACCCCAGCGTCGACATTTTCCTTAAAGGATCTTTCCATTCCACCTTTAGCATTCCAAATCCCCCAAATGGTATTAATGTTTTTTCAATAATTTGTGAAATGGTGAAAGAATTTTGAGTTACTATCCCCTTCTTGAATGCAAATATCTTGGATTTTTAACCTCTAAACAACTTCCTATTTTGATAGAAAATCCTTCCTCCTAGCTTCATGTGCACATAAAATAGATATGTATTCTTCAGAAAATATACCTGATTGATTTCCTTTGAAGAGATATTTTTTTTTCTACTTCGTCTCTCTCAAATGAGCCTAAAATTTATCATTATACTCTTTGCTCTGGATTTTCAATTTAACTTTTATTCTGGAAATATTATCAGTGAACTATTGCATAAAGGAGGAGGGGACATATAAGGTAAGGTGCACCCAATTCTCCTCAACTATCTTAATGTGGTATTCTTCCAAAATCCACAAGGGATTGAATTTAAGAGAAACAACTGGTTTTGAATCTTATTTTTCCATTTCAAAGATAATTGGAAAGTGACCTGATATTCCTCTAGAAGCTACCCAAGATTTAATAAGAAAAGAGCTCCCAAGAAAAGACTCTAAAACTATAAACTGATCTAGTATCTTATATATGGCTCCCTCATTTTTACGAAAATTCCTCCTGGTAGGAACTATATTAATAGGCTCCGCATCAACCAATTTATGAACTTCAAAGAGATGCTTAAAAAAATCCTCCACTGGGTCTTGCTTCATATGAGACCCCCATAATTCCCTCAAAGAAAGAGTTAGGTTGAAATATCCTCCTAACATAATTAAATCGTAATCCAAAACACCTAACTCCACTACTGATTCTCACTAGGGCCTTCTATCCCCATAGGGCCCATAGATATTTATGACCTTCAAGCCTATATTTAACTCTTTGACCTCCAACAACTGATATGTCCAAATTCAAAGTGGCAGAGGAGACAACTTGAAAATTAGGGCTCCAGGTAGTGAGAAATCCCCTCAAGAGACCATTGATATCCACAGTATAGAAAGACCACCTCTTTACCCAAGGTTATAAAGCAACTTGTGATTTTGAACTTGCAAACATAGTTTCTTGGATTAGAATGATATTAGAATTTTGGGCTCTAATGAGCCTTTTGAGGGCTTGTAGTTTTTGGGCATCCCCAACCCCTTTGACATTAAAGGATAGGCACTTCATGAGGGAACATAGCAGTGGGATTTCCCTGCTCTAAGCGCAAGGCACTCCTTCTACTAATTTGGATCTAGACTAGATTTCGTATCCCTTCTTGAGAGAATACTTCAAAGAAGAAGTATCTCAATATAATAGAGGAAGACATATCTTTTCTTTTAGATGTTCCTCTACATCATTTTTCCTACTATCTTAAATCCACAACTCCAAACAAGGTGAAAGGGGAAGAGAGGAAACCAACAGTGAAAAAGACGACCTCATATCTACTAATGGAGGACATACAACTAAATCATCTACACCTGAAGAAAATGACGCATGAAAATATTCATTATTTAGGGGAACAACTTGATGATCCACTAGATTCGAAGCCGAATTGGGAAGAGAAACTAAAACCTTACTAGAGGATTCGTTGGGATCCTTGGAAGAGGAAGGAGCCCCCGCATATCCTACTAGGAATTTCTCTCGTGCTTCTCTTCTTAAAGGCTTCAAAGACTCCCCTACCTTATGACCAATCTCTATACCAGTCTCAGGGACCTTAAAAAATTCCAAGCTAGAAATAGTCGTCATCGCCTTTTTAATCCAAATTTTCTTCTTGAGCTGGCTGCTTAGTGACCTTGTTGCATAACCTTATAATTTGGTAACACCATGACATCCAAAACACTGAAACAATAGCTTCTAGTAATCTATATTTTGATTCCATGAACTATTCCCGGATTGAATTTATATTTCCTCTAGCAACCCCTCGCACAAATCCAGCTCCACATGAACCCATGTCGGCCTTGTGTTCTCCTTGGTGTCCCATTTTGGCTCAATCCCAATGAATCAAACTATCTTATTCTGTGACGCCTCCAAAACCTTCTTATGCCAATAATCCATAGGAAAACCTTGCAAAATGGCCCAAACCTTCTCCACTGACACTAGGTGCTTTAGAGGATCAAAATCAATAGACCACTCTGAAGAACCAACCCTGACGACCCCCAACTCTACTCTTTACCCAAAATCAAGTCTTTGTTTGAAGAAGAATGAAAAATAAAACACAACCAACCTTTGGATATAATATGGAAAGACAAGGAATACCCCATACAATCTACCCAATTTTCTGCGAGCCATCCTTTTATGGGTTCTGAACAAACCAACTTACCACTAAAATGCCCAACTACAACCTCTTCCAATGCCTTGGGGACATCCACTATGATTAAATATTTCCCCATCAACATTTTAACTTTGTACCTTTTAACCCTAATACCCTTGTTCTTGGCTAGAATGAGATCCCTTGTTTGAACCCCTACATCGATAACCTGCACATCACTTCTAGGAGGAGAAATTTTGTGCGCCAAGAAACACGAAGTATGAGAAACTTATAGAAGAGAAGAGGAAACCTAAACTTCTTGGTCCATTCGAAGAAAAGACTCTCCACCCTCCAACCTTTTCATCACCTTACAACATTTCATGGGAGTATTAACATTCTCTACCAAATTAGACTGATGCTCTCCACCTATCCCACCATCCTTGCATGGATATAGAACAAAATATCAAGGCATAAAGTCAGACTACGGGAGAAACATATGTACGTTATCCGAACTGTCGGATCTGTAATCCAAGATCTCTTTCTCCTTAACTCCCAATTATCAAAATTATATGCAAACACTGATTTATTTTCTCATTACACTAGTCACGGACTTACATTTCCATGTAATTCTCTGCCCATAAATTTAAGGTAAATGTGATTTTATACGATTATAATATGTTAAATGGTTATGTAAGTTAGTGTTTCCATTGAGAAACAAATTAATTTCCATAGTCCAATTAACTTGTTCCCAATCAATGGATGTAGAATGAAAATGTGGAATACTACACTTGTTTCAGTTTTGTTATCGAAATTCTTCCGAGAAGAGTTGGGTTGGCCTCTAATCGTTAAATATCCAATGCCTCCATTGTTGAATTTTTGTATCGGATGATATTGTATATTCGATACATTATTACAATGATGAGTGTTCCATATATAGATAACATATGGTGACCATCCATGAAAGGATGTGTCCCTTGGATAATAAATAACTACTTATTTATAATATATATTTATACATTGTATTATAAATATTATACTTATATATATATATATATATATATATATATATATATATATAGTTATAGTTATTTATTTATATCTCGAAGAATGTCTTCTTGATGTTGTCCAAACATCAACATCCATGAGATAGAGAAAGGGAGAGGATCATTGTCACATTTTTTTTATTGAATTTTTTGTTATTATTATAATTTTGGAGAAATATTCTTTCTAGTGTCATAGAAATAATTTTTGGAAAAATGTGTAAATTTAGTTAAATGTTGAAATTTAATTCTTAAAATTTTATATATCAAAAGATAGGATGTATTCGTCTCTAGGATCCGTAGATATTCCTCTCTAGGTGTGGATGAAGACCTCTCTTCCAAAATTTGAGTGGATAATTGGTGGATATTTTAACATGGTTGAATGGGATGGTGATAGGGGAGGAGGGGTTGGATTTGTGATCAGTGGTTCGGATAAGCAAGTTTGTTCTAAGAGTAAATCATCTCTTCAACTATTCAACCCTAATTGGGGGAAGAAATGGGTTGACTATGGTGGATGGTTTAATTGGTCCAACTTTAAAAAGGGTTATGCTAGGGTTTAGGCTAGGATTGATCAAATCTATGGCCCAAGGGATGATATCTCTTTTTCTGGGAATTTGTGTATGATCGATGTATTGATTGCAGCTACAAGTTTAGATAACTTGTCCATTATGACTTCTATTTTTGTAGGGCATGTGGTGGACTCCAAACCTTTGTATCTATTCAACATTAAATTTTCCCATTTGGACTTTGCAAATTTCCAAGCTTTGGTACATAATGTTTGGAATCTTGTTCCTCGTCCTAGGGGGGGGAAAGGGTGTATTTTATGGTGGGAGGAAACCATTCATCGTACTGTGAAGTTTATTAGGGGCTGGGGTTGCAAGATTGTGAAAAAGCATAGGAGAGAGATTTGGGAGGCCCGACAATAGTTAGAGGAGGTGTGTATTCTCTTGGAGGACCTGCATAACATAACCCTCCATGAGGATATAACTCAGTTTGACATGGTGGTTTGCAAGGAGGAGTGTATTTATATAGGGGATCGATTAAGAGCTTAATATAGTGGCTTCAGGAGGGCAGAGAAAGATCTAAGTTCCTCTTCAACTTCTTGAAGAGGAAAGTGGTGGTTGACATAGTTCTTGGTCTATTTAGAGAGGAAAATACTCTTGAGGATAACCCAATAGACATCCAAGGTATTTTTAGTGATCACTTTCAAAATATTTTCTTTGATTACCAATTGTTAGAGTCAATTGTGTCTCTAGGGATGCTTGATTCAAACCAGTTCCTCATAGAGTCTTGATTAGGTATCAGCATAGATTGAAAAGATATTTTATGAAAGATAATTGTTTCGTCGCCCTCTCTTCCATGCAAAATGAGAAGTTCTCGGGTATTGATGGTTTTCCTTTAGATTTTTACACGAAGATGTGGGACACAGTGGGGGATGAGTTTTGCAACATTGCACATGAGGTATTTTCCACAGGGAGTCTTTTCAAAATGCTTAATCAATGAATGATCAAGATTACTTTGAATAATACAACCATATATTCTATTGGTGGGTGGTGGTCGATAACTTTATTGAGTTTTTATTATAAAATTATGGACAAGGCTTTATTCGGGAGAGTCAGAGATGTGGCCTGGAAAATTGTTCACCGAGAGCAGAGAGGATTTGTACAAGGATAATTTATTTTGGATATAGTATTGCTTGGGAGACCATGAATTGGGCCAGGGAGTCTGTTCAGCAAGAAAACTTCCTAAAAATCAATTTTGACAAAGCATATGATCATATTGATTAGACATTTATCATTGAGATGTTGACTTGTCTTGGGTTTCGATGAAATTGTGTTGATATGATTAACACCTTGTTTACATGTGCCCCGACTTTTGTTTAAGTGAATAATGTGTTATCCCATTGCATCCATCTCCATAGGTATATTATAAAAGGGTGTCATTTGGCCCCTTATCTCTATGTTTTGATGGTTTATTCCCTTGGATATCTATTGGAGGCAACTCATCTTCAAGTTTGACTCAGATGTATTTCTCTCCTTGGGGGGGAGGAGATGATTAACAACCATTTTATAGATGACTCTCTTTTTTCGGTCTCTGTTAATCAAGAGTTTATCTCAACCGTCAGGGATTGTCTTGTAGTGTTTTGTGAGGTTTCAAGGGAAATTTTTAGTGATCACAAGATGGAATATTGACTAGTTGGTCTTAAGGGTTGGCCCACATGGTTTCCAGTTGCTTGGAGATTTGTCCCACTGGGGTTATTGTGAGGTATATTGGTATACCATTTGGGATAGACCTTTCACTTGTTGCTATGTGGGATTGGTGCCTAGAATGATTACAATGTAAGTTACTTTTTTGGTAGTATAAGGACCTTCCCTTTGCCACTAAGATGATGATGGTGAGAAGGATTCTTCAAGCCTCCCACATATACTATGTGTCTTGTTGGATTCCAAGAAGGGATCACTTTCATTGATTGGACTATATTTTGTGCTTGTACTTATGAGACAAGTATGGTGGAGCTCGTGGTATTCCCATGGTCCCTTGGGCAGTTAGTATGATGCCCAAGGACAAGGGGATCCTTGTTTTGATTGTTGTGGAAACCCAAGGAAACATTTTCGCTACTAAATGGATGGTTAGGTGTTTGGAGGGGTCATCCCCTTGGTAGGTTTTGATGAGACATAAATTTATTTCAGCCCAACATGTTTGAAAAGTAAAGGGATAGTTCAATTTATGTGATATCATTTATGCTCCTCATAATTTCAATATTTCAGGGTCCTTCATCTTCAAGAGTATACGGAAAACTTGGAGGATGGTTGTGGATTTGGTTCATTGGTAGTGATTGGGTAGTAGATCAGGTTCGGATCTGGCTAGGACCTCGATTTGGAGTTGTAATTAGGAGGGTACTTTCATATTTGACCTCCCTTTTTTTCAGGAAAGGAGGCTTAGCAAAAATAATATTTTCTTCTAGAGAGATCTTTGGGATTCCAAATCTCTCTCTTGGAATACTTGGTGTTCAATGGCTAGGGAATTTACATTGTATTCTATAGATCAGCCTACCTTGATGGACATTATTGGGCTCATAGCCCAAGATGATATTTTCAATATGAATATTGATATTCATGACATGTCCCTTTTGGCAAGATTAGGAGTAGAGTTTTGGACGTCTCTTGAATCTGTATGATTATCATAAGCTCTACTCCATTTTTCATTAGTGGCATGAATTAATTACCATTCTCAATGCTAGGTGGATTTATTTGGATCTAGAGAGCCATTGGATTCGACATTTTCATGGGGTCTGGTCAATTCAATTTTTTATAAGCTCCAAGTTTTTTCTTGGTTGGTGATCTACCAAAGTCTCCCCTCCAAGGCCCTGCTAGCCAAAAGTGGTCTTTCTAATGGACTTTTCCTCTTTTGCTTAAATTCACAATAATTGAAGAAAATATTGTGGGAATGCTTCTTTGTGAGATCTTGTTGGGCTCAGGCTCAATCTTAGTTGGAAAACATCCTTTAGGGGAATTTGCATTAGCAGGAAATTTTGTTTGGTTATTCTAGATTGATGATTCAATATTCCTTGGCTAGTATTAGGCACTGTTTGAGAGTTTATGCTTTGTATATAATTTGGATACTCCATTGTAAGTTTGTTTTTGATAATGAGGTTAGTTCTCAGTCAAATTTTGTTAATTATGGCAAGATGTGGTACATATGTGTAGCATCCCCAACATCCAATTGGGCTATGCCACATAAAAATTTTGAACTGTATACAAAATTAAAACATATACACATGGAAACTCTTGCGGAACTTTATATATAAAACTTAAAACAAACAAACACATTCTACAAATGCACATATTCATACAGAATAATAATAGAAATGCATATGCAACACGCACAGGAAAACCCATAAAAATAAACGCATACATAATAATGCATCATGTAATTTAACACACAATTGACACTTATCTTGGTAAAAATATCACCAACTGCATGCAGACCTTCCACTTTCCTCCCAACCTTAGACCACACTACTCAAAACTCTTAAGAGTGGGTCACCCCCGAGCTGGGAATAAACTGCACCTGGGTAAAGGGATTCCTAACCAGGCTGATGTATCTCAGACAACAGGAAACAAATATGTCACAGGTTCCCACTTGAAATAACAACCTACAGTCCCTCATTCCCCACATGCTTGTGCCACCCTAGGAAGTATGCCCCTTCTCTTCTCAACATTCCTTCAGTTTCCCCACTTCCTTTCCAGGATTCAGCAATAGGCCGGACATGAAGTGTCAAAGCCATGTAGCTATAGTTTGGCACCGTTGGGAAATCAATTCCCAACAATTCTCTCACCTAGAGAGAATTTCTCACGGTCTTGATAACCTGCCTCTTCAATATCCCACGAGCCTAACAACCCACTTCTTTAGTCCAACTCCTAAGATAACCAGGTAAAGGTACAAGTATGGGTACAAGTACAGTTACAGTGACAGGAAGGTATGGAGGTGTTGAGGTCATTTCCCGCTTCTGAAAAAGTTCCCTCCCATTTTCTATTCTCCCGAATTCTTTTCTCCCTTTCTTTGCCCCCTTATACACTTACCTGTTTTTCCCTTTTCTTTTTTCCCTCTTACTATCCCTATCTAGTTCTAACACTTAGTCTCATTTTAGACCACGGGTTCCCGGGTTGGCAGACTTACAATTTCTCACCTCCATCTACAAATTCACATCACGAGTCTGACTGACCACTGTTTTGTTCCATACTTAGCCGATTCTACATTCGCAGGTTCTTGGGTTTACGAGATCGATCTTTCATTTTCCCTTGTTCCGTGATAGACACATTGCACAAAAGCATTTCGTGATCTACATTTCGATCCCTAGACTCCCTGAACCGCCTAAGTGTCATTCCGCCTACATGAATCCATCCAGCCATCGTGTCGTCCAACACTTCGCCAATTTTGCACCTCATACCAAGGTGGGCTCTCGGTTCGCGGGTTCACGGGTTCACAAAAATATCAAGTCAAATATTGCCCCCATCTATCCCCACCACCCTCACGCCTTTCCCAATGCACATTTACTATGATTTTAATGCTAATAACTTACCATACAGGTTTGAAGGGATGGTCATTAATAAGCGAAAGGCTTGAGGAGACCTCCTATTAAAGCACATTAAAATAGGATTTATGAAGGATTATATCATCTCCCTCCAATGCTCATTCCTAACATAATTTGGAGCAAGGGAACACTCTCGTTGACTTATGGCAACAACTCGAAAATAGTTCTGTGGAGATACACAAAATAGTTTTGGGCACGAGGATCAAAATTTTTAGTGGTCTAGGGAATATTCCTATTATTCATCCCCTTCTGCCCATAAGGAAATAATCTAGACATATGGAATTGCGTGCGCAAGGTGTGTCCCATAAGTTTTTGATTGTAAGGAGTTGGTAACCTAGTGCACTGAGAGATACATTCCAAGCTAACAGATCATCCAGTTGTGGGACCATACCCCTATCTCTCTGTCACCTCATGTTTTCCGTAAGATGTTGAGGCTTCTTGAGCCAACGCTCACCTTCAAAGGTGAAGATTGCAGGGAGTTATTAAAAAAACATGACAATAGACTCGACCTCTTACCTGAATTCCTATAGAACCTAACGATCGTCCCCAAGGACATCACAAGATTGTAGGTTGGCTCATTTAAAAATCCCTTCCAGGAAATTGCATGGATTTTTACGAGGATAATATGACAGGAAACCATGGTCATCATCTCCTGGATGATTCTTTACATTCTTTATTTTACAGTCAAAGAACAAGCCATCTTCGATTGGGGTAAGTTGATTTCCATTGAAATCTCTTCCCAATTGGCACAATAAAAGAAGGAGAAGAAATTCTTTATGTCATCTTATTTGGTTTTCACGATAGCACGTTGTTGTTAGTTCCTGATATTATCTATCTGCAAGAAGGTAAACTGTGAATTTGACCCAGTAACCTTCTGGTATTAAAAAGTGTGGAGGCACAAGGCCTCCTAGCATTTTTATGAAGTCTTTAATGATTTTGTCTAATTTTTTAAAGAATTGATGTTTGGAAAAACCGCCCCCTGGATGTCTAATCAGGCGAGTAAGTTCTTGGATTTGAAGGCGACACTAGAATAAATGGAAAATTATAACATTATAAGGATTTTTCGATCCAAAGAAAATCCTTCCTTCCTTCTGTGCCAAATATCTGAAAAAATGTTTGTTGTTGAGATAGCAAGGTCGTACACCTACTAGTTGCATTGTTTCCATGAAAAGAGAAAAAAGAAATTCATACCTCTACCTTAGAAAATCGGTGATTTCATATTCAAAAATATGAACAAGATTGATGAATTTGTGTGCCACGTCCATAGTCTCAATTTAAAATATTCTGAAAAAGTAAAAGGGTTCGACCCTATTGGTATTTTTGTAGAACATCTATTGGTTGTTGGTTTCAACAATTCCTTCATTAACACTATTCTGAATGAAGATGGAGACAATGTCTCAGGCACTCTCACTCATGACACCGATGACCTGAAGAAAATAATCAACACCAATGAGTCATACAAGCAGAGAGGAAAAGGTTCGGGTGAGAAAAGTGCCCAATCCTCGACTGTCACACCGAAGAGTACAACATCTTGGAGCAGCACTCCAATGGCCTACCCAACTAAGAAAGTCACCCACAGATATTCAGGCGAAGGAGGAGATAAGAACCCTCCTTCTGACAAAATTGAAATTTCTCATAAACTTCCCTTGAGGAAGAAAATAAAAAACATTGTGCAAGAAGAGGAGGGACCTTGGGGAGAAAGTGATATCCATGACCTCTCCCTCGAGGATATGGAACTCGAAATTGACATCGAGAAAGTGTTCCCCAACGTTGACCAGCTATAGAACACGACTGACCAGAACCCTCAGATGGAAATAATTGAGATCGAGACCTTCGATGACGAAGAGTCTTTTTCATTTCAGAGCGTTTTTTTTTATAGTGAATCCAAAAATTTTATTATTGAGAAAAGAGATGTAAAGAATAACAAGGGGAAATATCGTTCATAGATTAACCTATGGAACATGCGGCCTTCCCAAATTTCCCAAATACATTGAGAAACTGGAGATGCTCTAGAAAATTCTATTGAATGCCTTGAAGTGGAGAATGTCAGGTTAAAGGAGGGAATCAAAGAATTGGAGGAAGCTTTAATTCTCCTTCCAGTACTTTCTAGTCCTTTAGCAATGATCAAGCCTACCACACCTATGGAAAAGTTAAAAGGATCAACAATTATTCTCACATTAGCTCGAGGCTATGTGGAAAAGAATATCAAGAAAATAATGGAATTAATAACAGAGGCTTGGGAGATGTCAAAGAGCATGGTATCTTTTGGAGCAAGAGCACACACTTTCCATGAATATCTGCAAGCATATTTTAAAAATGAGGAAGGTTTCTACCTCGACGCGGTTGTACCATTTGGTGTTAAAGTTACTAATATGACAGAATTGAGAAGAAGAGAGGAGGATATCCCTTCTCGGAACCAAATAAAACAATTGAACACATGCTGGAAGGGAAAGGTAAAAAAACCTGAATGGTATTGTTCAAGCATGTAACCAGGCCATAACTAGAAGAGATGAATTATTCAAGAAGATAATTGAGATAGATCTAGCTGGCAACACCAATGAGGTTCAAGACCCAAAATTTATACTCAACTCATTGTTCTTAACCAAGCAAGAATTTGATGAACAAGTTCATATCTTTAAAGGGTTGTCATTTGAAAAATTCTATGGCATTCTTGAATATGGTGAAGATGACATGGAAAACTGGCTAGTTGATTATTTGATAAAAAATCAAGATATTGAAGAAGCATTGCGGAACATTTCTATTGATATAAGGGACTTGAAAGGTGAACTCTTCAATATAAAAATCTGGCATGAAATAAACGTGGCACCAATGAGGAGCTACATAGAGGAGTGTTTCAAAAAGGTTGTCGACAAGCTCACCAATGAAGGGCAAAGGATGGTTGAGTTGGTTCCTGTAACTGTCGTGGAAAGATATAAAAGGACATCAGTGAGAAAGTGAAAAACCATGATATACCATCTTAGTAAGTTTATACTGATCACATCTTTTTGTCTTTATCAAGATCTTCATCCAGTTACTCCACCTCTTTAAATAGAAAGGTTTAAACGAAAACTGGCATTTTCCTTTTTCTTCTTTCCAGGTCTTGTTGCCTTCTGCCGCTCACTTTCTTATTTATATGAACGTAATTCTTATACATGTTTTCTTTATGGTCCATGAGAACCCCAATCCCAGTCATTATGACAAACACATTTTAATTTCAGAAAATATGTATTGAACTATATATTTTTTAGAAATTCCAAGAGAGTTATTTTGGGAACAATCTAGACTGTACTTTGTAACCCCGTCTTTCTTAATATAAACTATTTGATTTTGATCTATCATTATCTCCATTTGAGCTTCCCATGTACTACTCTGTCAAAGTTCTCCTATGCATGCAGATCATTTTATTTTATTTTTTATGTGATCATAAATCTTTAGCCCTACTATGATGGATGTGAGGAATTATGTTTATTTTCTTTAAATGTATGAATGTGTGTGTTTCTTGGTCCATTCTTAGGAACTCTCTTTTTAAAATAAAATAAAAATATTTTTTGTTTTCTGTTATATCTATTTTACTTTTTGTTCACAGACTTCTTATAAAAGTCCCATATTTTATAAATATCGGACAGAGGAGTACCACCTCTATAAAAACACAGGAGGATGTGTATCCACGTGAGGTTTCCATTTTGGTCATGAAGGATTCAAGCATCAACATTTTTGGCGACCATACTGGGGACATGAACTGAAAATTCAGAACCTAGCCTAGTGTTTTAAAAGAAATATATGACTTTACCCCAGGGTAACCAACCCCATGTAGAAATTGGACTGAATAATCAACGAAGCATTTTGCACCAGGGATGATTTTAAGGATGGAAATTTATTTTAAAATGTAGAAACCTTAGCAAATCTTACTAATCCTTCATATGACAACTATAAATGTTTAGCGATATTTTTGTAAAAATATTCAAATTTCTAAGTATTTTATATAATTTGTATAATTTTTTGGTGTTTTTTAAGGTAAAATTGTTTTAGCCTATAGAATTTGGGTGAATAATTTTTAGAATAACGAATCTTTTTTTGGGAAAAACCATGAAAAATTAGCCCATGAGCAAAATTTAGCCCCTAAAATCATCCATGTTTTGCACCAATTGTATAATCTAGTAATATCAACCGCGGAGACTCGAGAAGAGTTAGAAGGGTCTTGGAAGATCTTAGTCCAAGAAGAAGAAAGATAAATTCTCAGAAGAAAAAGGAGAGAAGAATGACAAGATCGAAGAAATAAAATATTGGCTAGAGAAGCACAAGAACAAGGTCAAGATTGAAGCTGGATGAATACAAGGGACCCATCACCCGCAGTAAAATTAAAAAACTCTCTATCCCTAGAAGTGAAAAGTTTGATTATGAAACCTCCTTAAAAATGGCAGCAAGAGATGAACAACCCTGAATCGAACATCATGAGGAGAGACAAGGAGGTGAAAGAGATGTTGCAAGAAACCAAGGAATCCCGGGGTTTGGAAATAGAAGGAGGGTAAGAGATTCCCCTCTTAATCGCATGGGTGAATAACACGAACTCCCAGTTCTCCCTAAAGGAACCTTGAAGGAATTTTCTGGAGATGGGACAACCGAAGCAAAGAGTCATCTGCATTTATTTCTTGATGTTTTTGACTTCCATCGAGTTGAACATGATGACATCATGGTGAGGTTATTTTTAAATTTTTTATCAGAAAGAGCCTATGAATGGTTATATACAACATTTCCTAGTAGATCCATTTGCTTGTTTAATGACCTCAAAGCTATGTTCCTAAATATCTTCCCCCCCCCCCAATTTCCTACCAAACCCTCCTCACAGAATTCACCCAGATTGGGTTAAGGAAGAACGAAATGATACAAGATTTTAATCTTAGGCTCAATAAGAATTTGAGTAGAATCCTAGAAGGCAAAAGAACAAATGACCTGGTCATTCTTGGTTTCTATAAGAATGCAAGGCCCCCGAATGTGAAATATACCATCAGAACATCCCAGATGGATACCCTGGAGGAATCAATGTCTAAGGCTACTGAGATGGAATAAATTATGATTGAAATGAGCATCAAGCCTGAAATTATATTAGGAAGAGTAAAAATACAAATGGGGATATTTAATATTGATAATTAAGGAGCTTACAGCTTGAGAAGAAATGAAGAGTTTAAACCTCAAACAACTTAGAATAAAATGGTGGGAGGAGGATTTTTTATGGGAAACATATCTGACGTAAACATTGACCCTGTGGCAACACAGGAAATAAAGCAGAGAATTGAGATTGTGTAGATGAATAGAACCATCAAACAGATGCAGAACGAAATAACCAGGCTGAGAAGGGGATATAATTACATTCCAAACCCAAGAATGCCAATTCCCAAACAAAGGAGGAACCCTCCCCCTGAAAACATGGTCAGATTCGAGAATATTGAAGACCCACCGAGACCAAGGGTTCCCAGATAGATCACTCCAAATGCGGTTGCTTTGGATGATGTATGTGATGAGGAATCGACCGAGAAAGAAGGTTATTACTTACTTGATGAATTCTCTAAGATAGTGCATATGGACAGATGTGAGGCGTCCATGTACATATATGGAGAGGGGACAACGATCCTAACTCACTAGAAAATGTTGGCCAAACAAGAGGATTTGTAAATATACCAAAGAATAAAGGCGACTCTGAAAAAAGAAAAGGAAACATTTAGTGAAAAAGTGTTGAATGAGAAGCTGGCAGTTGGAACCACAAGGAAACCTGTATCGACAAGCTCAACTCAAATGACATACAATGTCATGGATGACTTAAGTAAGTTGAGGCTAATCTTGCCTTTTACAGAAGTTGTGAATATTCCTCAACAGAGGCAGAATATGTTGAAGTTGTTGATGATCCATCAGAAAGAACGAAACTTTTTGTTACCACTCCAAAACAGAACCAGAGCCCGTCGTCTGCTAAGATGAGAGGTAAAATTCCACCCTTCTACATCTCAATTGAAAACCATGATGTTGCATTACATAATTTTTTAGTTTATATTGGTGCGAAAAATAATATAATTCTACTCACGTTCATGGAAGCATTGGGCATGAGATGCACTAAATATTATGAAACTGGCGAGAGCATATATGCCATCGATTCAAGAGAAGTGTTAGCATACAGAGAAATCAAGGATTTTTATGCATGGATTATAGCAGCTCCCCATATCATCATGGTTTTTAATATTATTGTGGTAGACCTTCCTCCAACATATGGGGTTGTTCTAGGAAGAGATTGGAGCTCCATGATAGGTGGATATATAATGAACGACGATAGTTGTATGATGCTTCCAGGCAAGGAGGGATCAATGATTAAAGTACCCCAAGAGCCCAGAAAACCTTTCTCCTTCAAGAAGAAGGATAATGAATTAATGAAAGACTACATAGATGATAGGATCAAAAACTAAGCCATCTTGGACATGGAGCATAACAAAAACCTAGAACAAAATCAATACTTGGAGGTCCCAGAATGTGCATTTGAAGGCTACTGGAGAATTTTATTCGATGGAGCATGCTCTAAATTGGGGAATGGAGTTGGGATTTTTCTCATAAGCCTATATAAGATGACACATCCTCACACTATAAGACTAGAGTTTCCATGCATGAATAACGAGTCAGAATGCGAATATTTAATCCAGGGGATGATCCTCACACAAGGAATGAAAATAGAACATCTCATTGTGACTGGAGATTCAAAGTTGGTCATGAATTAGGGTACCCAAAAATACAAAATAAAAAAGGAAAGACTTAAACTATATTTCAAAAGAGTTAATGAACTAATGGAATCTTTCAGCTCTTTCAATATTTCTTTCATTCCAAGGGATAAGAATCATAAGTTCGATTCTCTAGATTTGGAAGCTTCATTATCAAATCCATATGATATCTTGAGAAAAACATATTTCCATGTGGAAAGGGCCTTTAGGTCACCTGTGCCTGATAATATTGAGTACTTGCAAGTGTTTGACAATGATGAACAATAGGAGGATTTTTTGTTAAAATATGATGAAGAAGAAGATGATAAAGCATTTGTCGTCCCCAAAGACTGCAAACAAGATGAATCTTTGTTCACAAAAGACGATCATGAAAAGAATATTTTTGAAGAAGTTTCAGTTTGAAAGGCACAAGAGATAAGAAAAGTCAATATTGGAATGGACCAGTCCTCGAAATATGTCAATCTGGGAATCGATTTCACCCCCAAAGAACTTGATCAATATGTCGCCTTATTCAAGGAATATATTGAATTTTTTTCTTGGACCTATGACGAATTAAAGGCTTATGACAAAATGATATTACAACATGTCATTCCTTTGAGGGAAGAAGCCAAACCGGTGAAACAAAAAATAAGCATGATGAATCCCAAGTTGAAGACTCTGGTAAAAATTGAGTTGGAAAAGTTAAATAAAGCAGGGATAATCTATCCCATCATACATTCAGACTAGATTTCAAATCCAGTGATTTTCTGGAAGAAGCCCGGGGGAAATACGAATGTGTGTTGACTTCAAAGATCTTAACAAAGCAAGCATAAAAGATAATTTTATGCTTCCCAACATGGATTTTTTGTTTCACCAAGTTACGGGATCGACATGAATGTCTATGTTGGATGGTTTCTCTGGATATAATCAAGTTTTAGTGGCTGAGAAAGATAAAGAAAATCAACATTTATCACACCATGGGAAACATATGCTTATGCTAGAATTACCTTCAACTTGAAGAATGTTGGAGCTACATTCCAAAGATCCATGGATCATGCATTCAATGGACTGACATGAAAGCTAATGGAAGAATACCAAGATGACTTGATAGTGCATTCAAGCAAAAGGGAGGATCACATCCATCATTTAAGAAAAGTCTTTCAAATATGTAGATCATACTGCATCTCTCTTAACCCAAAGAAGTGCTCGTTTGTTGTGACTCAAGGCAAGATGTTGGGCCACATTGTATGCAAGGAATGGATTTACATTGACCCGAAAATAGTTAAAGTGATTAAAGAACTCAACCCCCTGACATCAAAGAAGGGAGTCTAGTCATTCTTCAGGAAAATTATTTTTTTTCGAATATTTGTTCTTGATTACACAAGCATCGTAAAACCCATCAATTTATTGTTGAAAAAAGAGAATAGGTTCGAGTGGACAATAGATACTCAGGAAGCATTCAACAAGATCAAGGGGGCCATCACCACTGCTCCCATCCTCATTATTCCATATTTTCAAAAATATTTCATTATCTATTCATTTTCTACAGAGGCCGTTGTCATGTCTGTCCTCACTCAGAAAAATAGCAATGGAGAAGAGCTCCCCATAAGTTTTATGAGAAAAAATTTACACAACTATGATTTTAGGTATTCATAAATTGAGAAACAGGGTTTGGCTCTCGTAAAATATGTGGCACACTTTTGGACTTATATACTAAACTCTCATGGTATTTCCTATGTCCCCTCATCCCCTGTCAAGATGCTCCTAAATCAACAGTTGAGGGAAGGAAAATGGGCCAACAGCTTGAAAAAAACTAAAGAGTATGATATTGAGATCAAACCGTTGAACGCAATAAAAGGACAAGGATTATGCAAGCTTATGGTGAATGGGGACTCAGTTTATGGAATGATTTCAATCTCATTCGGGGAACCATTAGTTGATTCAGAATGGGAAAGAGATATCATATTCTATTTAAGATCCGGGCAATTCCCTGTTACAATGAGTTCCAAGGAGCGAAGGACATTTAAGATGAAGGCAAACCAGTATGTATTGATTGTTGATATACTTTTCAGAAGAAATTTCGATGGTATATTGTTGAGATGCGTTAATGAGAATCAAGCTCCAACAATGATCAAAGAATTCCATGAGGGAATATGCGGTGGACACTTTGCACCCACTACAAATACTCACAAAATAATCAGAGTGGTATTCTATTGCCTGTCAACCTTCAGGGACTTGTACGCTGCAATAAGGAGATGTTTTTCATGCCAACAATTCTTAGGAAAAATGAAGAAAGTTGTGATGCCTCTGCAGCCGATTGTCATGGAACAACCATTTCCCCAATGGGGACTTGATGTCGTTGGGATAATTAATCTAAAATCTAGCAAAGGGAACATGTACATTCTAACAACTATTGATTATTTCACAAAATGGCTAGAAGCGGTGGCGTTGAAGAAGGTCGACGCTGAAGAATTGATTGGATTCCTCAAAGACAACATTCTGTCGAGGTTTGGTGTCCCTAATAAATTTATCATGGACAATGGTTTGATCTTCATTGGGTCAAAATTCATGGAGTTTTGTGGACAATATGGGATCATTATGTGCCAGTCTTTGAATTATTATCCACAAGGAAATGGCCTTGTTGAATCCATGAACAAAACACTTGTGCAAATATTGAAGAAAATTGTTGATGGAAACTAGATAAATTGTCACCTGAAGCTGACATAAGCATTATGGGAAAGTAGGAAAACCCTGAAAGATAGTACCAAGATGACTTTGTATATATTGGTCTATGGGAAAGAGGCAAAAATGTCAATTAACCTAGATCTTAACGCATTGAAATTCGTGGTTAATACTGAAGATATGGAAGACACCTCGCCTACAAAGAAAAGGATCAATCAATTGCTAAAGCTGGAGGAGGAACCAAGCAAATCCCTGAACCAGACTTCTCAGAACCAACAATCGTCAAAAAATATTTTGATCAAAGCACAACTATGAAGAACTTTCAAAAGGGAGAAATGGTACTGCTTTGGATCAAATCCAAGGAAAAGTCATCCATGCACATGAGGTTTGAAGCACTCTGCATCAGACCCTATGTCATCGAAAAGATATTGGGCTTCAACTCATATATGCTCCAAGACATGAAAGGAAAAAGGTTAATGTTTCCTGTCAACGGGAAACATATGAAATGTTTCTTCTCCAAAAACTTTTCATTCTCATTGTATATAATTTTATTTCTAGTTTGTATATTCTTAATATGGCTCCATAACCCAATGGGTGGAAGCACCTGGTCACAAGAGATTCTGTATTCTTGACAACCCACAGGGGGTCATCATCCCACAGTTGGAGCCTGTTGTTGAGTTCATTTCCTGCTTCTGAAAAGTTCCCTCCACTTTTCTATTCTCCCGAATTATTTTCTCCCTTTCTTTGCCCCCTTCTACACTTACCTGTTTTTCCCTTTTATTTTTTCCCTCTTACTATCCCTTTCTAGTTCTAACACTTAGTCGCATTTTAGACCACAGGTTCCTAGGTTTGCGAACTTACAATTTCTCACCTCCATATACAACTTTAGATCATGAGTCCGACTGATTGTCATGTTGTTACATACTTAGTCGATTCTACGATCACAGGTTCTCGGGTTGACGGGATCGAGCTTTCATGTTCCCATGTTTCGTGATAGACACATTGCACCAAATATTTTCGCGATCTACATTTCGATCCCCGGACTCCCTGAACTGCCTAAGTGTCATTCCACCTACATAATCCATCTGAGCACTACATCATCCCACAATTAGCCAATTTCACACCTCATACCATCGCAGGCTCTCAGGTTCACGGGTTCACAAAAATATCAAGTCACATATTGCCCCCGTCCGTCCCTGCCACCCTCTCGCATTTCCCAATGCACATTTACTATGTTTTTAATGATAATAACTTACCATACAAGTTTGAATGGATGGTCGTTAATAAGTGAAAGGCTCGAGGAGACCTCCTATTAAAGCGCACTAAAACAGGATTTACGGAGAATTATATCATCTCCCTCCAATGCTCATTCCTAACATAATTTGGAGCAAGGGAATTTTCTCGTCGACTTATGGAAGCAACTCAACAAAATTTCTATGGAGATACACTGAATATTTTCGGGCGCGAGGATCAGAGTTTTTAGTGGTCCAGGGCATATTCCTATTATCCATCTCCTTCTGCCCAGAAGGAAATAATCTGGACGTCTGAAATTGTGCACAGGGTGTGTCCCGTAAGTTTTTGATTGTAAGGAGTTGGTCACCTGGTGCGCTGAGAGATACATTCCAAGCCAACAGATCATCCATTTGTGGGACCATTCCCCTGTCTCTCTGTCACCTGATGTTTTCTGTAAGATGTTGAGGCTTCCCGAGCCAATGCTCACCTTCAAAGGTGAAGATTGCAGGGAGTTATTAAAAAATAATGACAATGGACTCAATCTCTTACCTAAATTCCTAGAGAACCCAATGTCTGTCCCGAGGACATCACAATATTGCAGGTTGGCTCATTTAAAAATCCCTTCCAAGAAATTTCATGGATTTTTACGAGGATATCATGACAGGAAACCATGGCCAGCATCTCCTGGATGATTCTTTACATTCTTTATTTTACGGTCAAGGAATAGGCCATCTTTGATTGGGGTAAGTTGATTTCCATTGGAATCTCTTCCCAATTGGTGCAATACAAGAAGGAGAAGAAATTCTTTATGTCATCTTATTTGGTTTTCGCGATAGCGCATTGATGTCAGTTCCCGAGATTATCTATCTTCAAGAAGGTAAACTGTGAATTCGACCCAGTAACCTTATGTTATCAAACATTGTGGAGACACAAGGCCTCCCAACATTTTTATGAAGTCTTTAATGATTTTGTCTCAGTTTTTAAAGAATTTTTGTTTGGAAAAAATGCTCCCCAGATGTCTGACCATGAGAGTAAGTTCTTGGATAGGAAGGGGACACTAGAACAAATGGAAAATTATAACATTATAAGGATTTTTGGATCCAAATAAAATCCTTCCTTCCTTCCGTGCCACATATCTGAAAAAATGTTTGTTACTGAGATAGCAAGGAAGTACACCTATTGGTTACATTTTTTCCATGAAAAGAGAAAAAATCAATTCATACCTCTGCCTTGGAAAGTCAGGAATTTCATATTCAAAAATATGAACAAGATTGATGAATTCGCGTGCCACTTCCACAACCTCAATTTAAAATATGTTGAAAAAGTAAAAGGGTGCAACCCTAGTGGTATTTTTGTAGAACATCTATTGGATGTTTTTTTCAACAATTCCTTCATTAACACTATAATGAATGAAGATGCAGAAAATTCATTAGGCACTCTCGCTCGTGACATCGACGACCTGGAGACAATATTCAACACCAATGAGTCATACAAGAAGAGAGGAAAAGGTCCTAGTGAGAAAATCTCCCAATCCTCGAATGTCAAGACGAAGAGTACAACATCTCAGAGCAGTGCTCCAACAGCCTACCTAAGTAAGAAATTCACCCACAGTTCTTCAAGCAGAGGAGGATATAAGAACCCTCCTTCCAGAAAAATTGAAAGTTCTCATAAACTTCCCTTGAGGAAGAAAAGGGAAGAGGAGGGACATCGGGGAGAAATTGATATCCATGACCTCTCCCTCGAGGATATGGAACTCTAAATTGACATTGAGAAAGTATTCCCCAAAACCGACTAGCTAGAGAAAACGGCTCACCAAAACCCTCAGATGGAAATAATTGAGACCGAGACCTTCGACGAAGAAGAGTCTTTTTCATTTCAGAGCACTGTTTTTTACAGTGAATCCAAAAAAAATATTATTGAGAAAAGAGATGTAAAGAATAAGAAGGGAAAATATCATTCATATATTAACCTACAGAACATGCAACCTTCCCAAATTTCCTAGATACACTGAGCAATTGGGGATTCTCTAGACAATTCTATTAAAGGCCTTGAAGCAGAGAATGTCAGGTTAAAGGAGTGAATCAAAGAATTGGAGGAAGCTTTAATTCCCTTTCCAGTACTTGCTAGTCCTTTAGCAATGATTGGGCCTACCACATCTGTGGCAAATTTAAAAGGATTGGCAAGTCTTCTCACATCATCCCTAGGCTATGTAGAAAGGAATATCAATAAAAGAATGGAATTAATAACAGAGGCTTAGGAGATGTCAAAGAGCATGGTCTCTTTTGGAATGAGAGCACATGATTTTCATGAATATCTGCAAGCATATTTGAAAAATGAGGAAGGTTTCTACTTCGATGTGGTTGTAACATTTGGTTTTAAAGTTACTAATATGACATAATTGAGAATAAGAGAGGAGTATATCCCTTCTCCGAATCGAATAAAACAACGAAACACATGTTGGAAGGAAAAGGTAAAAAACCTAAATGGTATTGTTCTAGCATGTAGCCAGGACATAACTAGAAGAGAGGAATTATTCAAGAAGATAACTGAGATAGATCTAGCTGGCATCACCATTGAGGTCCAATACCCGAAATTGATACTCAACTCGTTGTTCTTAACCAAGCAAGCATTTGATGAACAAGTTGATATTTTTAAAGGGTTTTCATTTGAAAATTTCTATGGCATTCTTGAATATGGTGAAGATGATGTGGAAAACTGACTAGTTGATTATTCAATCAAAAATCAAGATATTGAAGAAGCATTGCAAAACATTTCTATTGATCTAAGGGACTTGGAAGGTGAACTCTTCAATATAAAAATCCAGCATGAAATCAGCGTGGCACCAATGAGGAGCTACATCGAGGAGTGAAAAACCATGAGATACCATCATAGTAAGTTCATATTGATCACATCTTTTTATCTTTATCAATCTCTTCATCCAGTTAATCCACCTCTTTAAATAGAAAGGTTTAACCGAAGACTGCTATTTTATTTTTTCTTGTTTCCAGGTCATGTTTCCTTCTTCCCCTCACTTTCTTCTTTCTACGAACTTCATTCTTATACATATTTTATGTATGGTCTGTGGGAGCCCCAATCCCAGTCATTATGACAAACGCATTTTAATTTCAGAAAATATGTATTGAACTATATATTTTTTAGAAATTCCAAGAGAGTTATTTTGGGAACAATCTCAATTGTACTTTGTAACCCAATCTTTCTTAATATAAAGTATTTGAGGTTGATCTATCATTATCTCCATTTGAGCTTCTCATGTACTACTCTGTCAAATTTCTCATATGCATGCGGATCATTTTTTTTTAGTTTTTATGTGATCAGAAATATTTAGCCCTACTATGATGGATGTGAGGGATTCTATTTATTTTATTTAAATGTATGAATGTGTTTGTTTCTTGGTCCATTCTTAGGAACTCTCTTTTTAAAAGAAAATAAAAATATTTTTCATTTTCTGTTATATCTATTTTACTTTATGTTGAAGGACTTCTTATAAAAGTCCCACATTTTATAAATCTCGGACAGAGGAGTACCACATCTATAAAAACACAGGAGGATTCACATCCTCGTGAGGTTTATGTTTCAATCCTGACAGATTCAAGCGTCAACAAGAGGACAAGTGAATGAGTGAGTGAATGATGATGGAATGATGGGAAAATGAACTAAGTCCAAACTATATGTATGCATGTTCCCAACTTGACACTTGTCATGTTGAGAACTACATTGGCCCACTTGTCCCCATCCTTAGAACTTAGGCTAAAATAATTATCCATACTTTATACTTTAAGGAATTTTAATATAATACTCCTTTTTGTCTTAAGCTCCCTAGGTTATCCCCTTATCCTTAACTCTTAGGCCCCTTTCCCTAACTAGTGGAGTTTAGTCCCCCATACTCTTTTACATGGTTGGTCTTCCGCAGTGACGTACTTTTCATTAATATTTGCATGTAATTATGTTTACATTTACATTACAGATATACTCTCCTTCTGCATCCTGGCTCACAAGCCTCAAAACACAACATATACAAAAAGGCTCTATGGCCTAAAAATCGAGTGCACTTAAGTTTGATGTGTGCGGTATCCTGACATGTGCACACTTCATCATTTTAGTGTGTAGTGCATGTGCGCACTATACCATGGAAGGTGCATGCAAAATGATATCAAACAGCTCACGATCTTAAGTACATTTGCATTTACATTTACAGTTGGGGTTCGGACTAGGGGTATTACATTCCCCTCCCCCTTATTTATGCATTGTCCTCAATGAAATATATACACATATACAACCAAAATTTCAAATGTCCTCAAAATGATGCAGGTATTCTTCCCCCATATAATCCTCATGTTCCCAAGTTGCATATTCAGGACCGTACTAGGTCCATTGGACCTTTACTATCTCTATGGATCGATTCTGGAGTTGCCTGATATTATGGTCCAATATGCACACTGAATGCACTTGAAAGGTGCCTTCTTGCTCCACCTAAATCACATTCCAATCAATGACATGATTATCATCAGGTAAATAATTTTTGAGCAATGATACATGGAATACATTATGAATAGACATTGATGCAGGCAAGGCAAGCATGTATGCTACATGCCCAATCCTCTCTAGGATTTCAAACAACCCACAATATTGAGCTACCAACTTTGAACAATTTCCCAACTTCATGGAACTTCTGTTGGCCTTTAATTTCAAGAATACATGGTCACCCACTTTAAATTCCCTGTGAGTTCTTCCCTTATCAACATAAATTTTCTTCCTGTCTTGAGCAACCTTTAAATTTTGTTTTATTTTCAACATTTTCTCTTCCATTTCCCTGAGTAATTCTGGCCCAACCACTGCTCTATCTGTTGGGTTGTCCCATATTACCAGCGTGTTGCGCCTTCTGTTATAAAGTGCCTCAAATGGGCTCATCTTTAGAGATGCTTGGTACCCATTTTTATAAGAAAAATCTACTAAGTGTAGGTAGTCTTCCCATTTTGATGGTTTATCCATCACATACATCCTCAACATATCCTCAAACACTTGATTCTCCCTCTCTGTTTTTCCATCTGATTCTAGATGATAAGTTGTGTAAAATTCAAATTTCTTCCAAATCCATTAAATAATCCCTTCCAAAAATTTGATGAAAATTTCCGATCCCTGTCAGACACAATTGTCTTGGGTATACCATGTAATTGAGCAATTTATCTCATATAAATATCAACAATGTTGGTTTCCTTGTGAGTGAGCTTTACTGGAATAAAATGGGCAGCTTTAGTAAGTTTATCCACCACTACCATGATAAAATCATGTTTTTTGTTTGTTCTCGACAGTTTGGTGATGAAATCCATTTTTACAACTTCCCATTTCCACTCAGGAATGGGTAATGGTTGTAGAAAACCAGCTGGGTGTCTATGATCAGCCTTGATCTTTTGACACTCCAAACATTTGGAAATAAAATCAACAACTTCTTTCTTTATGTATGGCCAATAATATTGGCTCTTGACAGCTGCAATAGTTTTCTGATAACTTGGGTGCCCAACATAAGGTACATTATGTATTTCTCTCAATATCATATTTTTCATTTCCTGAGAATTTTGTACATAAATTCTACCCCTGTACATGATAATTTCATCATTTTCTAGCTTATATTCTTCAATTGTCTGCTGCAAAATACCTTGTTGTAATTTTGTTATTATTTCTAAGTATTGCAAATCTAATTTTGCAACCTCTATGATTCTGTCTTTCAAATCTTATTGGTACATGCTTATGGTTGTAGCATGCAACTCATGCACCCTTCTGCTAAGTGCATCGGCCACCTTGTTCTCTTTCCCTTTGATATGCTTTATATCAAAGTCATATTCACTGAGAAATTCTAACCACCTGTTTTTCCTGGCATTTAGAGTTGTTTGTCCAAATAAATATTTTAGACCACTATGGTTTGTCCTCAACTCAAACCTTTTTCCCATGAGGTAGTGCATCCACATCTTCAAGGCATGCACTATGGCTTCCAACTTCAAATCATGAGTAGCATAGTTCTTTTCATACTCCTTCAACTTCCTTGATTCATAGCATACAACATGCCCATTTTGACTTAGGACTCCACCAATCCCTTCTGTTATCACTCCAAGAAACTCTTTGTGGTTGTAAGTCAAATATGCTTGGTAACTTAAAGTAAACTTGCTTTTGTGTTTTTGTATGTGTGGATCAATGGGATAACTCAATTACAGTATGGTATTCAGATAGTCAAAATGAGAATCAAATGAACCAATGCTCTCAAGGATCAATAATCAGATGATGGTTTTTAAGTGGGTGAGAAAACAATACTTATAAACCAAATACAAATGTAGGGTTTAATAAACAATGATAAGCAACTATCAGTCAAGTTATGAGCTAACCAATGAGATGATAGTCATTCTGCAGCTAAAACAACTTGAATAAGAATACAGAAGGAAAGATAAGAATCTGACATCAATCGAGAGAGAAAACTGTGAATAGTATTATCATATGGAAAAGTCTGTTTAGAATATAGTATCTTCTGTATCCAAAATCGAACCACCTCGGTTCATCAACAGTTTGTGGCTTTATAGCCTTTACATCAAGATTTTAGATCATATTTTAATCGATCTGAAATACCTAAAATAAACATAATCAAAATGAATCTCTAGCATATATGATCTAATGTTATCATCATAAGTCAAAATTGACAGCTGAAGCATTATTTGGCAATTTGCTTATGAAAATCACAAATTCAAAAAATTTTCTTTGATGACTGGGTGATTTCTGTCAAGAGTAATCATGCCATTTGGTGTTATTTCCTTACCATATGTCTTTAAAACTTAACGAGAAAGATATTCTAGCTTCTCCTAATTATTATCCATCATTTAACACCTTTCCCACGTGTTCAGGAATCCAAAAATCGTGATCTGGGAAGAATAAAAACGTTTATGGACTCTTATGCACTTTCACCAGCTCTTTTGTCCTGAATCTACCCCTTTAGTTGGTGAAAAGGAAAGCTTTCACCGGCTCACTACACTATGAGAAAAACCAATTAGCCGGTGAAAGCGCAGATTTTTCTAATGAAAAATGCCTTTGGAAAAATCAAATCTTTGAGCTATGGAGAGTCCGTTTTATATGCTTGAATAGTTGATTGACAACTAGACATCCTAATCTTTCCAATGGTACTTTCAGATCTTCATTTAGAGGTTGGGAAGGTATTCAAAATTCCCCCACAAGATGAGGCATCATTTTTCAAACAAATTTCAAAATGAATTATTTGATCGCTAACATCTGGCTCCAAATGGGATGGAGACCTCCCTGCGAGGTTTCCAAGAACCTAGTAGACCTTGTGCCTTTAGTATTGGGAATGGAGTCATTTAGCCTTTACGATTTATCATCTGAAAACCTATAGAAAACCTGTAACCTACTTGTTATTCATTAAATCAATCAACTGAAAAATAATCAAGTTGCTTGTTTCCCTCAGAGATCTCAATGCTAAATACAGATTGCTTAATATTTGTCTGAGAAGAAAGCATGATGAATTGCTGATCTGGACTTTTCATCTCATCATATTTATCTCCATATCTATTGCAATCTTCCTGTGTCTACAAATCAGAAACTAAGGGCTGTCCTTAGTATCTGCTGTAGATTCTAATCTGGAATTTTGATCTTCACTGCAATTTTGATCAACAGATTTATAACTAGTATCAACCACAGCATGCACACATTTTTGATCATCTGTCTGTTGAAACATAGAACTAGATAAAATTCTAGTAGACAACAAGCCTTCACAAATTTCAGCATCTTCTTCCTTATCATAATTTGAAAGAATATATTCACAAGGAGAAAGAGGATCTTTCTAATGCTCTGGCTGGAGATAAGACAATATCTGAAAATCCTGTTCCTCATGGTTACTGCAACTTCCCTCAATTTGTAAATCTGGAAAATGTGGGCTAATCTCACTTATTTCAACGAACATTGGATCAACATAAAGCTGGTCATTTCGATGTGTAGCTAACGAAATGAATTCTTCAGATTCATTAAAATCAGAAATAGAGGTAATAGGAAATGTTTCAGCTCTTTATTACTCTTTTGTAATTCATGTTTATGAGGAAGCACATCACAACGAAGATCATTTGAATGATGATGTAGATTGTGAGGAAAAGATTCTTCTCTATTTAGATCTTCAACTTTTAGAATGCAATTCATATTTCTCACAATAATTATCAAATAAGAACTCATCTGAAAAATACTTGTTGTCTAATTTCTTTCACAGAGGTGGTCCTCCTCGCTTTCTTCCCATCATGCAAATAATCATAGGTTGATCTATACATGGTTAACACAGAGAACTTTTCTAAATGGGGAAGGTGTTGGCGCTGGTGAAAATGATCCTGTGATGTCAAAAGATAATAAGAAAACCCAAATATATGATTTGAAATCCGTGAAATTTGAAAAAAGGAATGATGGCCATGATTTGATGTAGACATAGATCTAGTACTTGATGTCTGGGTGTAATAATGATCAGATCATTCACCACTCTTAAAACTGTCCTCCGTTTGCCACATAGAATATATGACCAAATCCATCATCATATTCCACTAAGACATGGTGAAAACGTGTAACCGTTCTTGTGCCTCCATTTAAATTGCCATCATGATTACATGACATGTGTACAATATGTCTTTTCAGGTTTTTAAGGCGCTGGAGAAAAACCCAAATCTACACTTTCACCGGATCACTTATTTTCAGAAATTCCATTTAGTCGTTGAAACCTTAAACTTTCACCGGCTAACTTCAACTTCAAAACAAAGATTAGCCGTTGAAAAGATTTTCTTCAATTTTTTGAAAATATCTTTTGACAATCGATTTATTATAAGAAGTAAGAAATTATATCCTATACTTTGATACTTGAATTTCTAAATTTTTTTGTATGGAACTCTATTTATGACCATGCCATCACTAAAAAATGAAACAAACTGACTGGTTCATTTTTGGAGATAACATCTGGCTTTTTTCACCTAATCCTCTGCTAAACTGAAAACTGCTTGTAGCATGCTCTGCTTATTCAACAACCAATAACTAAAAGAGTCTACTTGCTCAGAGAATGAGCTTATTTTCTTCTACTCCTACTCTAACCATTGTACTGATGCTTAATCAAGTAAACTCATGCTTCCAATGAAGCCATATCAGAAACTGATTTATTGAACTTGTTCTTGATCTTGACCCGAAAAATAATGGAATGCATAGCCAACAAAAAAGTAGTTTGAACAGATGATAAATCCAACTTTCATCTGACAAAAATACTTTAACACATATGTTTCTCATAGATTGCAAATAATCAACAATAGGGTCATCAAATCCACAAAGAAATACCTCTTTATGTTGTTGTTCCAACTGAAAACTGAAATTCTGTTTGTTGTTGCCTTCACTGATGTCAATGTTGAATGTGGACTATTCTTCCTCTGTCAAATGAAAATACTAGCTCAAATGTTGATCTGAAACTTTCTTCTCCTCACCTTCCTTCTCGTATCTGCTAAAATCAGCCTTGGTCTGCAAATCAGAAAACTGAGGGTTGCCCTTAGAATCTGCTGCAGATCTGAAACTATCACCTGCTAATGTGTCAATCTGATAATCATCTTTGGGGTTTTCAAAGGGGACAATCTCATCTTCATGATAACCTAAGTCAGTAGATGCATTTGATACAATGACAAAAGCATCACTATGGTTATCATAATGTGGATCACCGATCTCTTGATCATGATGAGAAATATCTTCTGCTGCAGCAAAGTCTTCATAATTATCTAAATCTTTATTCGGCACACTGAATTCATGACAACATTCTGGATAAACAAGATCAGCTGAAAACTTTGTTTTGCAAAACAAATGGAAGGCAACATGAAAATTTTCCAAAGAATTGATACTTGCATTTGGAAGAGATTGGCACCAGTTAAGAGCAAATCCCTCTAATGATTGCCTGAAAAGGTTAATTTGAACATCTTCATGTATAATTTCAAGTCGACTAATAAACTCATGAAAATCCAGCAGGTGTTCCACTGGCACTTCCCATTCTTCTCCTCGAAATCTGGGAATACTTCTTTCCCATTCATCTTTACTAGGAACTAGATGAGGGTAACCAAAAATACTTGAAAATTTTCAAAAAGAATACCTCTTGTTCATTTCATACCAGTGGAGTCACAATCATATTTCTGAACAATAGAGTCGCCACTGAATCTTCCTTCATGGAGTCTCCAGATAGATGATTACAATCGATTATGATGTTTGATCCTTGTCTATCATCAATGGATCATTTTTGTGTCGTTTCATAGGGAAGTTATCTTCAACTTCAGTTTTTTGTCCCCGACAATGACACCAATTTGTTATCACTCCAAGAAACTCTTTGTGGTTGTAAGTCAAAGATGCTTGGTAACTTAAAGTAAACTTGTTTTTGTGTTTTTGTATGTGTGGATCAATGGGATAACTCAATTACAGTATGGTATTCAGACAGTCAAAATGAGAATCAAATGAACCAGTTCTTTCAAGGATCAATAATCAGATGATGGCTTTTAAGTGGGTGAGAAAACAATGCTTATAAACCAAATACAAATGTAGGGTTTAATAAACAATGATAAGCAACTCTCAGTCAAGTTATGAGCTAACCAATGAGATGACATTCATTCTGTAGCTAAAGCAACTTGAATAAGAGTACAGAAGGAAAGATGAGAATTTGACATCAATAGATAGAGAAAACTATGATTTGTATTATCATATGGAAAAGTCTGTTTACAATATAGTATCTTTTGTATCCAAAATCGAACCACCTCGGTTCATCAATAGTTTGTGGCTTTATAGCCTTTACATCAAGATTTCAGATCTTATTTTAATGCATCTGAAATACCTAAAATAAACATAATCAAAATGAATCTTTAGCATATATGATCTAATCTTATCATCATAAGTCGAAATTGACAGCTGAAGCATTATTTGGCATTTTTCTTATGAAAATCATAGATTCGGAAATCTGTCTTTGATGACTGGGTGATTTCTGTCAAGAGTAATCATGCCATTTGATGTTATTTCCTTACCATATGTCTTTAAAACTTAATTAGAAAGATATTCTAGCTTCTCCTAATTATTATCCATCATTTAACACCTTTCCCATGTGTTCAGGAATCCAAAAATCGTGATCTGGGCAGAAAGAAAACGTTTTTGGACTCTTCTGTGCTTTCACCGGCTCTTTTGTCCTGAATCTTCCCCTTTATCCAGTGAAAAGGAAAAATTTCACCGGCTCACTACACTATGAGAAAAACCAATTAGCCGGTGAAAACGCAGATTTTTTTAATGAAAACTTCCTTGGGAAAAATCAAATTTCTGAGCCGTGGAGAGTCCATTTTACATGCTTGAATAGTCGATTGACAACTAGACATCCTAATATTTCCAATGGTACTTTCAGATCTGCATTTAGATATCGAGAAGGTAGTCAAAAGTCCCCCACAAACTGAGACATCATTTTTCAAACAAATTTCAGAATGAATTATTTGATCGCTAACACCTTCTTTACATGAATCAGTGCATACAATGAAGTCTTCATTTGGATCAACAATCCTTAGTATTGGAGCACTTTTTAATAAATGATTCAAGTGTTGGAAAATATTTTCATAATCCAATGTCCACTGAAACTTCACACCCTTATTTTGCAAGGAAGTGATTGGGTGTGCAATCTTTGAAAATCCTTTAATAAATCTCCTATAATAGCCTTTAAGGCCCATGAATGATCTAACCTATGTCACATTCTTTGGAATTGACCATCCTCTAATGGTCTCTATCTTTTCAGTATCCATTGTTATCCCTTCATCTGAAATGATATGTCCCAAATAATGAATTTTCTTCTGATAAAATGAGCACTTGCTCAATTTGGCATACAAATGATGATCCCTTAATACTTGTAATACCATCCTCAATTTTTGTTCATGATCTTCCTCTGACTTAGAATATATAAGAATGTCATTTAAAAATACAATGACAAACTTATCTAAGTATTCTCTGAAAATACCATTCATTAAACACATGAAGACAACTGGTGCATTTGATAACCCAAATGGAACCATTGTGAACTCATAGTGACCATACCTTATTCTGAAATCAGTCTCGTTGATGTCTTCTTATTTAATTCTTACCTGATGATAACCTGACCTAAGATCAATCTTGGAGAATATTTTTGCATATTTCAACTGATCAAAGAGGTCATCAATTCTTGGAAAAGGATACTTATTATTCACAGTTACCTTGTTCAACTGCCTAAAGTCAATGAAAAGTCTCAATGTTCCATCCTTTTTCTTCACAAATAATATTGGGGCACCCCAAGGTGACACACTTGGGTGTATATACCCCTTCTTCATAATCTCTTTAAGTTTCATTTGAAATTCCTTCAATTCTGGTGTACTCATCCTGTAAGGGGTCTTGGATACTGGAGATGCTCCAGGCATCAAATTGATGGAGAAATCAATGTATCTTTTAGGGGGTAATCCTGGTATTTCTTTAAATACATCTTCAAACTCTTTTAGGACTGCATAATCTTCAATATTTCTATCCTTAGGTGTTTCTTCCATATGAGCTACAAATAATTGACATCCTTTTCTGTAACATTTCTTCAGCTGCAATGCTGAAATCTCTATGTCAATTACTACCCTGGGAATTACATGTATTGTCCTTAGGTTCCCTTCCCCATCCAAGAAAGTAAATGCCTTGGTATGACAGTCTAGGATAGCATGGTGTTGGTCCAACCAATCCATCCCAATTAGACAGTCATAGGAACCTAAAGGAAAGATTTTCATATCTGCCCTAGTGTTCAGTCCATTCATGTCCATAGGACATGACTTAACCATCTCATTAACTTTTCTGTTTTCTTCGGTAGCTAGCTGCACCAACCAAGATTTTCCATGCTTTATTCTTGGAAAATGCAATCTTTCCACCATCTTAGGATCTATATAATTATGACTAGCTCCTAAATCAATTAAATAACAATGGTTTGGTTGTTGATCATACCTTCCACTTCAATCATATGTGAATGATACTATGTTTTCTTGTTGTCTAGGGATGCATAAATCATTGTTACATTTCTGCCCATGTCCTACACTATTTCATCTTGTTGTACATTGTGAACAGTCCTCACTTTTTCACCTCTGTGAGGAAAATATCTATACATGTGATCTCCTTTACAACCCAAACATTTAATAGGTGGTTTCCTTGGCCTTTGCCCCCATGTTTCAATCATTCTGGGTTCTCTATAAGTTGGTTGTGCCTAAGGATTATTTCTGAAGAATGGTGGCTTAGTTCCATTCTTCCTATCCATATTGAATTTCTTCTTGTCTTCCCAAGCTTTTTGGAAAATTGTCTTTCCTTTATGCTGATAATATAGGCATTTAGATTTGCTTATGGTCTCCTCCAATCTTTTGGGATCATCATATTGTATCTTGTCACTGATGAATGATGGAAACCCACTCAAATACCTCTGAATCTTAATTGTCTCATCCTTGATGAAAGAAACATACATCAATAGTTCTAAAAACCTTATTTCATATTCATCTATGGTCATACTCCCAAGTTTGAGTTCAAATAACTCTTTCATTTTCTTTTCATAGTATATCTTAGTCAAGCATTTCTTTTTAAATAATTCTTGAATTCCTTCCTAGCAACATTTTTCTCTTTAATGTTTTCCACATGCACAAGTTGATCCCACCACATGGACACATTTCCCTTGAGTTTATAGATGATAATTATTCCTTCTTCATGAGAAGAGTAATTATGTGATTGAAAATATTTTCTCATGCCTAGAAACCATGTCTCTGGATAATCATCCTTCTTGTGCTCACCATCAAATATAGGAGGTTTGATTTTGTTCATTTCTCCTTGTAGCTCATCCACCCTAGACATTTTATGCTTCCTGACAGGGGATGGACTTGAGATGTTGTGCGCTATCCTATTGGAATTCCTCGGGGAGTGATGGTGATGTCTTCTAACACTTATAGGTCTTCTTTTTTCATCAAGAGACTTGTGACTTCTTGATTTGCTTGAGCCACTCTCCTTATCCAATTTATTTTCTATTCTATTCAAGATCTGCATTAAATTCATGTTGAATTCCTCCTACTGCTCCTTGGATTTCATAAGTCTTTCATTATCATCTTTATGGCTTTGGAAATCCTTCTGCAAATTTTTAATGGTCTCTACCATATTCATGTTTTCTTCCTTTCCTTCTCCATGTCCATTTGAGTTTGTTCCTTCAATGCCCATATGGACATCCATCCCTCTAATCTCATCTTCATGACTATATTCTACATGTGTATCTTCCATCCCTCTGCACTCTGTGTTGATCCTAATCTGATCTAACAAATGTTAACTCTGCAAAATGTGCAGCCAACAAAATTTGTTAGGATAAATAATTTAATAGATTCATGAAATTATGTACAATTCTGGTTCAATAATGCATCATAATTATTTCTTCTGATTTCCTGAAAAATCAACTACCCAGATCAATTTTCTGGGTAAATAATTATATTCTATTGTCCAATACCTTTCCAATGCCTACTTCCATGCTCAATTCTGAGTCTTGAGCATGATGTTATGGTTATTTCAAAATTGTCCATTAATTCTTTTGTTCACACTTCAACTTGGTGCAAATATGCATTGTAATTATGCATTTATTTCACCTACTCCATTATAGTTTTGGAAGGATTTCAATTGGGTTTCTTCATATACATATTTTGGACAGTCTATCCAAGTTTCACCTCTTTCTGGGTTTTGGGATGCTAGTTACAGCCTGCTGAAGTTCTAGGCCAATTAGTGTTTTTGGTCTGGAATGCTACATGTACCTTCTTTACAATTTTAAAATTTTTTAACATGCCCATAATTTTAATTCAGCTCTAGGAATTTTTTCTATGGTTGAATAAATTTCCATAGACTACTCTTGTGCCTCAATCTGATTCCAGAGCAAAAATTTATGGCTCTTCGAAGTTAGTTGGGTCTTAAAATTTACCCTCCATTGTTTGTCCTGTAACTTCCTCACAAAAGCTTTATTTGATGAACGGTTTACACCATTAGAAATCTCTCTCCGAGCTCTTTCATTTGAGATAAAAATACAAAGTGTACACCTTGTTACACTCTATTCTTGTGGTTTTTGAATAGCTAAACACATTGTTTAGGGCCTCAAAAACATGCTGCAAAAAAATGACCTTCAAATAGTATAAAATGTCGCATAAATTCACTGGTTTTCTGCTATTGTAGACCATCCAAACGACTTCACATGCATAAATTTGAACATGTACACCCATATTTATCATGCGCAACAACACCATAAGCTAGCGCATGCTCCACGCACCTATAACCAATGTGGATCACTTCTCTTTCACGCCAATATCTGGTGCACACTACTTTTGTGTCGCGTGCCAATATCTGGTGCGCACTACTTTGGTTCATGCACTAATACCAGTTGAACACAAATTGTATGTCACATGCTAATATTCCACGTGCATTGCACTCTATGCGTCACACCATGCCAAATTTTAGTACGCTTCCACTGTGCACCAGTACTCCGCATGCACCATTAATTAATTCATTGCGCGACAAGAATATTTAACATGCATGCATTGCATAACAACATTGCGCACGCACCAACAAAATTTCTCTGCTCTCTTCCAATACTACTCACACCACGTGCCTGAATACTATGCATGTGCACACTGCGTGCACCAATATTACACATGCACCACCCAATCCACACCATACAATACTAACTTTAGTGTGCACATTCATGCACTATTATTTTTCTGCACTTCATTTTCTATGCACCGTTATTTTTGTGTATTACCAATTCTGCACCGCGCAACACCAAATTTAAGTGTGCACACCCGTGCACCATTTTTTTTCATGTTGATACTGAGAGGGGAGTGAATCAGTATCAAGTACAATTTAAAAAAAAAATCAACTTATACTTAAACCCAACTATATCCAATGAGCAATGAACAATAGTATAAGAGTTACACCAATACACCACAATACACCATGCACAATATATGAGAAATAATCAATAGTTATTGTTCAAGGGAAGTAATGACTTCCAAAGGTAGCTACATATTCCAAAT
>ML790472.1:124538-140005 GCA_009831015.1 Picea engelmannii | reverse complement strand
CTCCAGTTAGTAAAGTTTTGAGCTTGAGAAAGTAGATTTAAGTGGTTAAGTTTTTTTTTTTTGTAAATAAAAAAGGGCAATTCCTATTAAAACTTGTCAAGTACAAAAAAACATATGTCAACAGTCTGCCAACTATTCCGCCGAGTTAGCGGAAACCAGGATAGATAGAATACTGTGATGTCCAAGTCAAAATTGGTAGTTCGCCATCTGCCCTGCCAAGAGGAAACCAGGGAAGGTGGCGGACTAAAGTCTTTACACCATTGTTCAGAGAAGACATGAAAACTAAACTGGAAGTAAAACTAGACATTGAACTGGAAATTAAACAAGCATCTAAGCAAGAAATTGGAACCATGTTGTAGTAGCACAAGGAACCAGACTGAACTCCAAACCATAGAATTACCCATTAGCATCGGATGTTGCATCATCGGGGTCATCGTTGAGAGGCCCATTCTGAGTCTACAACACAAAAGGCATTGCGCACATTGGGCATTTTTGGATAGTTGGTGCATTTGAATATGCATCATATAACATGTCAATACGTTGGTGCATGAGTATGTCACGGTGGATCTAATCTGCCTTCTGGATTCAAAGCTCGAACACTAGCGCCAGTTGGAAGAATGGCGAGGGGTCTTGCCATGTTTCTAGGATTGTCGTGATAGGTGGTGGCACTAGGACTGGGCCACCCTCCACCGTCATAGCACCAACAGCCTTGCATGTAGCCTCATGTGCATCATCCTTGTTTTTTGTCGTCCTGAAATTCTCCTCCAACCCGAGCTTCTCGTCCTCCTCTGCTGCGCTTGATATTTTGAAGTCACCTGGAAGCGTGGCGTCCTGGGAGTCAAGGTGGAGGAATTCCTCCAAGAATTCCTCCTCCATTGTGCAAGTGTAAGCCTCCTTTTCCTCCCACACAGGCCTATCTGCGTCTAGTGTCCTAGCTTCCGCCGAAAAATGGCTATGGGGCTGCCAATTATTCAGCACGGTGAAGAGAAGGGATTCTGGAGGGAACTGCAATAGTTCCTCCGGGATCAATTCCTCCACATATTCCATTAGATTCATCCTAACCTTCTCTCTACTTAGTGCGGGCTGAGTGGGTTGAGTGTGGGCTATAGAAAGTGCCTGCTCTAACTATTGCCTCCTCCTCTGTCATGCGGCGAAGCTATGCCAGGAAGGGCCGCGACGCAACTTGCCTCTTTCCCTTGGCATGGAGGAGAAATGTAGGGTGTTGATGCTTAACGTTAGTGTGTTGGAAGTCCTCTGGTGGCTTCACTAGAACTTAGAGATGTCGGCCTGGTGTGGGGCTAAGGTTAAATGGCTTGAGTTGTTGCCTTGCCGGATAAGAGAGTAGAGGAGCGACATGACTGCTACCACTAACGTCTCCCATCCACTGAATCCCATGGATGTCATTCTTCTTGCACGAGGGAGCAATCCTTCACCTCTTGACGGGAAGTAATGGAGAGATTCCATTTAATGGTGAGGGGAGGGGAGCCAACCTGCCATATTAATGGTTGGGATCTGGCCTGTGTTACGTGGCTGATGTGTGCTTTGTGGCACCCCATTTGGGGTGATTTAAGTGGTTAAGTTAAACATTATATAAAGAAACAATTATTTACAATTGTATAAGCTTGTGTCACATGGTGTTTGTAGGGAACGACACCTAGGATAAATTCCACGGCTCTTATATCTTGGACCAATCAAAAGGATCCATGTGTTCACCCATAATTCTTGTATGTCATCCATAGTGATGTTATCAATGACAATTGTAGGATGTCATGGCCAATCAAGCACTAACACGTGGCATAGTGAGGTCAATATGTCATTTGGCCAATTGTTTTTATGTACCTGTCGTCACTATCACTCTATAAAATCATCCAACCTTGGTTGCAACACTAAAAGATTCAAACCCTAACCACAACACTACCTTTTTCCATTCCTATATATTCATGTATCTAAGCATTACGGTAGCACCCCTTTCTTATAAACCATAGGCCATACATGGTTTAGACACTCTTATGATATGGATTCTTCTATAGAGCTTGCCAAGATCAAGGATTTCATCCAACTAGAATGCCATGCATTCTTTGGGAATATAGATATCTCACTGACCCATCAAATTAGTGCCTTGGAAACCGAGATCTAACATTTCAAGCAACTACCTAAAAAAATGGATAATATTTTTACTATATTGAAACAGGTCCAAGAATCATGTTTACCTACAAGTTTTAGTTCTAGTCCAGGATTGAGTTCGTTTGCTGGTTCCACTAACTCATTGGGGCTGCAACGTCAATTCTTACCCAAGATTGGCATTAAGAAGTTTGATGATATATATATGAAAGCTTAATTGTCCCAATTGAAATGATATTTTAATGGTACTAATGGTGACAAACAAAGCAATGTCTTAACCATTTTTACACATTAGATGATTTTGTCAAAGAACTCACGACCCAATATGATAATATATGGGACACTGCCTACTTAATCAATGCACCAAAGTACGATAAATGAGAATTGTTCCTTTCATATTCATATTACCATGCAGTAGAGTACGATTTTTCCATACACTTAACACATTTACAATATTGATGTCATCATGATTGATGTGGTAGTATTTAGACTTATCACATGGCCTTCACTAATACCACCTATTACTCTTTCCCTTCTTCATAGACATGAAGTGCTATAATTTAAGGTTAGGTTCGTGGGTAATCTTCACATTTTAAAACACACACAATGCAATATATCTAGGACTCTGAATCAAAATGAACTATAAAGGAGATTGGGCATATTAGTATTTCAATTAAATGATACATGGGGTTTGTAAAATTAGTTGTGTGCACGTTAAAGCCTAAAAGGAAAAAGTCGAGGAAATGAGAGAAGGTCACATGTACTTTGAAATATTATAATTTTCACTTGAATGGGGCATCAACTTAGTGAGGAAGTTTGGACTTCAAATGTTATGATTTCTAATTAAGTAATGCATCAAGCCCATAAGACAAGTCACGCATCATAAACATAACCTTTGAAATATGTCCATCTTTGCCTTATCTAAAAGGATTATTAAATAGTATTAAGTAGAAAGTCGGGTCCATAGAATCACTTATGCATGTCTAAGAAAGATGAGATGCTAAATCTACCCTTATGCATGTTTGAGAAACATGAGATGCTAAATCTACCTAACCCAATAGTATTAAGTAGAAAGTCGGGTCCATAGAATCACTTATGCCTGTCTAAGAAAGATGAGATGCTAAACCTACCTAACCCAAAATTATCATAAAGGATAATTCTTTTTAGCTTCGTGTCTATGTAGATTATATGGAGAAAAACATTAAGTCCAAAATATAATGGAGCTAGTGGACCAAAAACAGTATATGATGTTCGCCTTTTGTTTATCAAACTTTTAAAAAAATAGTTTTTAAATATTTTTATTAAGGCTTAATTTATAGTTTATATAATTTAATAAATTATAAATTATATTTTTTAAATTTTTTTATAAATGGTTACATTTTAAATGAGAGATTAATGAGTTGTTTTTATGAGTTGTTTTTAAAAGTTTAAAGGAATATAATCTAGTAATCAAAAACATATTTTTAATATAAATATAAATATAAAAATATTATTAAAAAAACTAGTATTTTAATTTAAAAACAAATTTGAATCACTCAAAAAATAAAAAACATAACATACCTACTATTTTATATAAAGACATAAAATGAGGATGTGAGTTTTTTAATTCATTATTAAAAAATAAAGTCATTAAACAATAATTATTTAGAAAATGTTAAAAACAATTAATTGATAATATATATATACCTTCTATTCATATTTTATTTTTAAGATAAAATGTACACCACCTTCATTTTCATATGAACACCTCCTTTGGTATTCATTAGGGCATTGCTGACATCATGATGTTATCGTAAGGCGATATTATCACGTTATAATATTGTGAAAATATTGTCAGAAGATATTATTATAAATAGTGCAATAATATTGTGAAATGACCCAAAATATCGTCGAGATGTGGACATACCCATAAATAAAGCCAAAAGTTTGTTTTTGTCATTTTGCAAATAGGAAGAGAGGTTTGGAGAGAAATGAAGAAAGAGAGCATTGTTTCTTTAGCCAAGGACGAGGAGGAGAGGGTTTTCCTTTGGCATCATTGATTCATTATGGAGTGGAGATTGATTCCCCTCAATTGTGGGAGCATTTGCACATATGGGAAACAATTTCCACTTTTTTTTTGGATTTTTGGTTTTTTAGATTTTTGCTAGGTTTTCCTAGTCTTTTTATTTTTCCCTCATCTGCCAAGGAGAGAGTGCTTTTATCAACAATCATCAATTTACTGTGGAGGGGGGATTGATTCCCATCGACTATTGTTGAATTTTGCAGGTATGTGTAACAATTTCCAACATTTTTTTTGGCTTTTCAAATTTGTGATAAGTTTTGCAATGCATATCAGTTTCCCCCCCTTTTGTTGAGTATTAGTGAACCATTGTAGATCTACTATTTGGGTAGAATCTAAATTTGTTATTTTATGCAAAAAATTTGTATTTTGATTCTTCAATGTTGATTTTATTTTTTTTCAATTTTTGTGTGCCCTAGGTTTAATCATTACTTTGAAGATTGAAAATGTCAATAAAATTGGACCCTATATGGGAATATGGTGAACATGTTCCCGGGGGATGTTTAATAGACAAAGGTTGAATTGCAAGTTGTGTGGGAAGGAAATTATGGGGGGAATTGGCCGGTTGAAATACCACCTTGCACAAATTCCATGACAATAAGTGGGTATTTTCCCAAAAGAAAGCCTGACAATCATTCATAATGCTAAAAAATCACTTGATGATATGGGTTGTTGGCACAGGGGCAGACCCAGGGTTCAACGCTCAAGAGTGCACCAACAAATCCCTAACTACCGGCCCTTTCGGCAACACCTGCGAAGCAGATGAAGTCTCACCCGAGGTAGAGGCAGGGGTGGTTGCAGGACTCAGATGTCTGCAACCTTAACTGAGACACAGATCTATGATTATATTGCTTAGCAATTACCTAGCATAGATTATCCATCAATATTCAACCCTTATGGTACTTCACAGATAGCATAGAGCATCGCAGTATGTACTTAGATCTAAGATGATTCAACACTTAGCCACGGAAAGATAGATTAGATTCGGAAGATCAAGAACTAAGCATCTTATATATCAGACCTAACATTTGTTCATATCTCATAAGCACGAAGAATAACTAGATCTATATAAACACATCAAAGCATTTAGCAAGGGAGAGACAAACACATCAGGTCGAAGCACAGAGCATAACACACAGAGTTACCATGGTTCACCCCCACCCTGGGGCTACGTCCACAAAGTCTTCTTCTTTATTATCTCGGTCAAGCAGTTTACAGCACAGAGCTCCAACAATCCTTACTTCGCACAGGACATAATATCTATGCAGCTCGCTAGATCCTTCTTCCTTGTACTTCAGTACAAAACTACAAGAACTTGCACTGAGCCCTGCAAGATTCTTACAATCATGCACATAGCACTTACAATATACATCCGATCACACAGATCCAGTCACTTGCACTAAGTTGTTAGGTATACATCACATATATGTACTACCGCCTTCTACTTACATTGCCTAAGTATCTATTTATAGATTACAAAAATGGGCCTAAGTGTGGGTAAACCCACAGGCCGACATCCCTTTCCCGTTACATTAACCAAAAACCCTAAAGGGACCCAAAAAATAGGTCTAGCTCCCCCAATTTCCTCTTCGCGTTGCGATCCATCTTTGACAAGTTGTAGAACTCCCAAAAACGGTCAAATATGACCAAGTGTTCTTCAAAACTTGGTCAAGGGCTAACAGGACCCCAACACTCACCTATGACTCATCCTGAGTCACTCTGGTCTAATCAATTCTGCCTCCTCGAGCTTAGATCAAGATTCTTCGACCTGCTGTAGTGCGACAGCCTCTTGCTCAGTGAATTCTTGGATCATTGTGTCGTTTACTGGCCCTTCTAGGTGTTGTTCTACGGTGATGACAACTTGTTCAAGCTTGGCTCCCTGGATTTCAACTTTGGTGAACAGTTGGCATGCCTTTTCTTGGATTGGTTGAAGTCGTTGGGAGACTTCCATCACTTTACTTTATAGTGTGTGTACTTGTTGTTGGGCGGTGCATTGTTCTTCAAACCTCTTCATTCTTTCGACTGGGGTCAAGGCCTTCATTTGTGCCTGTAGGGTGTCTGCATGCTACATTACTTCTTGGAGCTATACCTCCAATGCGTGCAACTTTGGATTCTCTTAGGTTCTCAAGAGTTTGGGCGCTTCTAGCGCACAACTACTTGTATTCCAAGGAAAAGGTTTTTAATCAGTTGACTGCGCTATAGGCAGTTGCCTCCCTTAGATCTCTTATTTATTGAGGAGTCTCGGTCACAGTACGAAGTTCCAGATCTGTGATGCATTGCTGAAGTTGTTGGATTACTTCTTCAAGTTGTGTCACCTGCTATGGAACATGTTCTTCAATCTTTACTTCTATGACTATCACAAAGTGAAGTGCTTTGTGAACCCTTTCCTGTACTTCAAGTTTCTCTACTAGCAATTGTGTTTTTTCCTCATCCCACTTCTCTTTCAAGGCAAGCTTTTCCCATTCTGTCTTACTCTATTGTTCTAGAAGTGCCCTCTGTACTTGTGTCAAAGCCTGGGTGGCTTGTGTTGTGTCTTCTTGAGCTCGTCGAAGGCGAGCTTCGACATTATCGACGATTTGGTGTAATTGGATGGGCTAATCATCTGTTCCTACTGTTTCAACTGTCAAGGGCACAGTAGAAGTTTCTCGGCTGGACTGGAGTACCTGCTGCATTTCTTGAAGTTTTCCCTTGATTCGGCTAAATATTTCCTTCTTCTTCGCTTCTTGTCTTTCTACGATCTCTTGTCAAGCATCATTCAGTGTAATGGCTAAGAAGTTGAAGTCGTCTGGTGTGAGGGTAGTCTTAAACGTATTCCAGGTGGACTTAGCTTTCTTTCAGGATGAGGGATTTGGTGGGGTAGTCTTCCTTTTCTTGGAGGGATCCTCCTCCTCTCTAGGTGGAGTAACCTCGCCTTTGTTTTTCTCAACTTCTGTCCCACCTAGTTCTTCACCATCACCTCCCTGCGCAGGTAAGATCGAAGTGGTCTTCGTAGATGTGCTATGGACATCTTGAACTCCAACATCCTTCTTAGTCTTACTTGGTCTAGGTGTATTCAGCATAGCTTCAGGGCTTTCCACGTCGGACATTTCTATGGGGTCCGCTAGAACAAGGAGGTCTGCTGACCATTCCTTGGTAATCTACTCCAAGTCTTCTTCTATCAACTTGTAGTACGATTGGAGCTGTTGTTTGTGTTCATTAGCACATGTTGTGATATAGGTGAAGTGGCGATTCGCGCTGAACTTTATCAAAGGTCTAAACCTATGAAGTGTGTTTGGGGTGATGCGTGGTGTAGACTGGATTGCATTCTTCAATTGGTTGTAATAGGCGTGGAAGACGACATTGGAATGCCACTATTTGTTCATGTCGTTGGAGTACCATAGCATACAGAACTTCACGGCCAATGGTTTGAAGGGTTCGATCTCCAGAAAAGTGGCACCTTCTGATAGCTCCCAGGCGATGAAAGAAATTGGTATGAGCAACCAACTGAAGTGGAACTCGTACCCTTGGTCTTGCGCTTCTCTGCAATCAAGCTGTAGTTGGTTTACAAGATATTGCACCCAGTTCATATGTAGTCCCTCGGTGCACTTCCATGCGAGGTCAACTACAAATACAGTCACTTGTGTTGGTCTGTTCTTGCGAACTATCTTGCCCGTGATTAGCTGACGGGCAAGGCGCACTGTGCCATTCTGGATAGAGGCTACCTTGCAGCCTCACGTTCCCTTCTCAACATCGCCATAAGTTTCTTTTATCCTCTACGCTAGTGCTCGGTCTAAGGTATTTTCTGGGTAAACTCCTGTGGGTTAGGGCCTTGCATACTAAGTTCTATGATCTGATTGACCAAGGTTGGATCCACAGTGATGCGGCAGTCTAGCTATAAGTATCCTCTGTGGTAGTAGGACAGTAGCAACTTGACACATGCGTTGACTTCCTGGTGCCTGCCAAAGTGCGGGATCTTCATTACATTAAGTAGTGTGGACTGTGCAATGTTTTGGGTCCATGACTGCAGGAAAATCTTAGAATTCTTTCCTTTGGTCCTGGTTAAGTACTTATACAGAGTTAAAATGTTGTAAGCTTTATGATCTCCGTGGTTAAAATCACTAAATTTCAGTGCTGCGAGCTTATCCTGTTCAGCACAGACTATGCGCACCCCTTCCAAAAGGTACGCGATTTTAAAAGAGTACTCGAATTCTCGAGGTACGCTGTCATGGTTGATGGCACCGCTTAGAGGTGGTAAGTAAGTCTGTAGAATGCGTGGGATAAGCTTGGCATTTGCGATGTCATCCTTGTGCTTAGTTCTTCTCTCTGCATCGGCTCGAGATGTCCTTTCTTGAGCAGTCGATGGGGAGGCCTGTACTCCTTTCGTGGATGATGCTTGGATGTCAGTGCACATTCTTCTTTCCGACATGACTCTCTTAGTCATTAAGTTAATCAAAACTTCTTCAACTACTTTCTCAGCAGCGCTGAGCTCGTCCAACATACAAGTTGGGGTCGACTAGCTCGGGTGTGAAAATGAATTCAGAGGCTACAATGAACGGTATGGAAACAAGGCGATGATCACAGGGTGAAGTAATCTCAAGTTTTGGGCTCAAATTATTACTTAGCAAAAAGTATTTTCGGTGCATGGCACGACAGACTAAGTAGGGAAACTTAGCAACGGTCTGCTTACAACGAGTATGAGGTAGCATTAACTGATGTTATGTCCATATGGCGCGATCTAATGGTCTAGTGGCGAGCCATAAATGTGTTCCGACCCGTTCAGAATGGCAGTTGAACGGTTATATTGGCTTCCAATGGCTATATTGTTTCGCCATGGCGAAATGCCATAAGTCGTTGTTCTGATATCCCGATGAATCTTGATTCCTATGATTTTTCCTTCTGCGAAGTTTTCTCTAGAATCTTCTGCAACTTTTTGATCTTGGATTGCTTCTTTCTTAGCTTCCTAGCCTTTTCCCCGATGAGCTTCGTCTCGATCATCTTTTTTCCATTCTGATTCTTATCTTCTCTTATCATAGACACTTCGCGATGCTGAGATTCTTTCTTTAGATCCAAGGGTAATACTCCTTCATCATACGGATTAGGTATATTGGTCTTCTGTGGTTCCTCTAATTCTCTTATAACTTTGATATCCAAGTCCCTAGTGTTCAATAGCTTAGGTCTGTCCTCTTGTTCTTCCATCAAGTAGGATATCCTTCTAGTCATAAATTCCATGAGTTCTTGCTTCTTCTGTTATAGGGCTTCATTTTCTTCTTTTCTCCGGATCTGGTCTTTTTCAATCCAGATCTTTCCTAACAAAGCTAGAAATGGGGCATGGTCCTCAATAAATTTAATAACTTTGAATTCTTCCTCTGTCGAAGCTCCATGGGTGCTCATAGCTATCTGAGTAATCCTACCACATAGGGTTACCATTTTTCCTTTAAATAATCCTATGGTTCCTAGCGAAGGAACCATAGCAGGCCTTCCTAGGGTTTCCCAAGTAATTTATGTCATAATGTTCATCTGTGTTCCCTCATCCAGAGCATAGTCAATGTCGAAGTCTCATATTCTTACTTCAATTTTCTCCTTTTCTTTGAAGATCTCTGATAAACTAGCATCTTTATGTTCATTCAGGGTTTCTTTCATTTTCGGTAACATAATCTGTGATTCTTTCTGGGGTTCTTCTATAATCTTAGTCTCTTGACCTCCTTCAGAGTTTTCTTGTTCTATATTCATCTTTTTAAGTCTAAAAATCATTCTAGGGAAATCCAGTACTTCATGGTCCATAGCCTTACAACAGAGGCAACTAGGGCTTCTCCTAGGGCATTTCTTAGCAAGATATCTTGGTCTTATGCAATTGTAACAAAGAGTTAATCCTCTCTTTCTCTTCAATGATCCCCCATTCTTCTTGTACTACGCACTAGGATCATAACGGTTAGCATGCAAAAATTTCTTTCTAGGGTCTTGCATCCATTGGTTAGTCCAATTTTTTTTTTCTATGCATAGGTATAACATATCTTTCATTATTCTTATCAGATCTATTCATATCAAACTTTCTTTTATCTAACAATACCCTAGTTTTCAAGCTAGGACAAAATCTATCAAGCATAACTAAATCCATACTTTAGAAATAAAAAATTTCACTTATTTTCTTCTACAGAGCACAAAGCTTTCAGATCTAAAAAATGAACCATTCTTACCTTTATCAGAGCACAGAGCTTACAGATCTGACCTCTTTTCTGCAGATCTGACCTCTTTCTTTCAAAAATTATCACTTTTACTTTTCTTAGAGCACTGAGCGTCAAGATCTCGCTTCTTTTCTTCAGATCTGATCTTCCTTTCTTCAGATCCAACCTTATTCCTAGTACAAAGCTTCGCAGGTCGAGTAAAAAGATGTGCACTAGGGCAACAGATCTAAGCACAGAGCTTATTTTGCACAAAGCTTCTTCTTCTTTAGTTCCCAGCAATCACAGTTTCAGGTCCCGACAATGGAACCATTTGTTGGCACAGGGGCAGACCCAGGGTTCAACGCTCAAGAGTGCACCAACAAAGCCCTAACTATCGGCCCTTTTGGTAACACCTGCGAAGCAGATGAAGTCTCACCCAAGGTAGAGGCAGGGGTGGTTGCAGGACTCAGATGTCTGCAACCTTAGCTAGGACATAGATATGTGATTATATCGCTTAGCAATTACCTAGCATAGATTATCCATCAATATTCAACCCTCATGGTACTTCGCAGATAGCACAGAGCATCGCAGTATGTACTTAGATCTAAGATGATTTAGCACTTATCCACATAAAGATAGATTAGATTCGACAGATCAAGCACTAATCATCTTATATATCATACATAACATTCATTCATATCTCATAAGCACAAAGCATAACTAGATCTATCTAAACACATCAAGGCATTTAGCAAGGGAGAGACAAACACATCAGGTCGAAGCATAGAGAACAACACACAGAGTTACTGTGGTTTAGCCCCACCCTGGGGCTATGTCCACAAAGTCTTCTTCTTTATTATCTCGGTCAAGCAGTTTAAAACACAGAGCTCCAACAATCCTTACTTCGCACAGGATGGAAAATCTACGCAACTCGCTAGATCCTTCTTCCTTGTACTTCAACACAAAACTACAACAACTTGCACTGAGCCCTACAAGATTCTTACAATCATGCACAGAGAACTTACAATATACATCTGATCACACAGATCCAGTTACTTGCACTAATCCATTAGGTATACATCACATAGATGTACTACAGCCTTCTACTTACATTGTCTAAGTATATATTTATAGATTACAAAAATGGGCCTAAGCATGGGTAAACCCACGGGCCGACATTCCTTTCCTATTACATTAACCCAAAACCCTAAAGGGACCCAAAAAACAGATCTAGCTCCCCCAATTTCCGCTTTCCATTGCACTTCATATTTGACAAGCTGTCGAAGTCCCAAAAATGGCCAAATATGACCAAGTGTTCTTCAAAACTTGGTCAAGGGCCAACATGGGCATATCCAAATATAACACGAAAGTTGTGATAGCTTAATTTCGAAGGGGAGGAAGTGGATATCCAAGGGGGAGTAAGTGACAGTGTTTTCTCGGCCTCACCTTCCATAATTCCCTCATAGACCTGATTATTTTTTGTTCCTAGAACCACCCATAGTGCACAACCTTCTATCAAGTCAATTGTCAAAATAAAGGAGAAGCAAGAGGATGGTAAACTTGTGGGTAAGTGTTTCCTATGGAGTGACATTCCTTTTAACATTGCCAAAAACAACCCATTTTATTAGCATGTGTTTGATCTGGTTTCTATTGTTAGCCCGAAGTACAAGGCCCCTACCTATGATGAGTTGAGAGGGCCTATCCTTCAAAATGGAAAAGGTCGATTGCACTAGTATATTGGAGGAGCTCAAGGTATCATGGGAAATCATTGGATGCATCGTGATGTCAAATGGTTGGACTGATTAAAAGGGCAGGAACCTTCTTAACTTCTTAGTTAATTGTCTCAGGAGGACAATGTTTATTAAATATGTTGATGCATCTACACATATAAAATATGCATTATTATTATGTGAGTTATTGGATGGGTTCATTCAAGAGGTGGGTCCACAAAATGTTTTCCAATTCATAATGGACAATGTTGCTAATTATGTTTCTATAGGAAGGTTGTTTATGTAGAGGTATTCTACCTTGTTTTGTAATCCTTGTGATGCACGTTGTATTGATTTGATTTTAGAGGATATGGAAAAAATTACTTATATCAAGGATATCATTGAAACGATTAGGAGCATCACAAATTCATATATAATCATGCATATGTTCTTAGCTTAATGAGAATATTCACAAATAACATGAAGTTGGTGTGTCTTGCAATCACACGTTTTTCCACTAGCTTCATATATTTTCAGTCTCTCTTAGCTTGTATGTGGGAGGCGAAGAGAATGTTCATTTCATATGAGTGGCATGCTTTATCATTTCACCATAAACTAGAGGTGGAGGCCATATGCAGGCTAGTGTCATACCAAGAGAGATTTTGGGTGGGAGTGGGGGAGGTGTGTGCCATCAGGGAACCTTTGGTAAAGGTTCTTTAATTGGTTGATGGAGACAAGCCTACAACGGGGTATTTGTATGGGGCCATGGATAGGGCCAAATAATCCATCCATGTCTACTATGATGACAAGGAGATGATGGATTTGAGAAATTACTATTGATATGGAGATTGATGGAACGATACACTCTATCTCGTCATTCATGCTACATGGATCTATCTCAACCCGACCTTCTCCATACTAGACTATAAAGCACCTAGCTACTCTTAATGCAATAAATATTAAAAAAGATCAAAATAAATTAAAATTTAATTTTTTAAATATTTTTAAGATAAATTAAAATAAATCTATCCTAATATATTTTATTATAATTTTTTATAATCATTATCCATTTTTTCCCTATTATAATTAACTAATTTTATTTTTTTTTATTTTTTAATAGTATTTTTTTTAATTATAATTTTTTTTCAAACTTTTAATTCACCTGCAAGTTGAAGAATGGAGTGCATATCTAATTACACCGATAGGCATCTCTCTATTGGAATCGGTCGATTAATCTACCTTTTAATCATAAATTTCAATCTTAGGATTGACAATTGAAGATGCTGGCATATTCTTAGTCGTACTGTCTAATTAATGGATGAAATTTAATGCTCATAACTTCCTTGCATTTATGAATGCTTCCATTACCTTGTTTACTTTTTCACATTTACTTAATATGATTAAGAAATTACTTCTCTAACCATTGATTGACAGATTAACTGATTAAGAAAAATTAATATGTATAAAACTCTGCATTGCCACGTTCCTTGAGATTAAGCATTTGTATCTGGACTCAGTGGTAGCTGGGCATCATTTCAACTAGCACAGCCTCAGCGTTTCAACTATCATGATGGTGGCGTTTCAAGGGTTATCGCTATGGATACCACGTGTCATTTTGGATAGTGTTTCATGAATGTGAAGCGTGCGGTGTGGTGAAGCCATTCCTGTGTTTCAATTAACTCATTAAACTAGCGGATGGTTAAACTTGATGCATGTCGGATGCTAGGTTTGGGAGGCCTTTAGTGGACCGACTCTTGGTATCGAGTGGACTGACTCTTGGAAGCTTCCATAAACAATCGACCTTTCAATTAACACATTAGGTTAAACTGGCGCTAGTGGGATTAACCTGGTGTTTGGAAAATCGGCCTTTCAATTAGCGATAGTGGGATTAACCTGGCGTTTGGACAATCGGCCTTTCAATTAACACATTAAGTTAAACTGGCGATAGTGGAATTAACCTGGCGTTTGGCATGGTCGCTCCATCGCCATGGTCGCTTCATATGGACAAAATTTTCTTTTAAAGAACCCAACCCTCAACACTGTGGCTTCATTTCAATATGTTAAATGTTGTGAGAGGAAGTTTAGGACTTTGATGGCTTATGTATGGGAGGGTTTGGTAAAAAATCAATACGCTGCAAGAATCTCTCAAAAAAATTTATAACTACCCTTTCTGCAAATGGTTTTTTTTTTTTTTAATTTCATTTTCTAACCCATTAATTGTGTGTTGAGTGTATATTCAAAGACTGTGTTTGTGGAGGAAAATGGAGGCAAGGCATCAAGATCACTATTTCCAAGTAAATCGAGCATGACTCGAAGATAATTTCTCTAATGGCCATCGAAAGCATCGATTACTTAGATAATTATTTATTTCTCGTCATGTCTGGTCTCTGGAAATATAGTCCCAATGATTTTATGGACATTTTTTTTTACCGGGCGTATATCCCACCAGTTGCAATTTTTTTTTTTACGGTGGACACATTTAAGATGAATTTATGTATTTTTTCCACAGTATTTAATGGTTTAATTTCCTATTGTTTATCAACAGTCCCTGCAAACTTCTCCAAAATCCATAATTCAGAGTATTATGGTCAAATTTAAGAAAAAATCGATGGAATCTTGATACTCAGAGACACAACTTGTAACTTAATTTGAAGGTTATTTAATGTATAAGGAATTAAAAAATAGTCGGTACATTATGATGAGTGTGCAGATGCATTTCCACAAGATTCCAGGGAAGATCTTTAGGAGTGTGAGTGAAAAAGACAATGGCGTTGTGACTTGTTTGGCTTCTTCCTGACAAGACAACACAATGGGACGCCTATCCACTCCTGCTTTAGTCCACCAAAATTCATCACGGAAGCATTCATGAATCTCTCTGTGAAGTCGAAAGAATTCCCACACTTCAATCTCATCGTTAATGTAGTGCCTGCCAGACGTTTGTTGATGTAAAGTTTTGTTCTATGCCTTTTGGTTTTACTATACAGAAAATGCTTCTTACAACCTCGAAAGTATTGACAAGTATAAAAGTGCGTTCATCACAGAAAACCACTTAAATATTTTCAAGGGGAAAGAAGGCAATAAATAAGAAAATAAATTGTCTGAGATTACTTCCATTAACAGATAAAGAGTTGTCCTGTAGCATATCACTAGCAACTTGTTCGAAGTTCCTTTTTAAAGAAATAATAATTTCTTGAATATTATTTTGTTTTTTATTACTTTTTTTTTTTTTGACAAAAACGGTTATGTTGCATTAATCGGCATTCTGGCCAGCCAGAATCTGGAATTTACAAATCCAAAGAAGGTTGGTGACCTCTGACAGTGCTGCCAACCTTCTGGTGAATGTCTTGGGAGACCAGTTCCCTTTGCTCCTTGAGCTAATTCGAGAATAAGACAAAAAGTGCATACATGAGTAAATTCTCACAAACTGTGAGCATAGCA
>ML790472.1:92485-123689 GCA_009831015.1 Picea engelmannii | reverse complement strand
AAACAGAGAAACGTTTCCCTTTATCAGTGATTTCCAACGGTCATTCGTCCATGCCTCCACCGCTTTGGGGCTAGGCCATAACCCCGTAAACTTTCCGATGAGGGACGTTTCTGCTAGAAGGAGGGCAAGAGAGCAAGGCTGCTATGGAGTTAGCTCCAGAGAGGGGATCTCCTCCATCTTCTTAACAAACTTGGACGAGAGAGAAGGCTTGGGTTTGGGGCCTGCCGAACGAACTAATGCCTTGAATGCTTCCAAAGGATCTTTTCCCTTCTCGGTGTTTAGATCTGGGGCCATCGAAGCTGACCTCCTGCAAACAAGATCAAATCGTAATGGTGAGCCGATACGACTGTACCCACCCGCATGCAAACCCATAGGCGATCTTAGGCCTCTCAAGGACCCTTTGAAGGTGCTGCCGTGGATTGATCCACGCCTTATAAATCCTGGTCGCTGCTAGACGCGTCCCTGCAACCAAACATTACGCTGAAACACCAAATCCGCTTCTCCAAATCGTGAGCAAACGCTCAGGCAAAATGCTGCAACACCATTCCGCTGCCCTGGACCAGACTGCTACTCCAAAACGCGTGAAGAAGCTTGGGGATGCCGAACCCTGGGTGCCCGGCTGCTGCAAATCGCTTCCTGCACTCGAATACCAAAATGAGGCGGCTAGGGTTTGGGCCCTAGCCGCGATGATTCGTCTCGCCTCATCTTTTTTCTCCAACCTTGGTTTTTATTACTTATATAAGATAGTGGTCTCAGATAATCATTATGCTTCTTAAGGTGTATGCTCGATTCTATTTCCAGAGATTTTGTTTGTAGAATGTGCTTTCTATTTTCTATTTTCGTTATCTCAATTAATCTCAGACAGAAAGTTGTAAATTAGGGATATGAAAATATAATATTGTTCCATTGATTTCGAAAATTCCAACCGCAAGTGTATTCCAGGATGCTATTGATTCTGATGTTGATAATAAAACTGTGTAGTGTGGTGGGAGCACGTTTCATCATTGTGGGCCTCTATTCTACACTTTGGGGTAAAGCAAATGATCTTAGTGTTGAAGATACAGAAGAATCCGAGATGAATATTATTCGGGTCTTTGAAAAAGAAGAGAACGACATTTGAAATATACAAATGGCCAGAAGAAGGTCAATTACTATGATATACATATCCACGTTTATCAATATGGCCAGAACTATTTGCCTCTAGATCAAGTTGGCAAGTTTTATTCGATTGTGACGTTGGAGGGCACTGACATTTAGGGCCAAGCACAAGTTATCCATAAAATCGAGGCATCTCTCAAATTCATATAAGACAAGCATCATGTAGTGTTTGTGCTGTTGAATGTTTTCTAAGTGTGGTTGTTTAGGATTCAGTTGTATCATTATAAAATCTTCTTTCATGTGCTTCTGATCCAAAATTCAGAATGATGATATTCAACAATAAGAATGATGATACTAATTTATAAATTTTAAGTTATACGCCCATCCACCTTAAATCGACAACAACCGCTATGCCACTCAATCAGCGCATATGCTGATATTCATTATATGCCGATTCCATATCATATACACCCATCATTCTGATATTAAATTGTATACATCCATGATACGCCCAATATGGGCCGATTTATCCCACATATGATAGAATGAGATATATCATTAAATTATATACATCCATCATACGCCCATATAATGGGATATATCATTAAATTGTATACATCCATCACAAGCCGATATCCATCATATATGATTTGATGGATGGGCGTATTCCATATTCATCAAATTGTATACATCGATCGACGTATAATTTATAATGATGATATTAAATTATAAATTCCAATTTAAGTAAAAATACGTCAACTTAAATTATTTGTATAATAATGATGATATATATAATTTAAGTCAGAATGATGATATTCAGTGGTTTGAGATTTTTTTTATAAGCTATAAGGATGTTATAGCAACCACAAATAACAAATGGACATTTTTATTTCCACCTCTAGTACCCTAATGAAGCCAAATATTGTTTGTATCTTGTGCTTTAAGAACTGTGATGATTACATATCAAATATTATTTGTTTAATTACGATATATTGATGTTAAACACATTTAACAATGTCATCTATGGTTAGGTAATTTTCCTATAATGACAAATAACGATATCATATGCTTATGGTATTTTTTAATGTGTTGTTACTTTAATGTGATGATTATCTACCTATTATTATTGATTGAATATTGATGTAAAAACACTTATCAATGATATATAAGTTCTTATTATATTTTAAGTGATCAACTTAATATACATTTAAGTGATAAAAATAAAGAATATTTTTTTTAATTATTATTAATATATAATTAAATATTTTAAAGAAATTAAAAAATTTGTTAAGCTAAAAAATAATCATATTTAATGTAAGAAATAATCTAACGTTGTGTTTTCTGTGTTTTCTGGTAATTTTGTATAGTATAATTTTTATAGCATGTATTTGGTTAAGGTTTTAATAATATTATGTAGGTTTTAATGGAGAGATGTGATTTATGAATCTAACACTCGTCTTTTAAGAATTTTTTAATGATATATTAAGTTATTTATATTGATAATGAAATAGTGTATAAAGGTTGTTTGAAGTTTTATATTTATTTAAATAGTGGTTAGAGTTTTAAAAATATTATGTAAAGTTTTCATTTTTATATGTGTATGAAAGGTTCGTGTTATAATATGGAAATTATGTATTTGAAATTTTTTTTTACTAATTTGTATTTTTACCATACATTTTATGGAAAAGCATAAATCATTTTATACAAAGTAAAAGATGATTCTACATTGTGTCAACTGTTTCCCAATGTCGCATTGTGACAAACATTTCCCATCATCACAATGTGACGATCATTTCCCTTTTGTTATCAACGTCCTTAGGAAAAATATAAATCATTCTCTATAAAGTAAAACATGATTCCATACATCTCATTGTGACTAACATTTCCCAACATCGCACTCCAATGAAAATTTCCCAATGTCGCGCTATGACGAACATTTTCAAATGTCGCAATGTGACAAAAACTTCCTGCGCCGCATTCTGACGACCATTTTCTCAACGTTGCAAAATTAAAAGATGATTCTACAATGTGTTAACTATTTCCAAACATTGCATTAATGATGAACATTTCCATACGTCACATTGTGACAAACATTTCCCAACGTCGCAATGTGACGCCCATTTCCCAATGTCGCATTTTGACGAACATTTCCCGACGCCGCACTATAACGTCCATTTCCCAACGTCGCAATAGTAAAAGATGATTCTAAAATGTATGGAGTGTTTCTAAAAATCGCATTATGATGAATATTTCCCAACGTTGCATTTTGATGTGACAATCTCACATTGTGATGAACATTTCTTATTGTTTCCATATGACACAGATTTCTCAGTGTGTCATTGTGATGCACATTTTCCAACATTGCATTTTGATGAACATTTCCCAAGGTCACATTGTTACGAATATTTTCCAATGTCGCAATGTCAGGATCATTTTCCAACATCGCACTATGACGAAAATTTCCCAATGTTGCATTTCTTACAAACATGTCCCAACATGACAATCTCACAAACATTTTTGAATGTCGCATTTTGATGAGCATGTCCCAACGTCACAATGTCATGAGCATTGCCCAACGTCACATTGCAATGAACAACTCTCAATATAATTTTCCATTGTCATAAACATTTACGGTTGTCGCAATGCAACAATCTCTCTCTCTCTCTCTCTCTCTCTCTCTCTCTCTATATATATATATATATATATATATATCACGCATAGTCATTGTCATGGTCATCATCAATTGGAGTTAACTATCGTGATGGTGAAGCATAGGCTATCACTCTGAAACATCGTCATCATCATGGTGATGGTGATGGTCATGATCAATGTTTTCTATTTATGTAATAATGTATTATTAATGTATTTGTACTTTATTACTTCAATAATTAATGTACTATTATAAATTAAATATTTTTTTTTAATGTTTTAATTCTTTACTAATGTATTAATTATCAATACTTTATTAATTTTTTAATACTTTATTAATGAATTATTTCATAATGTATAAATATTTTATTAATACATTAATTTATTAATTAAGAATATATAAATATATTAACTATATTATATTTAAACACAATAATAATGATTTAATATACTATTATAATTTATTACTTATTGTAGTTGTTAGTGCTTTATTAATACATTAATTAATAATTTATAAATATGTTATTTATAAAATATTTTAACATTATAATAATGAGTTAATACATTATTGTAATATATTAATTTGGGTGATATATTATTAAAGTATTGATGTATCCTTATTTTATTAATGTATCATTACCTTATTAATTAATATATTACTTTATTATTGTATAAATATTTTATTAATGTAGTAATATTTTAATATAATAGTTTTAATATAATAAATTAATGTTTTTATTATTACTTTAATATATTTTTTTAATGTATTCATGTTTTATTCATGTATTACCTTATTAATGTTTTTATTATTATTTTAATACATTTTTAATAATGTATTCATGTTTTATTCATGTATTACCTTATTGATGTTTTTTTTTATTATTTTAATACATTTTTAATAATGTATTCATGTTTTATTCATGTATTACCTTATTAATGTATTATTTTATTATTGTATAATAACATATTAATGATAATAATATATTATTATTTTATAATAATGTATTACTTTAACATTAATACATTATTAATACTGTATTAATACATTAATAAAGTAAAATATTAATAATACATTATTAAAGTATGAGTTAATATACTATTATAAATTATTAGGTTATCTATTTGTTAGTGTTTTATTAATACATTTATAATAATGAGTTAATACATTATTATAATGTATTAATAATATTTTAATATTTTAATTAGACAGTGATACTTTTTTAATGTATTAATTCATATTAATGTTTTAATATTAATATTTATGTTTTTATTTATAAAATATTTAATACATTAATCTATTTAAAGAATTTAACACATTAATATATTAATGTATTAATAATGCTTTACTAATGTAATAATGTATTAATATATTAATAATACTTTACTAATTATATATTAGTGTATTAGTGTATTAATACATTAATGTATTAATAATGCTTTACTAATGTATTAATTATTAATAATGCTTTAATGTATTAATGTATTAATAATACTTTAATGTATTAATGTATTTAATGCAATATTGTATTTATGTATTAATTAATGTATTTAATAGATTAATGTATTTAATACTTAAATTTATTTAATACATTAATGTATTCATGTTATTTTAGGTATGTGGGTTGTTAATTAACAATAACCACTTTTATGTAAAAAGTGGTTGATCGACGTCATTCATTTAAAAAAAAGTGGAATGGAAAATAACATCGATCAACCTATATCAACCACTTTTTACATAAAAGTGATTATTGCTAGTTATTGAAGAATGCAATGCATATGGAAGTTGACCAAATAGTAACGGTGCATGTATTGTCTTACGGTGCATGTATTGTCTTTTCTTACCAGTTGCATAATGCACCTAAACAAGGGGTGAAGGCTGTAACGTCTATCTATATCTATGCACTCTACCTCATCTAATCCGTCGCAAATTGCATACCTTCCCATTGGCCAGCATTTGGCAATGGCCTCTTCCTCCACCTCCTCTGCTGTTAATCTCCCCACCAATTCTTGCTACGAGGTATTCCTAAATCATCATGGCCGGGATACTAAAAATACCTTCGCCAGCCATCTTTACCGTCGCCTGGTTTTACATGGATTCCGAGTCTTTTGGGAGAAGGAGGAAATGCAAGTGGGAGATACTTTAACTTGTCAAATACAAGACGCTATTAAAACTGCCTCCGTCCATGTGGCTATCTTCTCTGCTCGATATGCAGAATCTAATTGGTGTTTGGATGAGCTCCACCTGATGGTGAAGTCAGGGAAACCCATTATTCCTGTATTTTACCATGTCCATCCTGCCGAGCTTAGATGGACACAGGGGGAAGGAGTCTATGCTCAAGCCCTACGCAACCTCCAAAAGAAGAGAACGTATGACTCTCAAGCGCGTTACAACGCCACCACCATTGAAAATTGGAGGACTGCTCTCTCTACCGTTGCAGAAATAAGAGGGCTAGAGCTGGAGAAGTTTAACGGGTTTGACATCAAACTTCTCCTCTATGAATTGAATATGTTAGATTCTTTACCTACAGTTCTTATTTTCTAACTATTAGGTTTTATATTTTCTTTTGAATAACTAGGGACGAGGGGGAGCTGCTCGACAAGGTCGCTGAGTCTGTGTCGAAAAAGGTGAAAAAAACCCGCTTCAATGTGGCAGAATATCCAACTGGTTTCGATGAAAAGATTGAAGATCTTGAAAACATAGTCTTATTGCAGCAGCAAAGTGGCAAACCTCAGGTCATAGGGATCGTAGGCTTTGGTGGTATAGGGAAGACAACGCTGGTTCAAGAACTTTTCAATAGGAAGAGTTCAAATTACCATAGATCTTGCTTTTTTATGTGAAGTAAGAGAGAATGCAAGGAAAAACTCTTTATATTACTTGCAGACGAAACTTCTTAACGGCTTGACTCAAATGGATTTACGATTAGAAAGTGTTAGTGAAGGTATAGAGCTGCTTAAAACCCGTCTCTCATCTTGTCACGCGTTGGTGATATTAGATGATGTAGATCACGTTAATCAGTTAGATGCACTTCTCAGGCCAATTCGAGATGTTCTTCACTCCAGCAGTTTAATATTGATTACATCTCGAGACAGTGATGTTCTCACAAGGTCAAAAGTGGAAGAGTCATCAATATATAAATTAACTGGCTTTAATCCACAACATTCCCAAGAGCTATTCTGCATGCATGCCTTCACCCAGCGCCATCCACTCCCAGGATTTGAAGGTCTGGTCGATAAGTATTTAAAAGCGTGTAATCGACTGTCTTTGTCTTTGAAAGTGTTTGGAGCTCTTCTTTATGGAAATTATGACAAGTCTTTTTGGAAAGACTTGAACAAATACTTCGAGAAGAGATACAAAGAAGTCTTCAAATTAGTTACGATGCACTTCAAATGGACGAAAAATAGATATTCTTAGACATTGCATGTTTTTTCATAGGAGAGAAAAGAGATACCGCAATAAGAATATGGGACGGATCTGGCTGGAAAGGCTCGCTAGGGTTTCGAAGTCTACAGAATAAGAGTCTTGTGGAGGTAGACAATGGGGTGGGATTTTCCGGTGAGATCGAAAATAGGATTAGAATGCACGACCACCTCAGAGATCTGGGGAGAGATTTCGCCAAGGATCCAGGATTGCCACGTCGGATTTGGAAGACAGAGGACATTGGTGATTTGTTGCAACATTCATCTGTAAGTAGTGAATCATTCTATCTGCTATAGTTTATTCAATCAAATCTGTGTACAACTTTTTTTTATTGTTCGTTGTTTTCAATCTTGAACAGGTAGTAACCGAAGTGCGGGGAATTAGTATGCACTGGACAAAAAATGATCCATCATTTTCAGGCTGCAAAAATGAGGAACTTGCAACTTCTTGATATTGGCTGTGATTTCGACGCAAATGATCCCTGGAAAGGAATTATGAATGCAGTGCAGTCACGGAATCTCAAATGGCTTCGCTCGCACAACTGTGGCTACTCGTACCTGTCTTCTTGGATTCCATTGATGAAGTTAAGGGTTTTAAAAGTGGTCAACCCGGACTTGCAAGCGTTGTGGCAAGAAGAATCTCAGGTAAATAAATATTTGTTGACTTAAAGTAAGTATATTTATTTTCTATTACAATATGACTGTTGCAGATTTCGTCCATTTAAAGGGGCATGTAATAAAATCAACCATTCACTTTCGTTGACTTTGTTCCATGCTAGTTGGATGAATGGAATCTGCAATTCAATTCAGATAAGATGTTGATGTTTGTTCATTGGATTAACAGAATCTACAATAATGATTGCTCAATATGACACACACGGTCTCCAATAAATTCCAAATGGTTTCAGTTTTCTTAAATGCTTTGTGAAACAAATGGGTTTTGTAGATGAAAATCCTTTATATCTTTATATGCTCCAGATAATTGAAACAAAAGTATCTAGATAATTGAAACAAATGAACATTTTTGCAGGCACCTTTGCAGTTGCGGGAATTAGAGATTGAAGCTCGCCTAATTCCGAAGCCCGTAGGGCTGTTGAAGCATCTGGAACGGATTGTGATATATGCAAATCTGAGTTTTGAAAAATTGCCAGAAGATTTTTTTTATCTGCTTTCGTTGAAACACTTGGAGATTTCATTCTCTGTAATGAAATCTCTACGAGACTCCTTGGGGATTCTAACAAACCTGCGCCACCTTGACCTGTAGGGATCCGTGAAATTAGAGAGACTTCCCGATTCCTTCGGAAATCTAATAAATCTGCAACACATTAACCTGTCACGCTGCTGGTAATTAAAGCAGCTTCCAGATACCTTGGAGAATCCAACAGAACTTAAATATCTTGATTTAAATCGTTGCTTTAATTTAACCATGTCGAGGGAAACCCTTGGAAACATCCGAACGCTTGAGTACATAGACTTACCTTTCTATCTTGAACAAGAGCTCGAAAACTTAATAGAAATGCCAAGTGCCCAGGCAGAGCTTGAAGAGTTTGAATCTGCGGTGCTAGAAGAATTTGAATCAGTTGACCAAGTTGACAATATATAATTGTTTGTTGCGCCAGCTGTCATTTAGAATGGTTGAACGAGAAGGAGAACGTCTTCACATCCAGATGTGGTAATGTTTCAATGTTGGTGTAAGCTAATAATTGATTGTTTGTTTCTTATACATAATAATGTTTTTATAGAGTGTGATGCAGTTCCCCTGAGTCAGAGTCAATCTTCGGAAAGAAATAATTCCATATGGAGCGGAACTGGGCCGTTTAACTGAACAGATTTTATAAGTGTTGTGTAAAAGTTGATTTATCCACAAGTTTTTTTTTTTCAAGTTAGTTTGAGTGAGTTTAGGCTGGGACCAGTTCAAAAGGATGATTTTTATCAAAAAGTTTTATTTTTACAAATTGCTCCCGCTCTCATTTTTTATGTGTGAAGTTTGTCCTTGTAACTTAACCAAAACTAAACTCCATACAAACCAATTTATCTACATCTCATAAATTTGATTTATCCACAAGTTAAATCGCACTCATATGTATCAACTTCATCAATATTTCCAGTAACATAAGCTACTATTTATTACAGTAATTACAAATTTAACTTCAATATTTCATAATTTTTATGTGTGAAGTTTGTCCTTGTAACTTAACCAAAACTAAACTCCATACAAACCAATTTATCTACATCTCATAAATTTGATTTATCCACAAGTTAAATCGCACTCATATGTATCAACTTCATCAATATTTCCAGTAACATAAGCTACTATTTACTACAGTAATTACAAATTTAACTTCAATATTTCAATCCTATGAGCTACTATTTGCTACAGTGATTGCAAATTTAACTTTAAGAAGAACAAATACAAATTTAAATTTAATTTTAAAAATAACAAATGCCATTAAAATAGAAGAAATATGCATTATTTCAATATATTGATTAAACATGCCTATGTATACACTCATAATAAAAAGTTTTTTAGACTTAATTTTAGACTTAATTCCGGGGTCTTTCTAAGGTTGATTTTTTTTTTATTTTTTATTTTTTATTTTTATTTTTTGGGTCTATTGTTACATGTTAATATGATATGATTTTAAGAAATATGAGGTAAATATAATTGGCTTTGTCTAGTTATTCAATGAAATGGTTTTGTCATCGAGGTATTTGGATTATACAGAAATAATCACTCAAATCTAAGAATCTAACAATTTTTCATTAAATTTCTGTAAATGTTAAAAAAAATCACCATTTCTTAAAATGTTTAGCCTACTACAATATAATTAAGTTTAAGTTATTTTTTAATTTTGAAAATTTTGTATACATTATAACATATCAAAATTCAAATTGTACATAAAAATGGTAAAATATCATCCACTTCACTTTTAACCATAAAATATCATCATACTTCACTTTTAACCATAAAATATCATCATACTTCACTTTTAAGCTTTTTGGTTTCATTAAATAAGAAGGAAATATTGAATTGCTTTAGCTCAATAAAATTAAGCATAAAAAGGTTAAGAAATTTGAACATTTTGAAAGTGAAAAAGGTTAAGAAGTTTTAACAATGTGAAAGTATTACTTGGTTATTGTTTTTATGCTTAGGATTTTTATCTTTAATAAAGATCTCTTTGTAAATTCAATTATAGGTAATCTATAGTAAAAGTTTTTTTATTTGTATTAATTATATATTTTTATTTTTTTTAAGTTTGTGGGTGAGTGCACAAAGTTGATGGATGAAAAAGTGGCAATGGGGTGGAATGTGCACACTCAGGAATGCATGCATGTTTCTAGAAATGTGCACACATTCTTAATCCTACATCCTCGGTACTCACCAAACCGCCACACAAACTTGCCAACTCAGATTATTTAGGAATGTGTAATCCTAAGTCGAGGTGGATCGACAGTTGGTCGAAGTCGAGGTGGATCGACAACAAGTCAAAGGTCGAGGTTAGTCGACTGGGTAAATTCGAAGTTGAAGGTCCAAGTGGTTCGACATGGTAAAGGCCTCGACATCAAGTTAAAGAGGTCAACCAATAGAGGTCAACAGGCGGGCGTGTGGCAACCGAATGAAGGCCGATTGGTTGTCGACTGGTAATCTGACTTGGAGTTGACTGCAACATAATGATGAGATTCGTGAGATTTGTATCCAATGATCTGCATGGATTTGTAACCATTTTTGGGTGGCATTTATTTAGCGCTTTTCCTTTTGTAAATCCTATAAAGAGGCATGTTGTAAGTCTGTAAAGGCTAATCAATCAAAGAATCATAAGATATCCAATATTTAGATGTAGGTTGTTGGTCACACAAATGTAAGATGGATTGGCTACAAGGTTGTTCTTGCGCAAAAAAGAGGGTATGATGTAAATTGTGTCTTAGGTGTGGACCAAGGTCAAACATGTAACCTTTAATTAAGATTGAATAAGACAACAAGAGAGAAGAACGCTTAAGGAATGTTGGTTTTCTCGGTTTCGGTTTCCGGGGTAAAATCTTTTTGTATTGTGTGATTGCTTTGTCATTTATAGTCTTGATTAAATTCTTCTTCTCTTATGCTAGGTTTAGTGTGGAAGCGTGTCTCATTTCCTGACAAGTGGTATCAGAGCTATGTTAAGCTTTGACGGTTGAATCAGATCTTTATTTACCAATCTTGAATCTGAAATCTAAACCCTAGGTATAGTAAGAGTTGTAAGTCATAAATTGTGTTAGAGATTGTGATAAAGAATGGCGAGTAATTCAAGAATAGAGATAGAAAAATTCAATGGCTAGAATTTTGAGCTTTGGAAGCTTAAAATGGAAAATCTTCTTATAGATCGAGAACAATGGACAACAGTCTATCTAGGTACCCAGTTGACAAGCATGTCGACAAAAGAATGGGAGAAACTCAAAAGAAGAGAAATAAGTACGATTTAGATTTGTCTTTCAGATTCAGTACCGATGAATGTCTCAGGTGAAGATTCAACCAAGAAACTGTGGGACAAGCTAGGAATTTTATACTAGTCGAAATATCTGGTTAATAAGTTGTTTCTCATAAAGAAATTGTATCTTCTGAGAATGAGTGATGGCAGTTCAGTGACTGATCATTTAAATGCGTTTAATACTATTTTAATCCAGTTATCGTCTATGGATATTAAAATCACTGAGGAGGAGAAGTGTATAATCCTATTATGTTATTTTCCAGACCCTTGGGATAACTTAGTCGTGGCTATAGGGAGCAATACAACCACACTAGTGCTAGAAGAAATGGTTGCTTCTCTACTGTCAGAAGAAATGATAAGAAATAAAATGGAAGGATCGACCAAAGATGATTTAGTGGTGAGATGTCAACTGATTGAAAGAGATAAAGGAAAATTCTCTAGTAGAAAGTCTAATTCGAAGGGTAGATATAAATACCTATTTCAGTCGATAAGAAGATGCTGGAAATGCGGTAAAGTTGGGCATTAAAAAAATGACTGTAAGTCGAGGGCGATGGAAGTCAGTACAGATCTGATGAGAAACAGTTGATTGAGAGAAAGATGACCCCAGATAAGGGAGGTGATGTGTACCTGGCGTCGACTAGTACACAATTGGATCAAGATGTTTGGTTGATCGACTCGGGAGCATCCTATCATACGACACCACATAAAGAATGGTTTTGTGACTATGAACGATATGATGGAGGTGATGTGTTCTTGGGGGACGACTCGACAACCAAAATTATCAGAAAAGGAAGGGTTCAAGTGATACTGCAGGATGGGAGGAAAAGAACCCTTCAAGGTGTGCTACACATTCCAGGTTTGGAAAGAAACCTGATATCTGTCAACAAGATGAGTGATGCATGTAAATGTGTTGAATCTGGACAGAATATATCTAGCTAAACAATAATACACACATTTGCAGAGAGAATTTGAGAAAGAAGAAGAAGGAGAGGAATAATAGAAGAATTCTCAGTAACCGTTGTGAATAATGAATAATTTACACATAATATACTCTGTATAACTCAATGAGTGTGCACTGGAGGAGAACCAATGTGCCATAGTGGTGGTCTAGAGTGATCTGGACACACACCAACAGTTACGGGAGTGAACTGCCACCTATTCTAGTCTGTCAGGCAGTTACGAGAGTGAACTGCCACCTAATTGAGTTAACTAGTCAACTAGTCTTCAGTTAACTGACTAAACATAGAGTAGTGAGGAGTTAACTCAGGGAATCAAGGGTAATGCACTAGTTTGGTGATGATCCCAAGGCAATATCGAATTATCATGGTGATGATCACAATGTTGCATGGTGATAAAACCAATGCAACATCTAAACTCAACTCAACTAATCAAACTAAAGTGTCAACTGAAAGAGAATATACCCCAGGTGGAATATTCTCCCCTAAAATATAGGAGACTGGATAATGACTAATTATGACTAATAGACAAGGAAAAACCTTAGGAAAAAAAATCCTAGGTGTGTGTGAAGTAACTCCAACACCCCCTCAACTGGATTTCTGCAGAACTTCAGAGTGTTCTGGTTGTCACACCAGATGACGATCGACCGATGAAACTGAATGCATAACTCAGTGAGAAAATGTTGTAGCCACATAGCCTAAATGGTTATGTTAACTACCCCTCTGTACTCTGCCTCGACTGAAGATAGAGCAATGTCAGCTTGCTTCTTGCTCGACTAATAGATAGCCCCAAAACCAATACCGAGTGAGTAACCAGATATGGACTTGCGATCATTTCTATCGCCAGCCCAATTAGAATTAGTAAACCTGATGAGATATAATGTAGATTTTGTTGCATAATGAATCTCAAAGGTGATGGTGTCGTGTATGTATCGAAGGATATGCTTTGCAATCTTCCAATGTAGCTCATGCGACTCCTGCGTGAACCTGGAAACTGTGCCAACTACACATGAGAGGTCTAGTCTAGAGTTTGTGAGATACAACAAGCTCCCCACTACCTGTCTGTACAATGTGCTGTCAACCAATGGAGTCTCCCCGCCATCCTCAAGTTTGACTCATGATAGGAAAGGAGTCAGAGAAGACATGCAGTCTGTCATGTGAAATCTATCAAGGAGATCTCGTGCATACTTGGCCTCAGACAGTTTGATGCCTAATTCATCTTGACTGATCTCGAGTCCAGGGAAGAAGTGTAGTGGATCCATGTCCGTCATCAAAAACTTGTCATGTAGAATCCTCTTGACTACAACAATAGCTGAATTCGAGCTACCGAGGATCAACAAATCATCAACATACAAAACTAAAAGTAGAATTGAATTAGCCATCCTGAGCATGTATACATTTGGGTCTAATTTACAACGTATAAATTTATGTGACAAAAGGTAGGAGTCCATCTTGGCATACCATGCCCTCGGAGCCTGCTTGAGTCCATAAAGGGACTTCTTCAGTCAACAGACCAAAGATGAGTCCTACATAAATCCCTGGGGCTGGTCCATGTAGATCTCCTCAGAGAGATCACCATGAAGAAATGCATTCTTCGCATCCATTTGATAGAATTTCCATCCCTTGGATGACGCAATGGAAAGTGCCAATCGTATGGAATCCATCTTCTCTACTGGAGAGAAGGTCTCATCATAATCAATACCATGAACCTACTAAAATCCTTTGGCAACAAGTATGGCTTTGTATCTGCTAATATGTCCATCCACTGCGTTGTTGGTCCTGTAGACCCATCTGCATGTGAAACATTTCCTCCCAGAAGGAAGGGGATCCAGATCTCAAGTCCGGTTCTCGAGGAGGGACTTGTACTCCTCCTGCATGGTAGATTCCCAAAAGGGATTTCCAATAGCCTCACCAAAAGACTGTGGATCTAAAGACCGAAACAAGAAAAGATGCCTAGAGGGAAATGGTTCAGTGGTAGTGTGTGCAATAGGAGGCTCCTCAAAATCAGATCGAGTCCTCCTAGTATCGGTTGGATCACCAATGAGATCCCCTGCATCATGAAGAGTAGTCTATGCCCACTTGGCCTATGCTCTGGCTCTACAATTGCATCTGGATACTCTGACTCTGCATCTGATTGTACTGACTTTGAATCTAAATCATCTAAGTCCTCTGAATCATAAATCTCATTTGAAGAAGAGTCGACATGTGCATTCTCATCATCTTGGACATGTGGAAGAGTGAATATGTCTGCATGCGGCTACTGACGTACATGTGAGACACTTTCCTTGAATTGGACACTACGCTCAATGATGAGTCGGTCTGAGGAAAGACCAATAATTTGATACCCCTTCACACCATTGAGGTATCCAACAAAAATACACTCAATGATTTGTGGATCAAGTGCCTTCCTCTTTTCAGAGGGAATCTGGGCCCATGCACGTGAATAAAAAATGTGAAAGTTGGTCGCTTCCAGTTTGAGGCCGCTCCAAGCCTCGTAGGGGGTCTTATCCTTGATAGATCTACGGGGAGATCTTTTTTGGATGTATGTTGCACAATTAAGTTCTTTGGCCCATAGTCTCTATGGTAGTGACTTTGCATGCAACATGCAAGATGCCATCTCCTTTAGAGATCGATTTTTCTGCTCAACAACTCCATTTTGTTGCAGAGTATAGGGAACTGTGTGTTGCAATTGAATCCCTACCTCATGGAAAAGATTATGGATCTCATGATTTACATACTCTCCCCCGTTATCAGTTCATAGGACTTTTATCTTCTTTCTGGACTGTGTCTCAACCAGGGCTTTGAAATCTTTGAGTTGTTGAAAGACCGCAGATTTTTTCCTGAGAAAGTAGATCCATGTAAAATGTGAGAAATTATCAACAAAAATGAGAACAAAACTCGCTTTGTTGATCGATGGATGTGGAAAAGGACCCATAAGGTCACTGTGGATCATATCTAAAGGTGCAGAGGCTCTCTGATACTTTCCCTTGTCGAATTTCTCTTGAGGGTGTTTCCTGAGAACACATCCCTCACACACTCCCTTGGAGAAATGGATGTCTGGTAGAACACCAACCAATCTGTGCCTGATAAGATATTGCATGTATATGAAATTCAAATGTCCAAACCTTTCATGCCATATCCTACTACATTCATTAGCATGAGTAAGCAGTAAAGCATAATCAGGTTCAATGAATTCATACAATGTATACAATCTAGAATGATGATTTACCTCATCGATAGCAACCCCGGAGTTGGTTTGCATGTCGTAGATGTCCATGGAATTTGGTGTGAATATGAATTTATTTCCAGTGTCGTAATTCGTCATCTGATACATGGAGAGAAGGTTGGCAGAAAGTTTGGGAACGTGCAACACATTCTCGAAGCTTCTGTTGGTGAGTTCAATCCTTCCTTTGTCAGTGACTTCGACAGATGAGTTGTCCCCCATCAGAATGGGAGGACCTTTGAATGCATCCAAAGAAGAATATACTTCTTTTGAGGCAACCATGTGATGTGATGCTCCTGAATCTATGATCAAAGCATTGGGAGAGGAGTTGATGGCAATCAAGGCATGACTAGAATTGCCTTTCCTGGAATTCAGATCTTCTTGCTTCTTCTTCTTGGCACCCTCAGGGATGCGATCTCCAAGGTTGTTTTGATGAAGTATTTGAGACATCAGATCTATATTTTTTTGCATGCATGCATATTCCGATGGAATCCTTTGTGACAATACGTGTATTTCTCCCCTTATCTTCCCTTTTATCCTTTGGATCCAGAGGCATCGATGAAAGGTTTTGTGTACCCTTCCTTCTTCGGATGTGAATGAGCTTTCCATTTATATTTATCTTTATATTTATGATATTTGTGGATGCCATATTACACAGTGAGTGCATGCGCCTTTGGGCCTTTTATTATTCCCATGTTGATGAGCTTGGTTTGCTCTTGTGTCAATGCTTCGATAAAGTCCTTAAGAGAAGGCATCTTCCAGGTGGCTCTAGAGGTGAATCTGACAAAATGGAATGTGTATACGAATTAGAGAATTCATGACCAAGATTGGAGAGAATGGTGAGAACCATTTGTTTCTCCTCCTTCGATTTATCAACCCCGTAAGCTTTGTGTTGCGACAGTAAATCCTTGAATTTTTAAAAAAAATATTGGATATTGTCAAAGATTTTTGGATCCAATGTGAGCAACTCAACCTCTAGCATGTGTCCTCTCATCTCATACTATTTTCCAAAGAGCCCTTCCAAGATGGTCCAGGCTTCATTGGGAGTCTTACATGAAGATATGTGAAAAAGGAGATTGGGAGAAATAAGACTGCAAATTGTTCTGAGTGCCTCATCCATGCGATTTAAATACTTGGATTTTTCTATGGCTGGTGTCGGATATGTATCTGTATTCAAGGTTAACCTGTACAAACCTCTGGTTCAGAGATGTACGACTATTTTCTCCTTCCATGAAAAATAGTTGTAAGGTGTAAGAATGAATTCTTTTTGGGAATCCATCTTTCCGCTGTCTTCAATCTTTTGTACCTACAAAATGTTTTGGTGTAGCTTTTTCTTAGAAGTCTGTCGGCTCTGATACCATGTAAATGTGTTGAACCTACACAAAATATATCTAGATAAACAATAATACACAAATTTTTAGAGAGAATTTGAGAAATAAGAAGAAGGAGCGAAAGAATAGAAGAATTCTCATTAACCGTTGTGAATAATGAATAATTTACACATAATATACTCTGTATAACTCAATGAGTGCACACTAGAGGAGAAAAAATGTACCATAGTGGTGGTCTAGAGTGATATGGACACACACCAATAGTTACGGGAGTGAACTTCCACCTAGTCTAGTCTCTCAGGCAGTTACGAGAGTGAACTGCCACCTAGTTGAGTTAACTAGTCAACTAGTCTTCAGTTAACTGACTGAACATAGAGTATTGAGGAGTTAACTCAGGGAATCAAGGGTAATGCACCCATTTGGTGATGATCCCAAGGAAAGGTATAATTATCATGGTGATGATCCCAATGATGCAGGGTGATAAAACCAATGCAACATCTAAACTCAACTCAACTAGTCAAACTGAAGTGTCAACTGAAAGAAAATATTCTCTAGGTGGAATATTCTCCCCTAAAATATAGGAGACTGGATAATGTCTAATTATGAATAATAAACAAGGAAAAAACCTTAGGAAAAAGAAATCCTAGTTGTGTGTGAAGTAACTCCAACAATGCAGGAGTGCACACTTAGTTTCAGAGGGATTCGTGAAAGATGGTCAGAGGTGTGATGGTATTAATGAAAGGATTTTGGATTGGAACCCTATACAAGTTGTTAGGGAATGTCGACTCGACTGGATGAAAGGACATCATTGTTGTTGAAGCCGACTCTAATTCGACTCGACTCAACTCGGGATGATTTGATACAATCCAACTCGAGAAGACATGATAAACTCGACCTGACCATGCTATGGCACAAGAGGATGGGACACATTGGAGAAAAAGGACTTCGAGTTATGCACAACAAAGGTATGGCCAAAGGTTTTCCTAAATGTGGTTTAGAAGTCAACTTTTGTGAACATTGCACATATGGAAAACAAAGTCGGGTGAGGTTCCTATTTGGAATGGCAAAGGAAAATGAGATTCTAGAATTTGTGCATAGTGATGTGTTTGGCCTGGTTATTGTACGTTCGCTTGGTGGATCCCTGTATTATGTCTCCTTCATAGATGATTTTTCTAGGAATACATGGATATATTTCCTGAGGAATAAATCATAGGTTTTAAACAAATTTAAAGAATTTAAAGCTCTTGTAGAACATACAGATAAGAAGATTAAGGTGAATTCTGTGGAAAATAATTTGATCATTTTTGCAAGCAGTGTGGCATAGAATGCCAAACTACCACACCATATGCCCCACATAAAAATGGATTTTCTGAGAGAATGAACATAATGTTGATGGACAAGGAAAGGAGCTTGCTCAATGATGCTAGGATCACACAATAATTTTGGGCAGAGGCAGTCGACACTGCAAGATATCTGATGAATATAACTCCTTCATCGACACTAGTCGAAACGAATCCAAATGAGGTATGGTCTGGTAAGAATCCTTCAGTTTCACATCTCAAAGTATTTTGTTGTGATGCATTTGTGCATGTTCCCAAGGAAAAGAGGAGCAAGCTGGACAAGAAGGAAGTCAAATGTAATTTCATTAGATAAAAATAAGGAATGAAAGTATATAAGATTTGGGATCCTTCATCAAGGAGAATAGTGTACAGTTGAGATGTGGACTTCAGAGAAGTCATAGGTAAGTCCGAGCTTGAGGAATTTTTTTAGACTGAGAATAATCTTGAGATGGTGTGGTTTGAAATGATGAACAAATAAGTTGATTCATATGAGTAGACTATATCATAGGAAGAGGTGGAACAACCGACTCCGGTGGTAAGGAGGTCATAAAGAGTACTAAAACCAGTCGAAAGGTACAGTCTGCCCGACTTATGATCCGCATTTGTGTTAACTTCCATCGATGATGAGCTCAAGTCATTTGGTGAAGTAGTCGACTCAGCAAAGAGTAAGCTCTGGAAGGACACCATGGTCAAAGAGATGGAATCCTTGAACAAGAATGGGACATGGGATCTAGTCAAGTTTCCTAGTGGAAGAAAGCCTATCGGTAGCAAATGGGTATTCAATAAGAAGATGAATGTCACAGGACAAGTCGAGAAGTTCAAAGCTTGACTGGTAGAGAAAGGATATTCCCAAGTCAAGGGAGTTGATCTCGGTGAGATTTTTTCCCCTGTTGCAAAACTAACTTCCATTAGAGTGCTAATGTGGTGCAACCCCCACTTCCCTCCTATGGGTTGCTTGACCTCTTGGTCTTGAATCTTCAAATAATAATCCGGATTGACTCCTCAGGCCTTCAATAGACCCTGAACAATTGACACACAGGTTCCTTTGTTGTTTCCTGCAGGTCAAAATTACCCGCGACCCTACTCTCTAGAGATTTTAGAAACACCAGTTTGCGAGCACTAGCTCCCGTGCTAGACTCCTTCTCCAATATGACCATGGGTTGTGACCATGGGCCAGTTCCATTCACGTCTTTGCTCTTTGGAAATTTTTCAAGAAGATGAGTCCTTTTCCCCAGACTCTAGACCCGCGAAATCACCCTGACCAGATCTACGGTCCACACTTCTCTGACATCCAACGGATGTGATCTACTTCGGGACTCCAGACTTCAGGAGTTCCGAGTGTTACAAATCCTTTTTATTCTGGAGTACTTCGTACCCATAGTTTTAGATCAAGTGCCATGTGATCTTCTTGACCGAAGGTTGAGATCCATCCTTCATTCCCTCTTTGGGCAACTTGCAGTCAACGCTCCTCTGCGTTCTTTCTCCTAGAGTATCAATCCTCTGAAGTGGCAGATATTCCACCACTCATCCTATCCCAACAAACGACTCTAATGAATTCTGACGCTCCGACCTTTGGGAGTTCTTGTGCTTCCACTCTTCACTTTCCTCCAGAGTGACTTTTTTTCGGAGTAAATCTCCACTCTCCATGTGTCCCTCTACTCATCAATGGCTCCTGTTGAATACAGCCTTCGAGACTTTTGATCCTCATAAACTCACTTGACAATTTCTCTGGAGTGTTCTATCACCAGAGTGATATATCTATCACCACATGTCTCAACGATGAACGACTAGGATGATTCCTCAACCTTTGGCGCTTCAGACGACTTGTGGTCAACGAATCCACTTCCTCCTTTCCTTTCCTCTAGAGTACGCACTTTTAGACTCCACTATATACTAATGCATGTCCCTACCAGATCTGCGGCCACGATTTACTTTGGAAGTTTAGACTTCGAGAGTTTTGGATTCCCTACTCTCATTTTCCTTCAGAGTACATGGATCTCCATCATGTGTCCTTCCTCAGATCGACAACCTTGATGGACTCCACCACTTTACGACTTCGTAATTTTTTCTCTTTGCTTTGTGCAAATCTTCCGGAGCTTTACCTCTAGAAATATCTTATCTACTGCCACATATCCTCCCTGATAAGGACGACGTAGATTCACTTCACATCTATGGGACTTTGACAATCTCGCACTTCCAACACCTTCAAACCTATGAACATGCAGAGTGTCGAAGGACTCCAAGACTATCCTCCTTGCAACTCTTCCCAGATCTAATGGTCTGGAACAATCTCGCTTCCTCCTAAACGGACCTTGCTCATTAATTTGGGGAATCTTAAAGGGCTCCTCCCTATTGAATAATTCCTGCCGCTATCTCTTCTGAGCTTGTTCTTCTTCGAAATCTATAACTCCTCAGAACATTTCTTCGACACTTAGTCAAATTTTGACTCTGTGCACACCTTGCAACAGGTATTCTTCCACAACTCAACTTATTTGTGAGTGATTGTGCATGCCTTGCAACAAGTCTTTTCTCAACTCAATTTCTCCTCCTAAACAATAGAACTTTTAATATATTTACGCATGCACACACCTTGCGAGGTCTTCTGCACTTTGTTTCAAACAAAGCTTCAAGCTACTCCTCCTAAACTTCTGAGTCAAAAGAATCTATCATGCACACCTTGTGGACACTTTGCACTCCTTGCAAATAAAAGCCTCAAGTTATCTCTTCTGAGCAACTGAGTCGAAACAGACTCTGTCAACGCACTCCTTTCAAACAATATGCACTCCTTGCATAAGCTCGTGAAGAGAAACAATTGAAACTTATCTAAACTCTCAGTGATTCATACATTCAACCATGTAAATGCATTCATAAACATAAGAATGAGTAAATAACAGAGAATTTCACTTAGAAAGAAAGCCTACCATTCATTCAGATAGACATAGCAATTGCAACACCATACATTTGGAACAACGCTTCTCTGTTATATTCATTCAAATGAAAATATACATGGGCTCATACAATGTTTTTCTGTAGCTCTTAATAATGCTTTCAGCAATAAACTTCAGCAACAACTATCAGCAGCCTCTTCTGGGCAACGATACATTTATTTATACAAAATAGCTCATAGATATTTTCCCTCTGACCACCTTAGTGTTATCGTATCAAATTAAAATCTTTCAACTACTAAGGATTTATTACAATAAATGTCCGAGACAGAAAGATAAGAGAAAACACTTCGAATCTATACTGCAAGCTATTACATTAAAGAAAGATACATCCCCCATCAATCTCATGTGATGGTTCACCTCCTAAACATTTAAGATGTTCTTTAATTACAATATTTTTCATATATTACATTGATATGCCCACTTTAAAATTCAAAATCGCTTCAAAATGCGCATTGGGGCGTTGAGTTGTCTTCCTCTTGCGATTTGATGACGATGCTCCTGCATCATACTCCTCTGGACAAAATGTCATGGACTCCCATCCATGAGGTCCTGCATTGACTTTCCATGCTTCTGAATATCTACTTCATTGACCCTACTGGCATCTTCTATTGGGTTTCCTTTCTACTTTACCAAAAACTCAAAATATGTCTTCCTCCTATTCTTCTTACCAGTCCTTTGATCTATGATATTCTCCATATGTGGATTTTCTGCTACAGGCATCTTCTTCTCCCACTGGATCTTTTTCTGATCTTATGATCCTCTGGTGTCATCTTCCCTGTAAGGATACAGGTCTGAAATGTTGAATATGGGTGATATACCCACGTCTTATGGTAGCTCTATATCATAAGAATTGGCACCAAATTTCCTTATGATCTTGCATGGTCCTATCTTCTTCAATTTCAATTTGTTAGATGTTTCCCTTGGGAACCTTTCCTTCCTGAGATGTGCTATAACTTGATCTCCCACTTCAAATTGAAGTTCTCTCCTATGTTGATCAACTCTGCATTTATATTTTCTACTATTGTTATGCAACTGCTCTTTGATATAAATATGAATCTTTTGCATCTCTGCGGTGAAGTCTTCTACTCCGACGCTTCTGAATTCATTATTCTCCAGATCTCTCAACTCTGATAATCCTCTTGGATTCATTCCATATACTATCTAAAATTGACTCTTCCCTGTACTTTTGTTTGGTGAGTCATTGTATGCAAAATCTACTTGTCCTAGAATTTGATCCCACTAACTATGATGTTCAGTGACCAAACTCCTCATCAAATCTCCTAAACTTCGATTTACCACCTCAGTCTATCCATCCGTTTGAGGGTGATATGCAGAACTAAAATATAGTTCTGTTCCCAGTTTCTTCCACAATGTTCTCCAAAAATGACCAAAAAAATTTGTATCTCTGTCTGAAACAATACTCTTGGGCAACCCATGAAGTCTCACAACTTCGTTGAATTTTTTTTTTGCAATGTGTGTTGCATCATTATTTTTCTGGCATGGGATAAAGTGTGCCATCTTTGAGAATCTATCCACCACAACAAATATGGAATCACTTTCTCTTTGTGTTCTTAGCAATCCCAACACAAAATACATGCTTATTGCATCCCAAGGCCTATCTGGAATAGGCAATGGTTGATACAATACAATGTTCTGTCTCTTTCCTTTTGCATACTGGAAAATCTTACATTTGTTTACAAACTTCTTCACCTCTTCCCTCATACATTTCCAACAGTATGAATAGTTCAACTGTTCAAATGTCTTGTCATGGCCAAAAGGTCCTACTAGACCTCCACTATGTTTTTTCTTCAGTAGATTCTCTCTCATTGAGCACTTTGGTATGCACAACTGGAAAACTTTAAACAAAAATCCATCTTGAATCAGATACTTTGTCCAGTGACTTTTGTCTCTAAGAACAAGATTTGCACATGCTTCATATGCCTCCTTAAAATTTGGATCATCACAATACATCTCCTTAAGGTGTTCGAACCCTAAGGTTTTCACTTGAAATTCCTGCAGAATCATACATCTCCTGCTTAATGCATCAACAACTTTGTTAGCATTACGAGAAATATGTTTAATAACAAAAGCGAAATTTTGCATAAAATCTATCCACTTAGCATGTCTTTGATTTAACTTCTCTTGTCTGGTTATGAATTGTAAAGCTTGATTGTCTCTATACAAAAAAAATCTTTTGGAACAAGGTAGTGCCTCCATTTCTTCAAGGCTTGAATTATTGCATAAAATTCTTTATCATATGTGGAGTAATTTCTCTTAGTGTCATTCATCTTTTCACTTAAATATGCAATAGGCCTATTATCTTGGCTCAAGATTGCTCCAATTGCAACTCCACTAGCATCGCATTGTACTTGAAATGTCTTCCCAAAATTTGGCAAGAACAAAATCGATTGTTATGTTATCTTCTCCTTCAGTATCCTGAAGTTTTTCTCAGCTTATTCTATCCACTTAAAAGACTTGTGTCTCTTCTTCACGTATCCATCATTGGTGCAAAAATTCCACTGAAATTTCTAATGAGCTTCCTATAGAAACTTGCTAATCCATGGAAGCTTCTCACCTCAAATATGCTCCTTGGCGATGGCCATTCTTTGATTGCTCTCACCTTATTTGGATCCATATTCAATTTATTTGAAGAGATTACAAAACCAAAGTAAATGAGTTATGCTTTCATAAAAGAGGACTTCTTCAGATTGATAAACAACTTCTTCCGCTGCAATCTCCTCATCACTAATGTCAAATGTTTCAAATGCTCTTCTTCAGTTTTACTGAAGAATAATATATCATCCAGATATACAATCACAAACTTACCAATGAAATATTTCAATAACTCATTCATCAACCTCATAAAAGTACTCAGGGAATGTGTTAATACAAATGGTATAACAAGCCATTCATACAACCCTTCGTTCGTTTTGAAGGTTGTTTTCCACTCATCACCTTCTCTCATCCTTATCTGGTGATATCCACTTTTCAGGTCTATCTTTGAAAAATAATTTGCTCCACTCAAGCAATCCATTAAGTCATCCATCCTTGGTAAAGGAAATCTGTATCTGATAGTGATCTTGTTTATGGCTCTTGAGTCTATACACATTCTCCATCCTCCATACTTTTTCAGACTCAACACAGTTGGTATTGGGCATGGACTCAATCTTTCTATGACCAAACCCTTGTCCATCAAATCCTGGAATTGCTTCTTTACCTCCTCATTCTCTTGAAGTGTTAATATGTATGTTTCTTTGTTCGGCATACTCGCTCCGAGTATTAGATCAATGTGATGGTTGATACTCTTGATGGGTGGAAATGAGCTAGGTAACTCATCCACTACTATGTGAGCAAAATTCTCCAACAGCTCCTGAACTGCTTCAGGCAGATCATCCATAGAAGTAATTGTAAGGATGACTTTGGGCTTCCTCACTACAACAAATTGCATCTCCTGTTCTTTCTTGACTTCACTCAATATTTCTTTCCCACTCATGAGAAGTATACTTGTGTTGGCTTCCTCCATTACTTTATTTTCCATTATTGGCAGTAACATGTGTGTCCTACCATTTTTCTCCAAAGTATAAGTATTTCTTCTCCCATCATGAATGACATTTCTGTCAAACTGTCATGGTCTCCCCAAAAAAACATGACATACATCCATGGGAATCACATCACACAAAATCTCATATCTATATCCTCCTATCTTAAATTCAACTAGGCATTGTAACTTACCATTACCTGGTGTCCTTTCTGCAACCATGAGACTCTATATGGACTCGGATGTGAAGTTGTGTCCAGCTCTAATTTCTCCACCATCTCTGTGGATACTAAGTTATCAATGCTCCCACTATCAATTATCACCTTTCATACTCTTTCTTTAGTCTTGCAAGAGGTTTTGAACAAACTGTTCCTCTGCATTGGTTTTTCAACCTCTGGCTCTTGCTTCAAAATAACCTTCTTCATCATCAGAGATTTCCCATCTTCTACACCTTCTGCCTCAAAAATTTTCTTTTGCGCTTCCGAAATGTGATTTTCACCTCCTCCTTCTTTCTTTCTCCTGGGGCATTCCCAAGATATGTGTCTTGTCTTTCCACAGGAATAACAATTCACTTCTCCTCCTCTGCCTCTTCCTCGAGGAAAATAATTTCTACCACCACACTGTCTCCCTCGGGAACTTCCTCCTCTTTCTGAGTGACTATGTGGTTTTCCAGTCTCAACCTTGGGCTTATGTTCCTTATCATGGACAATTCCCTTACCTATGTTTATAATTCTTCCTCTACTTCGGTGGCTCTGTTTTCTGGCCAACTTATCCTCTTCCTTCAGCGCAATCTAATAAGCATCCTCCACTATCCTCAATGTCATCATGTTGATTTCATCCTGGATTTCATATCTCAGGCCATTAATATACCTAGCAACTTTTTCATCATCTTTCTCTCTCTATCCATCCCTGACGTTCATCTTGTAGAACTCCTCTATGTACTCTTTCACATTCATTCCCTTCTGTCTCAGGTTTTGTAACTTCCTGAACAAATTTATCTGATAGTACTTGGGTATGAATTTAGCTTTCATCTTGGCTACCATTCTATCCCAATTCTTGATCTTTTGTTTGCCTTTGGATCTTCTGTTAGCCTGTAGTTCATCCCACCATAGCATTGCATGTCCTTTTAATTTGGTGACAACATGTTTCACCTTCTTCTCCTCATCAACGTCTTCATAGTCGAAGTACTTGTCCATTGATCTTATCCAATCCATCAATTCCTCAACATCTAAATTTCCTTCGTACATTGGGCTGTCTATATTTTCTCTAGCTCCCAACTTGACAACCTCTTTGAGCAAGCATTCTTCTACAACATCCTCTACTACAAATTCTTCAAATTCTATTTCTTCGTTCTCTGCATCACTAACGTCTCCAGGATCAGGTGATCTCCTTTGTGTTGTTTCCATAGCATCCAAACTTGCACAAAGTTATCTCATCTCCCTTTCCATAGCTCAATTTTCTACAGGTGGCTCTGCACATCTTCTAGGCGGCATTGTTCTAGCCCTTTTTTCACACACAGAGCACAAACTGAGGCTCTGATACCACTTGGCGCAACCCCCCTTCCCTCCTAGGGGTTTCTTGACCTCCTGGTCTTGGATATTAAAATAATAAGTCAGATCGGCTCCTCGGGCCTTCAATAGACCCTAAACAATTGACACACAGTTCCTTTGTTGTTGCGTGCAGGTCAAAATTACCCGTGACCCTACTCTCTAGCGCTTTTGGTAACACCAGTTTGCGAGTAATAGCTCTCGTGCTAGACTCCTTCTCTAATATGACCATGGGATATGATTGTAGGATAGTTCCCTTCGCGTTTTCACTCTTCAAAACTTTTGCAAGCAACTGACTCCTTTTCCCCAAACTCTGAACCCACGAAATCACCCAGACCAGATCTATGGTCCGCGCTTCTATGACAACCAACAACTGTGATCTACTTCGGGACTCCGACCTTCGAGATTTCTGAGCGTTACAACTCCTTTTTCTTCCGGAGTTTCAGATCAAGCATCACGTTCTCTTCTTGACCGATGGTTGAGATCCGTCCTTCATTCCCACTTCGGGAGACTTGCAGTCAATGCTCCTCTGTGTTCTTTCTCCCGGAGTATCAATCCTCTAAAGTGGAATATCTTCCACCATGTGTCCTATCCCAACGGACGGCTCTGATGAACTCCGACACTCCGACGTTTGGGAATTCTCGTGCTTCCACTCTTCAATTTCCTCCGGAGTGACTTTTTTCCAGAGTAAATATCCACTCTCCACGTGTCCCTCTGCTCATCAACGACTCATGTTGACTCCGACCTTCGAGACTTTTGACCCTCATAAACTCAATCGATAATTTCCCTAGAGTGTTCTATCATCGGATTGATAGATTTGTCGCCACGTGTCCTAAAGATGGACGGCTAGGATGATTCCTCACCTTTTGGCGCTTCAGACGACTTTTGGTCAATGACTCCACTTCCTCCTTTCCTTTCCTCTAGAGTACACACTTCTGGACTCCACGATATGCTAACATGTGTCCCTCTCAGATCTGCAGCCACGATTTACTTCGGTAGTTCGGACTTCAGGAGTTTTGGCTTCCCTACTCTCGTTTTCCTCCGGAGTACTCTTCTCCCGGAGTACACAGATCTTCGTTGCGTGTCCTTCCTTAGATCGACGACCTTGATGGACTCTGCTACTTCTCAAATTTGGGAGTTTTTCTCTTTTCTCTACACAAATATTCTGGAGCTTTACCTCCCAGACTCTCTGATCTGCTACCATGTATCATCCCTGATACCGATGACATAGATTCACTTCACAGCTACGGGACTTCGACAATCCTGCACTTACAACACCTTCAAACCTTCGAATACATGGAGTGCTGAAGGACTCCAAGACTATCCTCCTTGCAACTCTTCCTAGATCTAACGGTCTAGAACAATCTCGCTTCCTCCTGAACAAACCTTTCTCGTTAATTTGGGGAATCTTAAAGGGCTCCTAGCTATTGAATAATTCTCGTCGCTATCTTTTCGGAGCTTGTTCTTCCTCAAAACCTCTAACTCCTAAGAACGTTTCTTCGACACTTAGTAGAATTTTGACTCTGTGCACACCTTGCAACATGTCTTCTTCCACAACTCAACTTCTTTGTGAGCGATTGTGCATGCCTTGAAACAGGTCTTTTCTCAACTCAATTTCTCCTCCTGAACAATAGAACTTTGAATATATTTATGCCCGCGCACACCTTGCGAGGTATTGTGCACTTTGTCTCAGACAAAGCTTAAAGCTAATCCTCTTGAACTTTTGAGTGAAAAGACTATGTCACACATGCCTTGTAGACACTTTGCACTCCTTGCAAATAAAAGCCTCAAGTTATCTCTTTTGAGCAGCTGAGTCAAAACAGACTCTATCAACGCACTCCTTGCGGACAATATGCACTCCTTGCATAAGATCGTGAAGAGAAACAATTGAACCTTATCTAAACTCTCAGTGATTCATACATTCAACCATGTAAATGCATTCATAAACAAAATAATGAGTAAACAACATAGAACTGCACTTAAAAAGAAAGCCTACCATTCATCCAGATAGACACAACAATTTCAACACCAGACATTTGGAACAACGCTTCTCTTTTATATTCATTCAAATGAAAACATACATGGGCTCATACAATGTTTTTCTGCAGCTCTCAATCATGCTTTCATCAATAAACTTCAACAACAACTATCAACAACCTCTTCTGGGCAACAATACATTTATTTATACAAAAGAGCTCATAGAGATTTTCCCTCCGACTACCTTAGTGCTATCCTATCAAATTAGAAGCTTTCGACTATTAAGTATTTATTACAATAAATGTATGAGACAGAAAAATAAGAGAAAATGCTTTGAATCTGTACTGCAAGGTATTACATTAAAGAAAGATACATCCCCCATCGATCTCATGCGATGGTTCAACTCCTAAACATTTAAGATGTTCTTTAATTACAATCTTTTTCAGATATTACATTAATATGCCAACTTTAAAATTCAAAATCCCTTCAAAATGCGTGCTGGGGCATTGAGTGGTCTTCCTCTTGCGCTTTGATGACAATGCTCTTGCATCATAATGTATTTGGCTACAACATTTGATCTAGAAATATAACAGATGGATGTGAAGACATCGTTCCTACATGGGGACCTCGAAGAGGAAATCTACATGAAACAACCTGAAGGATTTGTAGTAAAGGGAAAGAAAGAGTTGGTGTGTAAACTGAAAAGATCCCTTTATGGTCTAAATAAATCACCAAGGATGTGGTACCAAAAGTTTGACACATAAATCCTTATTTTGGGATTTGTGAGAAGCAAATATGATCACTACATATATTCCAAGGAAGAAGGTGGGTGTTTCATATATGTAGTTTTGTATGTCGATGATATGTTGTTGATTAGAAACAACATGGACGCAATAAAGGAGGTGAAGAAGCAACTATCCTCCAATTTTGACATGAAGGATCTCAGTGAAACTAACTTCATTCTGTGAATGGAGATTAAGAGAGATTGATTCGCTAGAAATATCTGGTTGAATCAGACGAAGTATATTGAAATAGTTCTTAAATGTTTAAACATGCAGGATTGCAAACTAGTGAAGGTATCAATTCCTATGGGAGAAAGGATAACTCTTGAATAGTGTCCAAAGAAACATGAAGAAATAGAGGACATGGCACGTGTTCCCTATGCAAGTGTTGTTGGTAGTCTAATGTATGTGATGGTATACACTCGACCATACATTTCCCATGCAGTGGGAAAGTTGAGAAGGTACATGTTGACACCTGGAAAGGAGAAATGGATAGCTTTCAAGAGAGTATTCAGGTATTTGTGTGGCATGAATGACTATGCTATATGCTACCTAGAAAACCTGAAGGTGGTCGTGGTAAATTAAATGTACATGGATTTCTTGACACCGACTGAGATGGAGATCTGGATCGATGAAGGTCAAATAGTGGATATGTTTTCAAGACGTTTGGTGGAGAAATAAGCTGGATGAGTAAGAGGCAGATAGTCATAGCCTTGTCAACAACATAAGTTGAATACATGGTAGGCACTCATGGAAGAAAAGAATCAGTATGGCTGCAAAGGTTGTGTTTAGGAATCAGGTTTGAGTAGAGAGCTATGAAGATAAGTTACAATAGTCAAAGAGAAATATTTATGGAAAATAACCTTGCTTATCATTCAAAGACTAAGCATACTGATGTATAATACCATTTCATGAGATACATGGTAGAAAGTAAAAAGGTGTTGTTGGAAAAAGTAGACATGTTGGAAAACATAGCAGACTCATTGACCAACTCTGTGAGTGTTGTGAACTTCTCTTGGTGAAAAGAAGCAATGGGCATTGTTTCCCTAGGTTTGTGAATTAAAGTTCAGGGATCTCCTAGTTTCATCAAAGAAGAAAACAAGTGGGATATTTTTTGGTTGTTATATTCTTTGCAGTGAAATTCTATTTGAGGTGGATCGACTGACGACCGAAGTTGAGGTGGATCAACTAACGGCCGAAGTCGAGGTGGATCAACAACAGGTCGAAGTAGAGGTGGATTGACAACAATTTGAAGGTAAATGTTAGTTGACTAGGTAAATTTGAAGTCGAAGGTCAAGGCGGTTCAACATGGTAAAGGAATCAACAACAAGTCCAAGAGATCAACCAACAAGAGGTCGATAGGCGAGTGTGTGGCGACTGACTGAAGACCAAATGAAGGTCGACTACTAATATGACTTGAAGTCGATTGTAACAACATCCCTAGATTCATAGGATTTGTAGCTAATGATCTGCATGGATCTGTAATAAAGAGGCATGTTGTAAGGCCATAAAGGATAATCAATCAATGAATCATAAGATAACTAATATTTAGAGAAATATTTAGATGTAGGTTGTTGGTCATGCATATGTAAGCCATATTGGCTATAGAGTTTTTCTTGCGTAGGAAAGAGGGTATGATGTCGATTGTGTCTTAGGTGTGGACCAAGGTTAGACATGTAACCTTTTATTCAGATTGAATAAGACAACAAGAGAGTAGAATGCTCAAGGAATGCTGGTTTTCCTGGTTTGGTTTTCTAGGGTAAAATATCTGTGTATTGTGTGATTGCTTTGTCATTTACAGTCTTGATTAAATTATTCTTCTCTTCTAGTAGGTATAGTGTGGATGTGTGTCTCATTTCCTGACACCTAAAGAACGCACATTATTATGAAATGTAATGCACGTACATTCATGTTAACATCAAATCCACCCCCCCC
>ML790472.1:76584-92418 GCA_009831015.1 Picea engelmannii | reverse complement strand
TCCCTCCCTCCCTCTTCCTTTATATCTCTCTCTCCAATCACTCTTTGTTGGTTGTGGAGCCTAATTATCTTCCCATTTAATAGGTCTTTGTTTTAAGTTGTGTTTGTACCCCATGAATATTGTACACCCTAGAATACTATAAAACTCTCCACGTGGGGGGGGGGGTTGCAAGGGGGGATTTCCCCCCTGCGGGGTCCGAGGGGCTCATCCCCCTAGTTGGGGGGTCCGGGGGCGAAGCTACGGAAGGAAAAATTGCCTTGTAAATGTATATTTTAATTTCATAGTAAATCTTGACCGTTCATTATAAGGTCACATATCTGATGGTAGAAGTTATGTTAGTGTTTTTTTCCCTAGAAGGAAACCCTATTTTATGAGGGAGTTGTATTGAAACTATGTATCATTGCAAATATTGTATTCTGAGAGAGGATACTGTGAGATTAAGAAGAGGAATTTACAACGAGTGTGTTGTAGGTTGTATTCCTTCATTTTGTTGGATAATAAAAAGGAAGGACCTGCCAATTTCTCTGGTGTACGTAGCCCACACTAGGTGAACCATGTATATCTATGTCTCTATTGTATTGTGTACCTTCTGTGTTTTATTTCCTAATTTGTCTTATTTTATTGCTCTGTGATCCTGTTTTTCTAACAACTGGTATCAGAGAAAAAGGTAACGCACAGGAAAATAGGGTTCCTAGTTTGAGTGGGAGAAATGGCGGAATATGGGAAGTTTAGGGTCAAGAAATTTAATGGAAAAAACCACCAGTTATGGAAGATGCAAATGGAAGATTATTTATATCAAAATGATTTATTCCTACCATTGGGTGGAATAGAAAAGAAGTCGATGACCATGAAGGACGAATAATGAGAGGTTCTTGATAGAAAGGCACTAGTACCGATAAGGATGAGCTTGGCAGCATCGTTGGCTTTCAATATTTCGAAAGAAAAGACAACGAAGGAGATGGTGGACGCATTGTCTAAATTGTATGAAAAACCATCGGCATCCAATAAGGTATTTCTAATGAAGATATTATTTGATATGAAGATGCCAAAAGGTGAGTTTGTTGCAGATCATTTAAATGAATTTAATATGGTTACTAATCATCTAAGTTCTGTAAAAGTATACTTTGATGAAGAGGTTAGGGCTCTTCTAATATTGTGCTCATTGCCAAAAAGATGGAATGGATTGGTCATGGTTGTAAGTAACTATGTCTCTGCTTCAAACACTTTAAAATTTGATGATGTTGTTGGTGTTATCCTTAGCGAGGAAATGTAATGGAAAAACATAGGGGAGACATCAGGTAATGCATTAAACATGGAGAACAGGGGAAGACAAAAGGATAGAGGAAAGGGCTTAGGGAACCGAGAAAATTCTAGGAAGGGCAGATCCAAATCCATACTAGGAAAGATAGAGTGATGGAATTGTGGGAAGAAAGGACATCTGAATAAAGATTGCAGAGCTCCAAAGAAACAAAGAGATAAACAATAGGAGAAAAATCAGGAAGCAAATATAACAGGTGATGTGTTACAAGATGCTTTGATTCTTTATGTAGATAATATTTCTAAGTCTTGGGTGGTAGATTCAGGGGCTTCATTTCATGACACACCCCATATGAAGTATTCTAAGAGAAATCAACATAAACCAATCCTCGGATAGGTCAACCTATTGATAGATCAAAGTCTCACACAATCCCGAAAGGGATAGCTAATATGGAAAATATGTTTGACTTGAAAGAGCGATTTAAGGGGCCTAAAAATGCAAAGATTGGTAGCTCTTGTCCCCTGCATGAAACTGTAAATCTTGGGACCCCGGAAAACATTAAAAACATAAACCTTGGTATGACCATATCTAAAGAAGAGAGGAAATCTTATCTCAAATAGTTTAGACAATACCAAGATGTCTTTGCATGTTCCTATTGAGATCTGAAAATGTATGACACTCGCATCATTCAACACACTATCTCATTAAAAACCGAAGTAAAACCCTTCCAATAGAGGCTCCGGAAGTGTTACCCATCTCTGTAACCTCTCATGTATCAATAATTGAAGAAACGTTTAGATGCCAAAATTATATTCCAGGTTAGGCATTCTGCGTGGGTAGAAAATATGGTTCCAGTGAGGAAAACATCTAGGGAAATCTGCTTATGCGTAGATTTTAGGAACCTCAACAAAGCTTCAGAAAAGGACAATTACCCAATCCCACCAATGGAGAAACTCTTGCAGACCATGTCTGGCTCAGAGATTTTCTCTCTACTGGACGGTTTCTCAGGTTATAACCAAGTTCTGGTTTCAGAAGAAGATCATTTGAAAACTACCTTCCGAACCAAATGGGGAACCTTCTCTTATAAACGCATTCCTTTTGGGTTAATTAACGCAGGAGTGACCTTCCAAAGGGACATGGATGTAGCATTTCAGGGACTAATCAACAAGTGTGTGGTAGTGTATCTAGACGATGTAACTGTGTATTCAAAGAACAGAGAAGAGCACATTCAACACTTAACTCATATTTTTGAAAGGTGTAGGAAATACAATATATCCTTAAACCCTTAGAAAACTATCTTCGGTGTCAAGGAAGGTAAGCTATTAGGCCACACTATATCTCAAGCAAGCATTCACATAGACCCATAAAGGATTAAATCCATAGCTCAAATCTCGTTTCCTCACAACAAGAAGGCTATGCAGTCCTTATTCGGACATATCAATTTTGTGAGGAAATTCACTCTCGATTTCGCTGAAACTATCAAGCCCTTACAAAAGATGATTCGCAAAGATGCTGAATTTGAGTGGGATGATGAACGAAAGGATGCTTTTAGCAACATCAAAACTGCTATATCTCAAGCCCCGATGTTACGAAGTCACGATTTCAATAGAGATTTCTTCCTCTATACTTTCACCTCCAACCAATATTTAGCTGCAGTATTGACTCAAAAGGATGATGACAACAATGAGTCCCCAATGTCATTCATGAGCACTAATATCCAAGGAGTTGATCTTAATTATCCCTCTATAGATAAACATGCCTATGCGGTATATAAAGAAGTAAAACACTTTAGGTATTACATCCTCAAGAACCACACCAAGGTAATTGTGCCACATCCAGTGGTATGATCCTTGTTCACTCAACAGGATATGGGGGAAAGAAGAAGGAATTGGATGGCAGTGGTCCAATAATTTTATCTAGATATAAAACCTGCCAAACTAGTAAAAGGGCAAGGATTATGCAAACTTGCAGCCGAAGCCCAGGACCAAGTTAATGAAGATTCTGGGTGGGAGAATGAAATGGCGCTATGGTGTGGCGAAGTATCATATATATCCCCAGGACAAGAGTCTTGATATAATAATTTAACTTATCTCCTACACCACAAGACTTGCCCAGAAAATCCCAACCCTGGGGAAAGGAGAGCTCTCAGGCTAAAATCAACACAATATCGCCTTATAAGTTTGGTACTCTTCTGGATTAATTATGATGGGGTACTATTAATATGTATTGAACGTTAATATGTAGACAATGTTCTAAAAGAGATCCATGATGGCCCTGCCGACGGGTATTTCGTAGGAAACACCACCGCTCATAATATATTGAGAGCTGGCTATTATTGGCGCACCTTTTTCAAAGACGCTCACAGCTACATTAGAAACTGTAAAACTTGTCAAATGAGCGGTGGGAAGGAAAAGAGAGCAACAGTTCCACTCCAACCAGTGACTATATCTAGGCCTTTTGGGCAATGGGGGTTGGATATCATAGGAGAAATTACACCTAGCTCTTCAAAACAACACAATTACATTATTACCGCCACCGATTATTTCATGAAATGGGCAGAGGCCATCCCTCTGAATCATGTAAATGAGAAGGTAGTAATCCAATTCATAGAACAACAACTAATCACAAGGTTTGGTGTCCCTTCTATCATGGTCTTTGATAATGCAACGTATTTTTCTTCCACCCTATTGACAGATTTTTCTCTGGACAAAGGAATCATAATTAGGTACTCTGCAAATTATTATCCACGGGAAAACGGTGTGTTAGAATAAACCAACAAGAACCTAGTAAGGATATTAAAGAATACAGTTGTAGATAACCAAAGGAATTGGAATAATCTACTCCATAACACTTTATGGGCCAATAGAGTCACACCCAAGCAAGCTATAGGAAATTCCCCATACTTTTTGGTTTACGGGCAAGAAGCCATCCTCCCAAATGGGCTCTATCTTCCATCTCTTCAACTAGCCCAAGATTCCAGCCACGAACCCTCATCGGCCATCCAACAAATAATTGACACTCTTCTCATGCTAGAAAAAGAGAGAGAAAAGGCTAAGTCAAAATTCCTATCTCACCAACATATAGTGAAAATATGGTTTGATCAACATAAGGCTAAAGAGAAGAATTTTGAAGTTGGAGACTTAGTCCTAAAGTGGGACAGAGAAAATGAACCAAAAGGGAAGCATTCTAAGTTTCAGAATCTGTGGCTTGGACCTTTTCAGATGTCTAAGAATATTGGGGCAGGCACTTATCAGCTGCAGAATCTAAGGGGGGAACCTGATGCCCTCCCAGTGAACGACCAATCCCTGAAACAATATTTCCAATAATAATAAAAAAAAAATGTGTTTTATGTTTTGTTTGAGTGTTTTCATGATTGCGAAATTGTTATTTTTTTTTTATTGTATGGATTTATGTGCTTTTGAAAGTTGTGTTTATAAGGACAATGGTTGATCTTAAATCATGCGACATAGCAAACTCTGTTCCTAACTCATCGCTCACTTACGAACACAAGAAGCATTGGGGAACTTGCGGCTGCTTTGAGAAGTCCTCTATCTAACCTCACCAAATGAATAACTTCGGAGAAATGTCAGAAGTGCCTGATCGGTGGTTTGGTAAGACCTTAAGGGAAAGAAGGAAATATGGAAAGGACTACATGAACCCAGAAGACAAAGCTAGCAAAGGATCCACCTTAACCATCTCACCTTGCAGAATAAACAGACATCACCCTCTCCCACTCTCTCAGGGCATCATGCTGAAATAAAATTAATATTATCAAAAGAGTGAACAGTAGGAGAGGGTATGAAGATATCTCCATCGGGGCTATGGATGCTCGTTGGTAGTGGAGCGACACAAAAGCAAGTGAGTAGAGGTAATTAAATGCTTCATGCCAGTGAATGATTTGATAAAATTTTGTAAAAAAGGGCATGAGTCAGGATTATAGGAAACGAAGGAGGAATAAAGGTTCAAACCCCACAGGAAGACCCGGAAGCACCAACCAAAGAATTTCAAACGCAAAGGTAAAGAGGTTCTAATTTAGAACCAGTCAAGGTTCTCCACCCACTTCTGTATCAGCCGAGCCTTGAAGGAGGAGCATATATTTTGTTTTCACCCAGAAAGTCACCATTTGTTGAGCACTCAACACACCCTAAAAGGCCTATGTCAAATTTTACCTTTTTGGGTACCACTTGATATTTCGCACTGTATGATTTCACTTTAGTATGAAATTGTTGCTTTTGCATATCATTTTGTGTTTTCATGTTGAGTCTTTTAAAGTCTGCGTGAGCATGCTAAAATCATCATAGCTTTAAAAGACTAACATTTGCTTAAATAATCGAGAGATGAAACTTTTCCCCGACACGCTTAAGAAATTTGGCATCAGGAACGATTAGAGGTGACAAAAAATAACTCGAGAAGACCAAAGTAGTCGAGCTCTGATCTTTATCGGTGTAGGTAGACAAGAGTTCCTATTACACGACAAACATCATGCAAGAATATCATCGATGACCAATCCTCATTGGTGTCAGGAAGAAATGAAGAGAATAAGCATCGCGCGAGTAAAGGAATGGTATCGCTGATCATCGGTTTCCGAAATGTTTTCGGCATCAAGGATTTACGAAGATTTAACCCGCAAAGAAACTACACACTTGAACTATCCCCGATCGTCGATCCCCAATACTCATCGGCATCGGTTGCCTGAGTGTTATTTTGTCCCCCACATCTTGTTGAAAAACCTCGACCCGATTGACACACAATATCAAACCATCTGTTCCCACCTATCATGTGTCGTTGCCAAAGTGGTTAAACATACGATCTAATTTCCCTAAAGTCGCTACTATCTCTCTAGATCCACGTTGTGCCTTGAACTAGTTCTGCCACATCAACATCGTGTGATGAAAACCCATCGGTGTCGGAGGTTTTCTGGGGAGGACACCAACGGAAAAATACATAAGGATATCACCAATTCCAGATCTGTCCACTAATAAATGCAACGTGATGGGGAATTTTATCCCTAAGATACGTTAGATATGACACATTTAAAATGTTAATTAATTCCAAGATCGTGCATTAGTTGCTAATTTGTGCACAAATCAAAAGGACGGTTTAAGCATGCTGATACAATGCATCTCCCTCTGCACCCCTGCCGTCAACACATGTAGACTTTATTTGCAGAGATTCGGTGGTAGGTTTTTTTGAATTGCATCCATTACTCGTATTAACTGGTTGATACGACTGGTAGGATCTCTCCCGTTATATTCTTTTGAGTCATTGTGAATAATCTCATTCTGTGCGCAAATAAGTTCGGAGCACCCAGAGGAGCAAGATGAGAGATCTAAAGAAAGCTTCCAAAGTCCAGTGAGTATTAAACAACAATTTTAGCAAGTGTTACAGGTATGTACCGACTTATGGGTGTTTTACGCTTCATTTCATATGTTTTCATCCAACATTACTCTGTACACATGCCTAAAGGACCATTTTCAGTTGTAGTACCAAATTCCTCTGAAGAAACCCACCACCAGGAAGTCTCCAAGAGAACCAAAGATACAAGAACCAGAGGTGGGAGAAGGTTCCTCCCCATAGGTTTCAAGGCAATTGGAATTTTCTCTAAATCCAGTGCTCGTCATCAATACAACCACCAAGAAGTATTTCTTCCATCCCCTAGCCTTTGGAGACATAGAGGCGAACATTGGGACCAAGATAGTATTCCTGCACTGGGAAGAACTTTTTAAGAAAATCAAGTGGGAGGAACTCCCCGAATATACCTCGCACAACGATCCTAATACGAGAAGACTTGATGATGAAGTTCTCCCGAATGTCCACAAGGATTATCTGCACATGGTGGTGAGCAGGACTTTGGTATTCTCCTGCATCAAACTCTTGAAATGGCTTATTGATCACACTGATGCACATAGGTGTCTAATTAACGATGACAATGGCAGATGCATAGGGTTTTCCTCTCAATGGAATTTTAGAATTACTACAAGCTCAGGGAGCCAGAGGAATGCTTGAACACTGATTTTGTTTTGATTTTCTATCAGAAGCACGACACCAACAATATTATGACGTCATGGTGGAGAGAGGATAAAAATTTCACCAATCGAACCTCTGGCTGGTACCCAACGACCAACCCGAGAGAGCCTTACATCTATCTAATGGTCCTCCTCTATTGATTGCATGGGGAGAAAGACTGTGCTAGGTTTTCAGAGGCTTGGATGCCTCTGGCTTATACCGTAGCCATTTCTGGAACAGGTTTTAATTGGGGTGCAATCATCTCCAAACAACTGATCACTTGCATACAACAAGCTTAGATGATGAAAGAGGGAGAAACCCCTTCCTTCTACATGGCTTCTTATCTACTGGACGTCGTCTGCGCCAAGAACGTCTTCACTGGAATGAAATTAAGATGTCACTCCTCTGAGCTCCCGGTCCATGTATACTTCGGCATCTTATGGGAAAATAGATACAAGAAATCATATTCTCTCATCTGTGACTATTTTATCACACACATTTATTCTTTGTTGTTCAAGAAAGAGTTCCCAAGTCTGTTGGATGCAGCCAAAAGGCTTGTATCAAAAGTAGGCCATTGGTATCTAGATGAGTACGTGACCTACATCAGGGTTTTCGGTGCCACAGGGGCACCCCATCTGTTACCTATATATGTCCCCAATAGACTAGTATTAGGGGAAATTTGTTATCAGGCCATTTTGCAAGGCTACAATGCCACTTTGGTAAAGGAAAAGAAGCGGGAATTCATACCTTATGGGTTTCATATTGGCTTCTACATGGTCAAAGAAACTGTGCAGGCCAAGCAAGAAGGGTTAAGTCAATTGGAATTCTGATTCCACACTGGCCATTTTCACAAGCACAATCCCAAGGGTCTGGTCCTGAAACATGCATCACATGAATCATCTTGTTGGCCTTATGCCCATGATCGGTTTGAGGATGAAATTTTCACCAAAAACGCTCAACACTGGGATGAGATGGTGGTAAGGATGGATGATCCTAAAGCAACCAGGTTCAAGGCCCTGATTTGGGAAGAACAAACAATATTCTTGGAACAATCGACTCAAGAGATCCTCAAGGCCAGGGGGGAAAGGTTAGCATGCGAACCAGTCAAAGCAGTGGAAGCTCCCCAGGAAGCCACCAAAACGACAGAGATTTCCTAGGTAAACTTAGCATAGGATAGGGATTTCTTTGAGACTCATAATGCGGTGGGAAGAGGGCACTCATGTAAATACACACCTTGCAGGTAATGGATTAGATGCTAGATAACCCAGACTTCATCATGATCCCAAGGCTCTCGAATGATAACCCAGAAGAAATTCCAGCGGACCTAAGTGGCCCCAATTTCATAAACCTTGGTAACACCAATGGGTCAGGTAACCTTGAATCCACAATACCACCGACCGATTCGCCAGCAGGCATGACGAATCAACCAAAGATAGGTCGGGTATCAGTAGAAACAAGTGCACCTAACCCTCTAGCCGATTTCATAAATGTATATAGTGATGATGAGAGCCTGGAGGCATCTCAAAGAACCCATGTGCGTGTCCATGAAGAAAAGGAACTTGAGAAGACTTCTTCCCCTGAGCCCGAGGTACAAACCCAGGAGGTCCCACAAAAGGAAACAGAAGCTGAAAGTGGCCTTGAAACAAAGGGATCCGATACGTTGGAAATCAGAGAAGATAATCCGAAGGACAAGCCCAAACCGGATGAGCCAAAGGAAGGATCTTCGCAAAAGGAAATCAACGATTCAACGACCAACGAGTAGGTAAGTAACAAGTTTGTGCCCGATGTCTCTATTCCGCTCAATATGCAGATCTCCGACAAGCGACAGGAAGAGGTTAGGCCTTCGGAGCACAACGAGGAAGTTCAAGAACCTGACCTTGAATAAGTATACACCACCGGTCACCTAGGAAACACACTCACATGGGGTGATCAACAGATACCCAAATCGGTAGACGAGGTAGAAAATATCTATGTGATTTCCTACGATCGAAAAATAAAATCCATCGTCCAAAGAACCACAAAGAAAAGGAGGATCACGTTGGATCGCTCCATCGTCATCACTACATAGGAGAATTTGATAAACACAGCATATGCTCGGACATCAGAGCCACTCAGTGTGGGAATGGAGATCTTGTATGCCACCCTGGACAGAGTGAAAAGAGATGAAAAGGATTTGGTCGCCGCCCTAAAGGAACCAAAACATTTACACCACCTAGCCGAGTACTATCAGGGAGCCACTCATACTATAGTATATTTGAGAAGAGAGTTCGAAGAAGCTTACAACCAATTCACAAAATAATGACACCTTTTTACAACAAAGATAGCTGAGCTCCAGGAGGACACTCTCGTGGCACTCACAACATGCAAGGATATGGAGTGATGGTATGAAAGGTCACAACAAGCAATATAAAGACTCGAACACATCAATGTAGTCCAGCAGGACCAAAACAAATAAGAACATGGAATCTGAATGTTAGGGAAAAGCAGTCTTAATCGCATGAAGTGATCAGTCGAGTATTGGGCTAATATGTCTCAGGAATCACACCAAGAAATTCAAAAGAAGTGTGTCAGATGTGAGAAACATTTGGGGAAAATCAACAAAGAAATGAAGGATATCAGACTTCCTGAGTTCGTCACCCCCGACAACTTCGTCGATTTTTGCAATGTAGTCAAGTCGCATACCAAGCAAGATTCACTATGGGCCAAAGAGCTCACAAAGATTACCGACACAGTGTCAGGGAAAGTGCAACAATTTATGGAGCATCCGATTAGAGATTAAACTGTGATACAGCAGTTGAATGCCAGTCTGGTGAAGCACCAGACGCATGTGATGGACATCATAGGAATTCACCCAGCTATGATGGAACACCACAAATTTCCATGGGCCCAAACTTGCGAAGAGTTGTTTATCAGTTGGTCTGAGTATGAGAGAAGTCACCCTTTTAAGTGATATCTCGGGTTGACTGTTATAGAAACTGTTATAAGATGACACCACGTGGTGAAATTTGTTTTGTTTAAACTGCACTTAGCCATTATTTTCAGTTGAACTTTACATTATAAATAAATACATCGACCAATTAGTTAAAGGTCGATGGTTGTTGCAAGAACTCTTTCTTTCTGGTTGTTAAGAATTATTTTGAAGCTGCTATGAATTGAGAAGTCCTTCTGGACCAGAGACAAGTTCTTTTCATCAAATCCATGTGATTGGACATGGAGAAGAATTATTTCATATCTCGTTTCATGAATGATGTTGTAATGAGTAAGAGCTATTTAATTTATTGTCAAGTTATCTGGTGCAATATTTTTTTGTTCTTTACTTTAACGATGAAGATGAATCATTCTGTTATCATGCATGAATGATTATGGTAGATGAATTATTTTTCTTACCATTATCTTGTTGCATATGTGTTTTCTTTCTGATAATTAGTTTCTCAGACAATAATTGGATGCTCACATGGTTAATGTATTAGTACTTGGCCTGTGGTATAGAATCGTTGTCTGCATGCTTGAGCAGTAGGTTATCCCAAGTTCAGCCTCTTCCCCATTAGTTAGAAATTAATTTTGTTTGTTACCAAGTTGGTTTATACCGAATTACATCTCATATCGGTCCCACCCAACAGAAAATACAAAAAAGAGATAGTCCAAACTGAAGGAAGAGACTTCACAAGAAAACATAAAGCCCATCGATAAATTGGTCGGATCGCAAGATCTCGAGAAATATTCCACAATTAAATGCTACATAGTAATTGGGCCTTGGTGGCAGGTTTGGTTCCTACTGTTGAATCATGGATCTAGGAACCATCAACAGACCGTAGATTTGGTCCTAGAGAATTCGCCGATTCGGGAGTCAGGAAAAAGGGAGTAAGAAACTCACAAAAGCTCTGAAGCATGGGATCGGGAAGGGATTTATCCCATGGTAGTAGTCCATGGTAACATCAATGAGAGAGCCTATCATGGAGATATAGCATCCGTTGGCGTTAATATTTAAAAATCACTAAAGAGAGGGTCTGCGGGTGCCACACAACCTACGCCAAAATGGAGAAGGGCCTGTGTCAAGTTAAATTGGTTCCATCATGAGCCCTAAGAACCATTCAGTTCAGTGACTTGAATTATCCTATACCAGGAGGTCACGCAGCCCCGAATCCGAAGGGAAGGGGGCAAGGTATGCACCAAGTGGTATCAGAGCTAATGCATAATTGATTTCTGTAAGCAAGGGAGACAGAGTGTGGTACTTTGTTGAAGTGGTTGCAAGGTGTGCAACAGATGATAAACAACTAGGTGGTATGCAGGTGAAGCAAGATGGCCATTGGAAGTTATGATCACAGTCGAGGAGAAGTCTATTCGTAGAGAAGCAAAGCGGAGATGAACAAGGAGCTTAGTGAAATCCAGGCAAAGATGGAGAGGCTAGCATTCAAGATGTCGCAGGAAGAAAAGGTGCACTGGAGGTATGAGTGGTCTTTGAAGAGGACAGATAAATGGCTTGTTCGAAAGTTGTTGGCCAGACGGAAACAACAAATGTTAAAAATGTGGCTGACACTACTACATATTGAAAAATTTGCGAGGACTACTTGCGACGAAAGTACTCTTTTGTCCCAAAATTCAAGAGAAAAAGTTCAATTATTCAATTTTTTTCTAAATCCACCCCGTATTCGTCACTATCTCAACGAATGTACTTTTTCTAAATTGATATGGTCAAAGTTCGTCCCAAGAGCGACGAATGACTATTAAATATGACAAATAAATAGGTAAAAAAAAGGAAATATTTTAGGTCACGGTCATCGCAATTGTGACGATGGTGACCTAAAATTCAACTATAAATATTTGACTATTTAAAGATGTTGCAAAAATCTTTCTATAACAACGATGGTTTCGAAAGGGTATTTTTGTGCAAAAGTTGTGCGGAAGAATGTCGCAGAATATAGTTAGAGGTGGGGAAAAAAGTAAAGCGGGTGAAAAGTGTGATGGTAGATGTTATTTCCCTTGTAAAAAATGTTGCCTCATACGTCTTGTAAGAATTTTAATAGCAACAACCAAAAAAAATTGTAGGAAATATGGGCACATTGATGGTGGATCGAATGAATATCGTCCCATTGTAATTAGCTATATATTCATTATCTTTTTTATTTTGTCAATTTTATATAAAATTATATATATATATATATATATATATATATATATATGTATATATATTGTTTGAATGTTTGTTATAGTATACACTAACTTTTCATGGTTGTTTGTAATTATAAAGTTAGAGTTTCCCTCTAGATTTCCATGGAATATTGCACCAAGTATTAGTAGAAATGATGTTGTGCAAGATGAGGAACATCATGACCAAGAAAATGAGGATCTCATGGAATAAGATGATGGGACAAATCAAGTTAATGATCCCATGGAAGAAGATCATGGGACAAATCAAATGATCCAAGATTTTTTTTCGCAACCGGATGAGGATGGGGACAATGCTGGTATTTATGATGAACCTCTATTAGAAAAGGAAAATAAACGACTTTATGAAGGATCAAGAGAAAATATTCTCTTCGCTACATTGCCGCTAGTGAACTTAAAGGTTATGAATAATTTGTCGAACACTTGTATGACACAGATCCTAAGGTATGTAATATGTTTCATCTCATATTATACATAAATGTTGATTTTTGTCTATTTTTTTAGTGTTAATTAATGTGTAAAATAAGAATGCAATTTTTACAATTAATATTTTTACATTAACTAGTTATTTGTTATGTTGTAGATTGTTAGGTAAATTTGTGTTACCATCGTCAAATATTTTACCTCGCACATATCGAGGTTTGCATGCCATTATGAAAGACATTGGAATGGATTATCAAACTATAGATGCATGTCCTAATGACCATATTATATATTATGGACAACATGCTTCGAAAACAGAATGTCCGCAATCTCTTATCAATAGATATCGAACCGATCAAGTAACAAAAAGGGTGCCTCGAAAGGTTCTTCTTCATATTCCCATAATTCCACGTTTGCAGCAATTGTTCAGGTGTAAAATCATTTCACAATTTATGGATTACCATGCACGTAACATAAGTGGAGATGGTGTTCTTCGAATGCCTGCCGATGGTTCTGTATTTAGGGAAATTGAGGAAAAATGGGTAGATTTCAAAGATGAACCTCGTAATGTTAGGCTTTCATTGGCAGCTGGTGGTGTTAATCCATTCAGAGAGCTTAGGTCTATTTACTCAGTGTGGCCTATTTTTGTTATCAACAATAACATTCCTCCTTGGATGTCAATAAAGAGGGAGAAAATAATGTTGACAATGATTGTTCCAGGTATTTGTTTACATTAATTTTTTGAATTTAACATTTTCATTTGTTTCAATTTTTGCATAATATCTTTTGTTTATTTATTTAATTATATATATTACATGATATCATTCCTATAGTAATTATGTGTAATTTCAAACAATTAGGTAAGTACCAGGTTAAATATACGAATGTATATATCGAGCCTCTTATCGACAAGCTACTAAAGTTATGGGCTGGCATCACAATGTATGACATATGTAAACCAATCGGGGAGAAGAAATTTAAATTTCGTGGAATACTTTTATGGACAATTCATGATGCCCATGGACTAACACATTTTTGTGGTATGTAGAATTCTAATATTTCTCTTTAATACTATATAATTTTTTAATTTTATCATGGTGCATGTTTAATTTTTAAATAATCTCATTGTATAATTGACATCAATCCATTTGTTGTAGGTCTTTAAACAAAGGGTAAATTTGCATGTCCAGTTTGTGGCCCTAAGATGAATTATCATCATTCAAAAAGTTTAGGAAAGATGATGTTTGATGAGTATAGGCACCTTCTTCCTAAGACCCATAGGTATCGTACTACTGAAAAGCATCTTTTCAATGGGAAAGAAGAGATTGGTTTAAAACCACGAAGAATGACACCTCACCTATGGAGGTTGGAATATAATAGAAATCGTCAAGGTAATTTCATAATGTATCGTAGATCATGTAATGATTTGAATGTTTATTTTAATCTGATCCAAGTGGATATCGGTGGCCACCTCCCTTGTCCAACTATCTCAAAACAGTTTTCTGGCAATTTTGGCAATTTACTATTTTTAGCAGTTTTTAACTTCCGGGGCCATTTTGAGGGCCTAAATGAAGGTTTTTCAAGATCAACCCAACTAAATAATAGAAAAAGGCATGATTGAGGCCCCAAAATGAATCGCCTCGACTATAACTTTCCAACGGACTATCATACACCTAAAACGGAGATCGTATGAAAAAGTTACGACCGCGTGAAGTTAATGCACTAACTTACCCAAACAGGGACCCCATGACTTTTGGCGCTTCATCTCCTAGGGTTAGATTTTTGGATGTATAGGGTTTTTGGTATTCTTGTTTATTGTAAAAAGGCCTTCAGAGCCTCATTGTAATCATCTTCTTGCAAATGCGAGTAGCCGTCACATCTCTTCTCAGAGATAAGTTGCCACCATTCTAGCGAGTCTTTCACTCTGTATTTTTATAGTCTCTGTACATTTCTTTCATTAATAGAAAATGTGTATTACTGTGTATCTGTGATTATGGTTGTGTCTCTAATACATTTCTGTTACATTATTGAATATCTATGATATTTCTTTGCATTTATTCATTATATCTCTGCTCTCATTTCGTGCCAAAAATAATCTGGATCATAATCATTGAATTTATTTTACCGTATTTGATAATTATTTTTGTGATTTATTTTATGCTTCATGAAGGCCGCAATCATCATGAAGGTATTAATAATGGGCTTCCACGAGGAATGAAATGTTATCCCTCTCAATTCATGAGGTTTCCCTACTATGAGGAGCTAAAAATAGCTCATTTGTTTGATACAATGCATATCGGGAAGAATGTGACTGAAACGTTATGGCGAATCATAGATGGTAGGAGGGACAAAGAAAAATTTGTCAAAATTTGTATTGACATTCAGGAAGCCAATCATGCAATGAGAAGTGTGATCTGATATTCAAATAGATCAGATGGAGTCCTAAACCAAAATAACCTCCCATGGTTATTAACAGAGCAACAAAGCAATGATGTAAAAGAGGTCATTCAAAGAATTAAATTTCCCACGGGTTTTGCTTGAAACATAAAAAATATCTTAACGAAGAAAGGTGAATTTGGTGGGGTAAAAACACATGATTGGCATACCTTCATTAAGGTAATAATTTTGGTATAGATATTTATGTATATTGGCCTTATACATTTTTTTTTCTTGTTTACTTTGGTCGAAACAAATAATGATTCATTTTGTTGTTACAGTATGTTCTACTGCTATCTCTCCCAAACGAATTTGACAACAATGTCAAACAAGTTATATATGATCTTGGAAAATACATGAGGTAAGTAGTTGTGATTTATATGCAAAATGTTCTTTCAAATCATTGTTGTACTTAATGACACATGTTTTACTTGTAATGTAATATATTATATTATGTTATGTTGAAACATGTTATTTTCTTGTGTCATGATCTCATGTAGATGGTTGTCATTGAAACAAATCCATGAAGATGATATAAAGTATTG
>ML790472.1:28405-74838 GCA_009831015.1 Picea engelmannii | reverse complement strand
CATGTACCTTCATTAATTTTTGTTTTTGTAGTTTCTATGCATGAATCTTAATAGGACGTTGCTTTCAATTATTTTCTATTGTATATATTGGGTTTTGGGGATCAATTGAGAGTGATGTGAGGGGGAGGGGAGGGGCCATATGATATTCCACCTTCACGTGGTTGGCCTTGTTCAGTAGAGGATAAATTATTCTTGAAACCAAGAGAAGCTCTTTCATTTTTATACCATCATGATCGTATAAGATTTCATCAATATTGTTACATATTTGAATCTTCTTAGAATTGAGATTCATTACATAGTCCTTGAAAAAGGAAAAAGACTTATGTAGCCGATATTAATTTGGTCTTTGTGTGGGATATTTTATGCCATTAGTATGTTTTGTACAAAAATAATGGATCTTGGGGACAACACCATGGTCAAGGAACGAGGAACAAGGAACGAGGAATGAGGAACGATGTATATACATCATAGTTGTGATGAAAAATCCCTCTTTTTCATTATTTTCTTAATCAACACCATAAAAATACTAGAGGTGAGCAACAGTGACATGTGAATGCGGCCAATGTTGAAATGTTTTCAAACTGTATCTGTATGCATTGAAATTTGACTGGATAGACTATTCACATGCCTTAACGATATGGGAGGGTTTATGGACTCAAATTTAACTCACACACCCACTTTATTCTATCATCATATCATCATGGAAATCATAAACCCTATTTTTCATATGCTATAGTAGATATGTTAATGATTCCAAGTTTCATATTTGTATTTGACTGAAGTTCCAGCTAGCTTGCAAAGTATCAAATTTTAATTTCAATTTGATAAACCAAATATGAAATGAATCCAAGCATCATTTGATATCATTGCAAGAGAGACGAATGTAAATAATCTTGCGACGAATTTGCTATACTATCGATGAAAAAATTTCGTCGATAGTATAGCTAATTTGTCACAAGAATATTGTGTCTAATTTGAATGGTGCTACATGGTTTGCAAGGAGTGTAGGGATTATATTATGGTGCAATGTAGTGTAGTATATAAGAACAATCTCTATGCCAAACCTCAAAATGGATAGTACCATATCTTGTTCTTAAGACAAATATTCTTTGTATGTTTCCTTTGTGGTGGCTCAAGCCCTCAGTACACATGATGCCTTACAATGAAATGTAACAATTTTACTATTGAATGATAGTGTTATGTCATCCATGGTTAAGGAAAGAAATTAAGGTTCTTAGGTCCCATTTGAATCTTCTCAGAATTGAGATTCATTACATAGTCCTTAAAAAAAGACAAATGAATTATGTAGCAGATATTAATTTGGTCTTTGTGTGGGACATTTTATGCCATTATGTTGTTTTGTACAAAAATAATGGATCTTTGGGACTACACCATGGTCAAGGAACGAGGAACAAGGAACAAGGAACAAGGAACAAGGAATGAGGAACACAGAACAAGGAACAAGGAACAAGCTGGGACGAAAATTGTGCGAGGACTAGACACAGGCAACAGTGACCTATGAATGGGGCCAACATTGAAATTTTTTCAAAGAGTTTCTGCATGCACTGAAATTTGTCATGGATAGACTATTTCCATGCTTTAACGATATGGGAGTGATTCTAGACTCAAATTTGACTGAAATATATGGGAGTGATTCTAGACTCAAATTTGACTGACACACCCACTTTATTTCATCATCAATTCATCATGTAAACCGTAAACCCTAATTTTCTTTCAAAGTACACAATTTGGTTGACACAAGTTTTAGGTTTTCATCAGTCTTTCTTCATTTTTCTTTCAGGTTCTACATTAATGTATATACAATCTGATTGCATCATATTTGTGATGAAAAATCCCTCTTTTTTGTTGATGTCTTAATCAACACCATAAAAATACTAGAGGCGAGCAACAGTGACATGTGAATGGGGCCAATGTGTAAATGTTTTCAAACTATATCTGTATGCATTGAAATTTGACCTGGATAGAATATTCGCATGCCTTAATGATATGGGAGGGTTTTTGGACTCAAATTTCACTCACACACCCACTTTCGTCCATCATCATATCATCATGGAAACCATAAACTCTATTTTTCATATGTTCTAGTAGATATGTTAATGATTCCAAGTTTCATATTTGTATTTGAATGAAGGTCCAACTAGCTTGCAAAGTATCAAATTTTGATTTCAAGTTGATAAACCAAATATGAAATGAATCCAAGAATCATTTGATATCGTTGCAAGAGAGAGGAATGCAAATAATCTTGTGACGAATTTTCTATACTAATGACGAAAAACATTCGTCGATAGTATAGCTAATTCGTCGTAAGAATATTGTGTCTAATTTGAATGGTGTTATATGGTTTGCAAGGATTGTAGGGATTATAATATGGTGCAATGTAGTGTATTCTATAAGAACAATCTCTATGACAAACCTAAAAATGGATAGTACCATATCTTGTTCATAAGACAAATATTCTTTGTATGTTTCCTTTGTGGTGGCTCAAGCCCTTAGTACACATGATGCCTTACAATGAAATGTAACAATTTTACTATTGAATGATAGTGTTATTTCACCCATGGTTAAGGAAATAACTTAAGGTTCTTAGGTCCTATTTGAATCTTCTTAGAATTGAGATTCGTTACATAGTCCTTGAAAAAAGACAAAAGACTTATGTAGCAAATATTAATTTGGTCTTTGTGTGGGACATTTTATGCCATTAGTATGTTTTGTTAAAAAATAATGGATTTGGGGGACTACACCATGGTCAATAAAAGAAACAAGGAAAGAGGAAAGAGGAACGAGGAACACAGAAAAAGGAACAAGATGGAACAAAAATTGTACGAGGACTAGACACCGACAACAGTGACCTGTGAATGGGGCCAACATTGATTTTTTTTCAAACAGTTTCTATGTGCACTGAAATTTGTCATGGATAGACTATTCGCATGAATTAACGATATGGGAGGGTTTTTGGACTCAAATTTGACTGACACACCCACTTTCTTCCATCAATTCGTCGTGTAAACCATAAACCCTAATTTTCTTTCAAAGTACACAATTTGGTTGACGCAAGTTTTAGGTTTTCATCAGTCTTTCTTCATTTTTATTTCAGGTTCTACATTAATGTATATACAATGTGTACGCATCATATTTGTGATGAAAATTCCCTCTTTTTCGTTGATTGCTTAATCAACACCATAAAAATACTAGAGGCGAACAACAGTGACATGTGAATGAGGCCAACATTGAAATGTTTTCAAACTGTATCTGTATGCATTGAAATTTGACCTGGATAGACTATTCGCATGCCTTAATGATATGGGAGGGTTTTTGGACTCACATTTCACTCACACGCCCGCTTTCTTCCATCATCATATCATCACGGAAACCATAAACCCTATTTTTCATATGTTCTAGTAGATATGTTAATGATTCCAAGTTTCATATTTGTATTTGACTGAAGGTCCAGCTAGCTTGCAAAGTATTAAATTTTAATTTCATCACAAGAGAGAAGGATGTAAATAATATTGTGATGAATTTTCTATACTATCGACGAAACACTTTTGTCGATAGTATATCTAATTCGTCGCAAGAATATTGTGTCTAATTTGAATGGTGTTACATGTTTTGCAAGGAGTGTAGGGCTTATATTATGGTGCAATGTAGTGTAGTATATAAGAACAATCTCTATGCCAAACCGCAAAATGGATAGTACCATATCTCGTTCATAAGACAAATATTCTTTGTATGTTTCCTTTGTGGTGGCTCAAGCCCTCAGTACACATGATGCCTTATAATGAAATGTAACAATTTTAATATTGAATGATAGTGTTATTTCACCCATGGTTAAGAAAGGAACTTAAGGTTCTTAGGTCCTATTTGAATTTTCTTAGAATTGAGATTCGTTACATAGTCCTTGAAAAAATACAAAAGACTTATGTAGCGGATATTAATTTGGTCTTTGTGTGGGACATTTTATGCCATTATGTTGTTTTGTACAAAAATAATGGATCTTGGGGACTACACCATGGTCAATGAATGAGGAACAAGGAACGAGGAATGAGGAACACAGAAAAAGGAACAAGCTGGAATGAAAATTGTCCGAGGACTAGACACCGACAACAGTGACCTGTGAATGGGGCCAACATTGAAATTTTTTCAAGCAGTTTTTGTATGCACTGAAATTTGTCGTGGATAGAATATTTGCATTCCTTAATGATATGGGAGGGTTTTTGGACTCAAATTTGACTGACACACCCACTTTATTCCATCATCAATTCATCATGTAAACCATAAACCCTAATTTTCTTCCAAAGTACACAATTTGGTTGACGCAAGTTTTAGGTTTTTGTCAGTCTTTCTTCATTTTCTTTCAGGTTCTACATTAATGTATATACAATGTGTCTGCATCATATTTTTGATGAAAAATCGCTCTTTTTCTTTGATTTCTTAATCAACACCATAAAAATACTAGAGGTGAGCAACAATGACATGTGAATGGGGCCAACGTTGAAATGTTTTCAAACTGTATCTGTCCTTGAAATTTGACCTGCATAGACTATTCACATGCCTTAATGATATGGTAGGGTTTCTGGACTCAAATTTCACTCACACACCCACTTTCTTCCATCATCATATCATCATGGAAACCATAAAACCTATTTTTCATATGTTCTAGCAGATATGTTAATGATTCCAAGTTTCATATTTGTATTTGACTGAAGGTCCAACTAGCTTGAAAAGTATCAAATTTTAATTTCCATTTGATAAACCAAATATTAAATGAATCCAAGCATCATTTTATATCATCCCAAGAGAGACGAATGTAAATAATCTTGCGACGAATTTTCTATACTATCGACAAAAAAAGTTCGTTGATAGTATAGCTAATTCGTGGTAAGAATATTGTGTCTAATTTGAATGGTGTTACATGGTTTGCAAGGAGTGTAGGGATTATATAATGGTGCAATGTAGTGCAATATATAATAACAATCTCTATTCCAAACCTCAAAATGGATAGTACCATATCTTATTCATCAGACAAATATTCTTTGTATGTTTCCTTTGTGGTGGCTCAAGCCCTCAGTGCACATGATGCCTTACAATGAAATGTAACAATTTTACTATTGAATGATAGTGTTATGTCACCCATGGTTAAGGAAAGAACTTAAGATTCTTAGGTCCTATTTGAATCTTCTTATAATTGAGATTCGTTACATAGTCCTTGAAAAAAGACAAAAGACTTATGTAACATATATTAATTTGGTCTTTGTGTGGGACATTTTATGCTATTTGTATGTTTTGTACAAATTAAATGGATCTTGGGGACTACACCATGGTAAAGGAATGAGAAACAAGGAACGAGGAACAAGGAACAAGGAACAAAGAACAAGGAACAAGCTGGAACAAAAATTGTACAAGGCCTAGACACCCGCAATAGTGACCTGTGAATGGGGCCAACGTTGAAATTTTTTCAAACAGTTTCTGTATGCACTGAAATTTTTCATGGATAGACTATTCACATGCCTTAATGATATGGAAGGTTTTCTAGACTCAAATTTGACTGACACACCCACTTTATTCCATCATCAATTCATCATGTAAACCATAAACCCTAATTTTCTTTCAAAGTACACAATTTGGTTGACACAAGTTTTAGGTTTCCGACAGTCTTTCTTCATTTTTATTTCAGGTTCTACATTAATTTATATACAATGTGACTATGTCATATTTGTGATGAAAAATACCTCTTTTTCATTTATTGCTTAATCAACACCATAAAAATACTAGAGGCGAGCAACAGTGACATGTGAATGGGGCCAACATTGAAATGTTTTCAAACTGTATCTGTATGCATTGAAATTTGACCTGGATAGACTATTCACATGCCTTAACGATATGGGAGAGTTTCTGGACTCAAATTTCACTCACACACCCACTTTCTTCCATCATCATATCATCATGGAAACCATAAACCCTATTTTTCATATGTTTTAGTAGATATGTTAATGATTCCAAGTTTCATATTTGTATTTGACTGAAGGTCCAGCTAGCTTGCAAAGTATCAAATTTTAATTTCAAGTTGATAAACCAAATATGAAATGAATCCAAGCATCATTTGATATCATCGCAAGAGAGACGAATGTAAATAATCTTGTGATGAATTTGCTATACTATCAACGAAAAACGTTTGTCAATAGTATAGCTAATTCGTCGCAAGAATATTGTGTCTAATTTGAATGGTGTTACATGGTTTGCAAGGAGTGTAGGGATTATATTATGGTGCAATGTATGTTGGGTATGTTTTATATTCTTTGCATGAGTAGTAGTGTCTTTTCTGCATCGGGACCGCATTTTCGGGACTGCATTATATTTAGGTGGTTTTTTGGCACATGGTTTCTTTGCCGATGGTTTTTCTATTTTCGGTGAAGGAATTAGGGTTTTGGACTAATATATGTAATTTTGTTAGTGTTTTGGATGCCACTGGCTCCTGTATTTATTTTTTATTGTAAACATTATAACATGATGAATAATATAGAATATGCTAGTTTTCCCAGTTTGGGTTTCCAAGGGAAAAATCTCTGTGTAATGTTTGTATTTGCCATTGTAACTTTTCTATTCTTTTTTTGAATATTTGTTTGCAGTAGATATTGTACATGGTTAGAATCTAAATTTGGTATCATACCTTTATTGGCTTTAGGGGGACACCTTTTTGGTCAAGGGTTTGGCTCGGGACTGTGATAAGCCTTGTTACGGTGGGAGAACTGCGATATTGCTTTTTCAGGGGAAAAGAAATGGCAAGCAATTCGAAGATGGAGATCGAGAAGTTTAATGGGAAATTTTTTGAGTTGTGGAAGCTCAATATGGAATATCTGTTGGTGGACATAGATTAGTGGATCACAATAGATCCAGGTACTGCACCTACGGGAACTTCTGCAGATGACTGGAAAAAGTTGGATCAGAAGGAAAAGAGCACAATCCGACTGTGTCTCTCTGATTCAGTATTAATGAATGTGTCAGAGGAAGCTATAGCCAAGGATTTATGGGAAAAGTTGGGGAATTTGTATCAGTCTAAGTCCCTGGTAAATAAACTATTCCTAAGAAAGAAGCTGTATAACCTGAGGATGAGAGATGGAGACTTGGTGGCAGAGCATTTAAATGCCTTCAATACTGTGGTAAGTCAGTTAGTATCTATTGAGATTAAAATTTTAGATGAAGATAAATGTATCAGTTTTTTGTGTTCTTTACCAGACTCGTGGGATAGTATGGTTGTGGCCATAGTTAGTAATACAACTTCCTTGAAGTTTGAGGAAGTGGTCTCATCTTTGTTGTCAGAGGAATGAGACAAAAGAATATGGAAGGACATAACATAGACGCATTATTTGCAAGAGGATGTTCCTAGGAAAGAAATAGATTTAATTTATCAAGTGGGAGATATAAGTCTAAGGGTAGATTTAAATTTCCCGGAAAGTTTGTAAGGTTATGTTCGAGATGTGGGAAAGAAGGGCACTACAAGAAGCAGTGTAGATCCAACGTTGAGAAAAATAAGGGATCTAAAGAATCTTCTTCTACAGAAGAAAAGACCTCCAAGGAATAAGGAGGGGATGTTTACTTGGCCTCTTCAAGTACACATGTGGATCATGAGGCTTGGTTGGTTGACTCTAGTTTACCCTTTCATATGACTCCCCACAGGGAGTGGTTCTGCGAATATGAAAGGTATGATGGAGGTAATGTTTTCTTAGGTAATGATTCGAAAACAAGAATCATTGGAAGAGAAAGGTTCAAGTTGAGGCTCATAGATGGAAGGATTAGAACACTACCTGGTGTTCTGCACATCCCAGGTATGGCCATAAATTTGATTTATGTAAGAAAAATGGAAGATGTAGGGGTAAAAGCAATATTTGAAAAGGGAACTTCCAGGATGGTTTGAGGAGCAATGGTGTTGATGAAGGGAGTTCAGTTTGGAACTCTATATAAGCTACTAGGAATCACTATTAGTGATGGGTGTAATAGCTCCATTTTTCCTGATATTGGATTTGAAGAAGAAAGAACTCCTACGGTCTCTGGAGAAAAGGTTATGTTGTGGCATCAAAGACTGGGGCATATTGGAGAGAAGGGTCTTTGACTACTACACGTTAAAGGTATGGTTGAAGGTACGTCTAATTTCTCTCTAGATTTTGATTTCTATGAACATTGTTTATATGGGAAGCAGAATCGGGTAAGATTCCCCTCCGGTGCAACGAGGGCAGAAGGAATTTTACAGCTAGTTCACAGTGATGTTTTTGGACCTGTGTCGGTCCCATCATTGGGATAATCTATGTACTATGTCTCATTTATAGATGAATTCTCGAGGAACACTTGGATATATTTCCTCAGGAAAAAATCTAAATTCTTTGACAAGTTTAAAGAGTTTAAGGCTCTTGTTGAGAATCAAACAGAGAAAATAATTAAGGTGCTGAGGATAGATAATGGCAGAGAGTTCTGCGGGAATGAATTTTAAGAATTCTGTAAGAAGTGTGGTATAGAAAGGTATAAGACTACTCCATATACACCTCAATAGAATGGAGTTGCAGAAAGGATGAACAAGACACTGATGGAAAAAGAAAGGTGCATGCTCAGTGGTGTCGGGTTAGGGAAAGAATCCTGGTTAGAGGCAGTGGGTATTGTGTGTTATCTGGTCAACATATCACCCTCATCAACATTGAATGAAAAGACTCCACAAGAGGTATGGACTGGTAAGGAACCTTCTCTCACACATCTTAAGGTATTTGGTTGTGATGCATATGTTCATGTTCCAAAGGAAAACAAGAGTAAGCTGGCTAGAAGGCTGAAAAATGTATCTTTATTGGATATAAATATGGTCTCAAAGGTTATAAATTGGAACCCAGAAACTAAGAAGGTAGTGTATAGCTGAGATGTGGTATTTAGAGAAATGAGAATGTTTTTAAACATGAAGTCCTACCAAGTAAGGAAGAACCAGAGAAGATAGAGTTTGATTTAAAGGATGATGAATCAAACTCTACAGAAGAACATGAATCAGAAGAAGAAGATTCTCATACTCTAGTATTGAGGAGATCGGTTCGAGAAAGAAGGCTACCAGAAAGGTATAGTCCATCTAATTTTTGTTCAAATTTTTCTTTTTCTATTATTGATGATGATCCTAGAACTGTCAAGGAGGCAGTGGATTCAGAGGATGGAAATCTCTGGAAAGGGGCCATGGAAGAAGAAATGGCATCTTTGGATAAGAATGAGGCTTGGGATCTAGTGGAGTTTCCAAATGGAAGAAATCCCATTGGCAGCAAATGGGTATTTAAAAATAAGTTGAATGAAAAATGAAAAGTGGAGAAATACAAAGCTTAGTTAGTAGCAAAGGGTTATTCCCAGGTTGAGGGAATTGATTTTGGTGAGATTTTTTCTCTTGTTGCCAAGTTAACCTCTATAATATTTATGTTATCTGTTGCTCTTGCATTTGGTTTTGAGGTAGAACAGATAGATGTGAAGACAACATTCCTGCATGGGGATCTAGAAGAAGAAATCTATTTGAAGCAACGAGAAGGTTATGCTATGAAAGGAAAGAAGGAGCTACTATGCAAGCTAAAAAAGTCCCTGTATGGTTTAAAACAATCAGCAAGAATGTGGTATCAAAAATTTGAGACTTATATGATGGGACTTGGCTTCAGAAGAAGAAAAGAATATCACTGTGTGTATTTTAAATTAATTGGTGATCATTTGATTTATTTGGTCTTATATGTGGATGACATGTTGTTGATAGGAAACAACAAGGAGATTATCCAGGATGTGAAAACTCAATTGTCCTCTAAATTTGACATGAAGTATCTTGGTGCTTCAAATTTCATTTTGGGCATGGAAATTAAAAGAGATCAGAAAAGGAGGAAACTCTGGTTAAATCATAGAAAATATGTTGAGACAATATTGTATAGGTTTAATATGCAAGAATGTAAACCGATCAAGGTTCTTATTCATGTTGGTGTAAAGTTATATGTGGATCAGTGTCCCAAGACACATGAAGAAGAGGAGGACATGTCTCATGTTCCATATGTGAGTGTAGTTAGCAGTTTGATGTATGCAATGGTCTGTACTAGACTGTACATTGCACATACAGTGGGAGTTTTGAGCAGGTATATGTCAAAACTAGGGAAGGAGCATTGGACAATAGTAAAAAGGGTTTTTAGGTATTTGCGTGGCACTGCTAGCCATGGATTGTGCTACGAAGGAAGATCGATATTGGACAGAGTGGTGGATATACATGGTTTTGTGGATACAGACTGGGTTGGAGATTTGGATCGTAGGAGATCTACAAGCGGGTATGTGTTTAACATGTTTGCAGGAGCAATAAGTTGGATGAGAAAAAGACAAGTTGTAGTGGCACTTTCAACTATAGAAGTTGCATACATGGAAGCCACACATGCAAGTAAGGAAGCAGTATGGTTACAAAGATTGTGTTTAGGTATTGGGTTGGTACAACAAGTTGTAAGGATAGAGTGTGACAGTAAGAGTGCAATTTTTCTGGCGAAGAACCCTTCATATCATTCAAAGACAAAGCACATTGATGTTCAATATCACTTTGTGAGAGACATGATTGAAGAAAATAAAGTATCATTGATGAAGGTGGACACTTTGAAGAATGTTGCAGACTCATTAACAAAATCTGTAAGCACTGAGAAGTTCTCTTGGTGTAGAGGATCCATGGGCATTGCTGCTTTGGATTGTTGACTATGTAACCCTGTAACCCCCTATATGCAAAGAAAACAACAAGTGGGAGAATTTTGGGTATGTGTTATATTCTTTGCATGAGAAGTAGTGTATTTTCTTCATCAGGACCACATTTTCGAGACCTCATTATATTTAGGTGGTTTTTCGGCACATGGTTTCTTTGCCGATGGTTTTTCTATTTCTGGTTAAGGAATTAGGGTTTTGGACTAATCTAGGTCATTGGGTTAGGGTTTTCGATGTCTTTGGATCCTATATGTATTTTGTATTGTAAACATTGTAACATGATGAATAATATAGAATATGCTGGTTTTCCCGGTTTGGCTTTCCAGGGGAAAAATCTCTATGTAATGTTTGTATTTTCCATTGTTTCTTTTCTGTTCTTTTTCTAAATATTTGTTTGCAATAGATATTGTACAAGGTTAGAATATACAATTTAGTGTAGTCTATAAGAACATTCTCTATGCCAAACCTCAAAATGGATAGTACCATATCTTGTTCATAAGACAAATATTCTTTGTATGTTTCCTTTGTGGTGGCTCAAGCCCTTAGTACACATGATGCCTTACAATGAAATGTAACAATTTTACTATTGAATGATATTTTTATGTCACCATGGTTAAGGAAATAACTTAAGGTTCTTAGGTCCTATTTTAATCTTCTTAGAATTGAGATTCGTTAGATAGTCCTTGAAAAAAGATAAAAGACTTATGTAGCGGATATTAATTTGATCTTTGTGGGGGACATTTTATGCCATTTGTATGTTTTGTACAAAAATAACGTATCTTGGGGACTACACCATGGTCAATGAAGGAGGAACAAGGAACAAGGAAAGAGGAATGAGGAACAAGGAACACAGAAAAAGGAACAAGCTGGAACGGAAATTGTACGGGGACTAGACACTAACAATAGTGACCTGTGAATGGGGCCAACGTTGAAATTTTTTCAAACAATTTATGTATGCACTCAATTTTTTCATGGATAGAGTATTCACATGCCTTAATGATATGGGAGGTTTTATAGACTCAAATTTGACTGACACACCCTCTTTCTTCCATCATCAATTCATCATGTAAACCATAAACTCTAATTTTCTTTCAAAGTACACAATTTGGTTGACGCAAGTTTTAGTTTTTCGTCAGTCTTTCTTCATTTTTCTTTCAAGTTCTACATTAATGTATATACAATGTGACTGCGTCATATTTGTGATGAAAAATCCCTCTTTTTCATTGATTTCTTGATCAACACCATAAAAATACTACAGGCGAGCAACAATGACATGTGAATGGGGCCAACGTTGAAATGTTTTCAAACTGTATCTGTATGCATTAAAATTTGACCTGGATAGGATATTTGCATGCCTTAACGATATGGGAGGGTTTCTGGACTCAAATTTCATTCACACACCCACTTTCTTCCATCATCATATCAACATGGAAACCATAAACCCTATTTTTCATATGTTCTAGTAGATATGTTAATGATTCCAAGTTTCATATTTGTATTTGAATGAAGGTCCAACTAGCTTGCAAAGTATCAAATTTTAATTTCAAGTTGATAAACCAAATATGAAATGAATCCAAGCATCATTTGATATCGTCGCAAGAGAGAGGAATGTAAATAATCTTACGACGAATTTTCTATACTATCGATGAAAAAAGTTCGTTGATAGTATAGCTAATTCGTCGTAAAAATATTGTGTCTAATTTGAATGGTGTTACATGGTTTGCAAAGTGTGTAGGGATTGTATTATAGTGAAATTTAGTGTCTTCAATAAGAAAAATCTCTATGAAAAACCTCAAAATGGATAGTACCATATCTTGTTCATAAGACAAATATTCTTTGTATGTTTCCTTTGTGGTGGCTCAAGCCCTCAGTACACATGATGCCTTACAATGAAATGTAAAAATTTTACTATTGAATGATAGTGTTATGTCACCCATGGTTAAGTAAATAACTTAAGGTTCTTAGGTCCTATTTGAATCTTCTTATAATTGAGATTCATTACATATTCCTTGAAAAAGGACAAAAGACTTATGTAGCGGATATTAATTTGGTCTTTGTGTGGGACATTTTATGCCATTAGTATGTTGTGTACAAAAATAATGGATCTTGGGGACAAAACCATGGTCAAGGAATGAGTAACAAGGAACAAGGAATTAGGAACTAGGAATGAGGAACACAGAAAAATGAACAAGGAACAAAAATTGTACGAGGACTAGACACCGACAACAATGACCTGTGAATGGGGCCAACGTTGAAATTTTTTCAAACAGTTGTTGTATGCACTGAAATTTTCCATGGATAGACTATTCACATGCCTTAATTATATGGAAGGGTTTTTCGACTCAAATTTGATTGACACACCCACTTTCTTCCATCATCAATTGATCATGTAAACCATAAACCCTAATTTGCTTTCAAAGTATACAATTTGGTTGACCCAAGTTTTAGGTTTTCGTCAGTCTTTCTTAATTTTTATTTCAAGTTCTACATTAATGTAGATACAATGTATCTATGTCATATTTGTGATGAAAAATCCCTCTTTTTCATTGATTTCTTAATCAACACCATAAAAATACTAGAGCTGGGCAACAATGACATGTGAATGGGGCCAACGTTGAAATGTTTTCAAACTATATCTGTATGCATTGAAATTTGAACTGGATAGATTATTCGCATGTCTTAATGATATGGGAGGGTTTTTGGACTCACATTTGACTGACACACCCACTTTCTTCCATCATCAATTCATCATGAAAACCATAAACCCTAATTTTCTTTCAAAGTACACAATTTGGTTGACGCAAGTTTTAAGTTTTCATCAGTCTTTCTTCATTTTTCTTTCAGGTTCTACATTAATGTATATACAATGTATCTGTGTCATAGTTGTGATGAAAAATCCCTCTTTTTCGTTGATTTCTTAATCACCACCATAAAAATACTAGAGGCGGGCAACAATGACATGTGAATGGGGCCAACGTTGAAATGTTTTCAAACTGTATCTGTATGCATTGAAATTTGACCTAGATAAACTATTCGCATGCCTTAATGACATGGGAGGGTTTCTGGACTCAAATTTGACTGACACACCCACTTTCTTCCATCATCAATTCATCATGTAAACCATAAACCGTAATTTTCTTTCAAAGTACACAATTTGGTTGACGCAAGTTTTAAGTTTTCTATTGGTACAGGGGTAGACCCAGGGTTCAACGCTACAACAATGCACCAAAAATACCCTAACTACTAGCCCTTTCAGCAATACCTGCGAAGAAGATGAAGTCTCACTCGAGGTAGAGGCAGGGGTGGTTGTAGGAATCAAATGTCTGCAACCTTAGCTGGGACACAGATCTGTGATTATAATACTCGACAGAGCACTTAGCACCAGAAGTTCATCAATATTCAACCACTATTCTACTTCTCGGATAGAACAAAGAATCACATCATTCACTCATATCTGATGTATGTAAGAACTTATCATAAACAAAGAGGTATATCTAGTAGATCAAGCACAAAGAAAATTTATTTAGGTCAAATCTAACATTCTTACACATCATTAGCACAAAGAATAAGCATATTTATCTATCTCTATCAAATCACTTAGCAAGAGAAGACATAAACGCATCAAGGAAAAGCACAAAGAAGAACAACATAGTGTTTAGGTGGTTCACCCCCAACCTGGGGCTATGTCCACCAACTCTTCTTCTTTATTGTCTTCAGTCAATCAGTTACAATCATAGAGCCATCAAAACCCTACTCCGCCTAGGACAAGAGATTTGCACAGCTCGCTAGACCCTCCTTCCCCGAGTAGATATAAACACACAATCCTCTGCAACTTCTTACAATGACTTGCACTTACTCTGAAAGTCTCACACATGCACAAAGCACTTACAATCCTTCAATCACATAGATATAACACTTATCTCATCATCCTATCTGTCTCTTTTCATCGCTTCTTACATTGCCTAGAATTCTATTTATACTTTACAAAATAGGTCTAAACATGGGTAAACCCATGGGCCAACATCCCATTCCCGTTACATATTCCCAAACCAAAAAAGGACACAAAAAGGGGCTGAGATCCCTTGATATCTGCTTCATCTTATGCTCCTCCTTCGACAAGCTGTCGAAGTCCCAAAATAGGTAGAACTTGGTCAAGATCCCTCAAAAATTGGTCAAGGGCCAACAGGCCCCCAACACTCACCTGTGACTCGTCCCGAGTCACTCTGGTATGATCAATTCTTCTTTGAAATAATCGAGCTTGGCTCGAGCTACTTCGACTTTCTATTGTGCTACGAACTCTTTCTCGGTGAACTCCTGGATTACTGTGTCATTCATGGGCCCTTGTAGGCGCTTTTCTGTTGTATTAACAACCTTCTCTAGCTCAACTCCTCGGATTTTAACCTCTATGAACAATTGGCATGCCTTATATTGTACTGGTTGGAGCCATTGAGTTACTTCCATAACTCTTCTTTGAATCGTATGGATCTGCTGATGGGAAGTGCACTTCTCTTGAGACTGCTTCATTCTTTCTACAACTGACATGGCTTTCAGCTACGCCTGTAGTGTGTCTACGTGTTGCTTCGCTTCCTGGAGCTACAAATTCCGTGCTTGCAACTTTGGATTCTCGGTGAGGTTCTCATATGTTTGGGCATTGCGGTTACTCAACTTCATTCATTCCAAGGAAAGAGATTTTAACCTGTCAACTGTGCTGTGAGAAGTTGTCTCTCTTTGGTTCCTTATATCCTGTCGAGTCTCAGGTACTACACGTAGCTCCAAATATGTTATGCGTTGTTGGATCACTTCTTCAAGTTGCACTACTTGATATGGAACTCACTCTTCAACCTTTACTTCTATGAGTGTCACAGAGCGAAGTGATTTGTTGACCATTTCCTTTACTTCGAGTTGCTCTGCGAGAAACTGTTCCTTTTCTTACTGTAGATGGGATTTTTCTTCATCAAACTTCGCTTAGAGAGAAAGCTTTTCCCGTTCTGCAACATTGTGTTTCTCTACAAGTACTCCATGTACTTGTGTCAAAGCCTGAGTGGTTTGCTCTGCTTCCTCTTGTTCTCATCGAAGGTGAGCTTTGAGTGTATCAGCGATTCGATGGAGTTGAGATGGATCATCTCCCAGTTCTTGTGTTCCCAATGGCAGAGGCGTAGTGGAAACTGCATGGCTGGATTGTAGTGCATACTGCACCGCTTGGAGCTTGTCCTTAATTCGATTGTATATCTCCTCTTGCTTAGCATATTGCTTCTCTTCTATATCCAACGAGGCATCGTTTAGTGCTACTATGATGAAATCAAAATCATCTAGAGTGAGTGTTGTCTGTATCTTGGTCAGAACGGGTTTCGGTTTTGTTATCATTGAAATTTCGTTCGCACATGGTTACAAGAACTCAGCATCGTCAAACAATGATGAAGTCATTCATGGACCTGAATTAATACCACAACATTCAAAAAGGTAAAAAAAACTATACAAAGTAGTGAAAATTGAAGATCACTTTGCAGACATTGGGCGTGCGCACACATGCGCAGAACAGGAATGTAGAAATCACGCATATGCGCACGATGCGCGACTGTTAGTGCAAAAAGCCACGCACCTGCTAAAGGGTGCATTTATGAAAGTGATAGGCCTCCCAACCACTTATGGTTCATCTCCCAAGCTGATTTGACCCTCAAATCTGGGCTGAATCCGACTGGTAGGCTGGTCAAAGACCTAATAATGCCCTAAATGGCCTCTTTTCACACTACAAAGCAGTTACACAATAACCCAATGCAATGCTATAAAAAGCCATTAATGCACCTCATTTTCTCAAGGAATTCAAAGTAATGTTATGTTCCCTAGATTGTTTTAAGGACTCCATACTTGAAAAGAGCATTTTGGCACCATTACATTAGACAATCCACCTCTCCATTGAGTGGATTTGTAAGGAGTTCTTTCACCACTATTCTCATTTTATTTGTTGTAAGGAGAGCTAGCTAGTGAGGGTCCAAGAGCCTTCCCTTGGAGGAAGAAGGGACTCATAGTCCCCTTTATTCTTGGTGCTTTGTTTTCATCAATAGACTAGCCTCTAACATTGGTGACATGGGTCTTTTTGTTCTTTTTTTTCCTATGCTCATGATTTTAATTTTTATTACATCTATTAGTCTAATTCTTAGTTATAGTTTTGTTTTTCTTTCTCTAACTCTTTTCTCTACAGTTGTCCTGCTCAGTAGACCCAACTGGGCATGCAGGCACCTCGATTCTGCTCACCAAGGTGACGAAGGAGGTGCAACAGATTGGCGACTCCACTGGGGAAAGGTATCAATTTCCTACTTCATTTGGGTTTATTTTTCTCTTCTTTTAGTTTGATTAACTTGCAGGTGCACTAACCGGCCTAAGACGACCTGCCAACCAGCCAATTCCAAGTTGAATTGAGAGAAATCCATTCGTATTTTTCGTTCTCGGCCGTGAGCCACATATGCGCGGGTTTTTCATCCCACGGACGTGCATCGTTCACCCATGCACTTTACTCATGGTTTTGTTCTACGCATGTGCACTTTTTAACTTGTCCTTACTCACGTGCATGCGCTCTGTGCGCCTTTGTCTTCACTAGGACCCGCGCACCTGTGCAAAATTTCACATTGTAAGATTGTTGAGATGTGGGGAAGGCCATATGCCCTCTTAAAAATGATGTCAAGCATGTTTTAAATATGCACCACACTTAGTCCCCTCATCATATAAAGGGGTTAGTCAAACACACATAGGCACTTAGGAGGATAAAATTAATTTCCCTTCTTTGCTTTTTGCCACATGGATGGCTTGTTTTGGCTTACAATATAAGGTGGAAATCATTTTTAATCACATCTAACTTACATAGGGACTAGAATTTGAATTACAATCACTTAGTATGCTCTTCTCTCGCGCATTCAAGCGACCTTGAGAATCAGAAAAAGATTGTGAAACGATTTCATCTCCCTTAAGAACATTACAACCTTTAGGAGATGACAACGACCCTTCTTGGGACCCCTCTTAGTTTTATTTTTTTAAACACATCTTAATATTGTAACGGACCCATACATGCCCACATGCTACGAAGATAGGATAGTGATTGAATTTTTTCTTTCTTAGATCAAAACACTAGGGAAGTTTAAAGGTTTGTAACGGGCCCATACATGCCCACATGTTCAATCTAGGATAGTTTCAAAGATTTTCTTAGATTACATCACAATAGGGAGTTAAAGGATAGTAACGGACCCACATGTCCACATGCTAGCTTCCTAGGGCTTTTGAATTACGCAAGGTTGTACCAAAGGCACTTAGTTAATTAGGTAATCAAACTCTTGTAAGGACCAAGTGAAGTCCACATGCAGCAAGGTGACATCTAATTCACTAAAAGTTGGCACACTTTCACTCACACACAAAAGTCACTTATCACTCACATAGCTTCTTCTCGAAATGTGGAGGTCAAAGTAAGTTTCCTCCAAAGGGATTCCGAAAACACCCCATATTTTCTTGACTAGGCTATCCACTCCCATTTTTAATCAATGAGGTTGGTTTGCACCCCCAACCTCCAAAAACAACTACATCTAAAATCTTTCTAAAAACTCACTAAGTTTTGCTCCACAGGAGGTGCCAAAAGAAATTTTTTAGTCTAGGTAGGATTTCGGGGATAGGCATCCAAATAACTCCCCGTTATCTGGTTCTCACATTGTCAAAACATAGAGGTTGTCAAATAGGGAACTGAAAATCCTCCAAGTAAAGTGTTCCAATCACCATAAGGTAGGGAGATACCCATGAAGAGTTGAAGGATGAGGTCCAGTTGTTCTGTGCGTCCCCCCTTGAGGCACCCACCTCTTGGATGGGATCCATCCAGTGACCCATTTCTTAGGCCAAAAATCTAAATGCCGCACTTTGAACGAGGTACCTAGTGACCAACTTTAGGACATCTACCCAGGTGGCAATTGTGGGTTGCAATTGCACCTTGATTGGATTTTGTGTGTCTATTGGGAAATATCACCAGTTCTTTCGGGATATGCCCCCTTTACCCCTCATTATAACCAATTATTTCATCCTTCACTAGTTTCTCTTTCGGTGACTTCAGACCCCACTGTTGAGTACTATTGGAAGGTCCATTGCTATTTGAGAGGAAGGATGCTACGTCTTCTAGGACACGAGCATTTTCTTTCTTTTGATTCCCCCACGCGGACAAAACCCACTTACCCACATATATGATTCTTTCTCATTTTATGTATGATGCACATCTGATTACAGTTTGATTTGGATATATATATTCTGTAAACAGTCAAACACAAAGGCTCTTGTTTCTATATTTCTCTCACCACTTTTTGCACATATTCACACAGCTAGTCTGACATCATAGGGGAACCACAAAACCCCCATCGTTCACGATGCTTGCTCAACCTACCTCCTATCTTAGGGGGAGTATTTGGTCGTGCCCACTAATCGACACCTCCTTCACACACTCCTGTGAGTGCTACTATCTTAGGATCAGCTTTGCTTGGTTCTACATTACTTGGGTCAACTTCCCAAGGTCATCTGTTCACTCGCTCTCCTTTACACAGAAGCGAGGGACCCACTTCCTCTCAAGGAGGGAGAACCAACCCATCTAACCCCCCTCAAGGGTCAGGTTCACAACACATGATGGCCAGAGCTAATCCTCCCCCCCCATTACAGATGCCATACTTGGCCTCTCTCAACATACCGGATCTCACTAAACTCACCAATGATCCTATATTGCATGATCCCACATGGCCTGCAATGCCAACGAAACTACATTCAGACATACCAAAGTTTGAAGGAAACGTAGGGGATGACCCTGCCAACCATGTCATGACCTTTCACCTATGGTGCTCCTCCAACAACATTATGGATGATTCCATCAGACTGTGATTATTTCAACTCACACTCACTGGCCCATCGGCTAAATGGTATGTCGAACAAAAATCGGGCTCTCATGCAACCTTTGAGTCATTGGCCAAATCATTCTTGAAATTTTTCCAATTACCCATCCACCACGACAATGGTCTAGAACTACTTTCTAACTTCAAACAAACCTCAGCCACACACATCACTGACCACATTCACGAGTGGCGTAGGCGACGTAGTTTGTGTAAAGTAGAAACCACCAAGCAACAGTGTCTTGACTGGTTTCTTAGATCACTTGTCTCTCTCCTTGGAAAAGATGTAGCTTCCACCTTCCCTCAATCCGAAGAGGAATCCATTAGTAAGTCCCAATAGTATGACCTCATCTATGCACAGTCAGGGTACTTATACACGGTACTTCTTGATCTTCCAAAACCTGTGCCATTTGGCCAAGACAAACCTGGGATGTCTCACTCAGCAGACGGACTAATAGGTTCCACCACACACCATGGTCCACAACCCCAACCACCACCGATGTATGGAACACCTCAATATCCACCGACATACGGGGGCACTCCTTATTACCCCCCACCCCCTTATCAACAACCATACCCTGTTTCTATACCTCCACCCATTAGTGGACCACCATCGACACCTCCCATACATCCACCTATTCCCACAAATAGTGGTACTCCCTCAACATCATCTTATAGTACTAGTGAAAGCACTCTACCTTCCTATGTACCTTATGGATCGGTACCACCATAGAATCCATACTTCCCATTTCCTGGTCCTCGACAACCCATGGCTCCCCCACATCCGAATGCGGGGGTAAATTTTGTTCAACCCTTTGCTACTCAACAATACCAAAGTTTTGAACAGTTGAATACAACCAACCCAAATCATCCATCAAACAATGCCAAGAAGAAAGGACGAAACAAGAATAACAACAACCCAGGTCAAGGCGGGAATCAACCCCCACAGCACCAACCCACTGGGGGAAACTAGAACCAAGGGAACCAAAACCCCCAAGGAGGCAATAATAATAATAAACGCCAAGGGAGAAATAATGTTAAAACCATCTTCCCTTGTGCCCTTTGTGGTGAGTTCATCCATTACACTCATCATTGCCCCCAGATCGCTGATTTCAAATGGTTGAAAGACTCTGGTAGTCTTCCCCATTCTCCTGCACAACCTGTCCCTCAGCAGGCACCATAACAATACGTGCAACAACCCCCTCCCGCCGTGCTGCAAAATCCTATTCCACATCAAGGTGTGATAAACACCCAATAGGACACACATCATCCCCCACCTCAGGGGGGACAATACCTCAACCCCAACAACCCAACAGAGCATACAATTCTCCTCACCAGTGAAGAAGAAATTCTTCTGTAAATGCGTATTCGTCAGTATCATACTCCCGCTGAGTCTCCTTCCATCCCTCCAGAAATGAACCCTCCACCGTCGGGACACCCGTTGGTGATCCCTTGCCCTTCTGCCGAAACACCGCTTCACATCCCTCGCATCCCATTGCGCAGGAATGTCCACAACCCACAGGCCCAGGCAGCTCATAACTATAGTTTGGTAGATGACTTAGCACAATCCTCGGCTGCCATGTCAGTCTTGGAAGTCCTCCAGACTTGTCCTGCTCAGCGGAAATCACTACTTTCCACCTTGGGGGCAGTCGACCCTGTATATACCCGACTCATCACCTTTGATCTTGATAGCGGAGAACCTCGTCTTCCCGCCTTGATCGCTTTTCAAATACCAGTGAAAATACGGAACATCACAGTTCATCGGTGTATCATCGATGAAGGTGCATCTACGTGCATCATGTCCAAAACAGTATGGCAGAAACTTGGTTCCCCGAAACTCATACCCTCTTCCATCACATTACGAGCTTATGAAAGATGACCATCCTCTCCTGAAGGGCTCTTCCAAAATGTCCCCGTTGAACTCCGGGGCAATACTATTCTCATCAATATCGAAGTTATCGACACCCCACTCGATTATAATATCCTGTTCGGTCGTAGATACATGTACGCTATGAAGGAAGTGGCATCTTCCGTCTTTCAGACAATGATGTTCCCCCACAATGGGAAGATCGTGACCATTGACCAAGTCTCACATTATGAGCCTAACCCATCTGCCAACCTCGATAACATTCTTCCTCTCATCCACACAAACCAAGACACATATCCACTCGTCGAGATGGGTCCTGGGATTTTTAAATATCCATCCTTGTTAGGGACATACCATGGAGCACCACCACTCCTTCATCCTACTAATCAAGTATGCTTCATATCATCTAACGGAACTCACACAGAGGATACCCTTCCTCCTAAAGAATCTCCTATCACATTTGACGTCCCATTCGTCATAGAAACCCCTCCCCAAACCCCCCCTGGACACTTGTCGACCCCATCAGTCCATGATTCCACCTCTCCCCAAGGACATAGTCCAGTTTGGGAGATAGTTCCCCAACCCCTCACTCAAATTCCCTTCTTTTAGCCTCCACCTGGTATATAATCTTTTCAGGTAGCCGCAATGCTCACACTACCTAATATGGTGTTAGAAATCCCCGTGTGGTATTTACACCCACCTGAGATGGTCCCTCGACCATCCCTTCCCCCACAGGAAGGAATCCCCATGACGATTCCTATCCTTACCCCCACCACTCCCCCACTCACTAATCCCCCTGTTACAGCTAGGGGCAGGAGAAAGAAGAAGGATCCCACCACTCCACTTCCCCCACGCATCCCACCACCTTACGCACTATGTGAGAAAGAGGGTCACCATACCAACAACTGTCCATCACTACCTAAATTACAGAATTTGATCCCACTCAATCAAACTCCCCCACCACCCGCCACTACTGCTAGTCCTCCCACTACCACTCACCCTTCCAGTAGTAAAGGGTTGAGGACCAAATACACTTGTGCTATCTGTTCAGAGTATGGCCATTATACCCATCATTGCCTAGCACTGCCATGCTTTTGATAGACATTAGCCTTCGTGCGCCAGAACTTACAGAACAACCCCAGCCCTGGTACGTCCTCCTCAACAAATATCACTGACATTTGTTATGTCACCACTTCAGTCAATGAACGTATGAGACACCCTTGATCTCTCTGTGATTCATTAACTCATTTTACATACCAGTGTCCTATGATCCTTGAATACAGGCAACATCAATTGGCCCTGCTTCACCGACCCGCAGAAGCGATAATTGACATTACCTCGTCACTAGAGGATCTTCATGTCATTTCTCCCGAGCCCGAGGAAATCCCAACACCTGCATGGTTCTTAGATGACGTATCTGAGGATTTACCCCCCAACCCCCCCAACTCTCCTGCCCATTCCCCTACNTCTCCACCCAACCACCACGGGTACCCCTCAGTACTTCAATATATGGTTTATGTCGAGTGAACCCTCACCATCTCCTAGCATTGTTCCCCCTTCTTCTTCATCAGGGGGAAACCACACTGTCACTGAGATCACTCCTCACGACCCTTTGTATTCCCGGTGTTTCCAATGTGACGAGGAAATACTGGAAGAGATAAACCACCCAGACTCTCCCTGGGATGCACTACATCACCGCGCACTCTTCTCTCCATAGGAATCCCCCATGCCTCCTAACCAAAACCCCATTTACGCGGTCGAAACCAAAGATTTTATCCCCTCCGGGCCTATCGACTAGTTCAACAATCCCATTCCTGCCCCTGATGCATTTGAAGAAGGAAATATGGCCAACATTTCCCCCACCATCAAAATCGACATTTCCATTAAAAATGGCATTATCGAAGAAATCACCATTGGAGCTGCTTGCACTCCTTAGGAAATCGCCGCATATAAATCCCTCTTCCAGGAATATAGGGATATTTTCGCCTGGTCATACACGGAAATGCCTGGCCTCGATCCATCGATTTTCGAACATCACATCGACACCTGGCCTGACATCACACCAGTTTTCCAAAAACAACGACTGCTACACCCATCCAAAGTTGCGGCTATCAAAGCCGAAATTGACAAGTTACGCACTGTCAGTTTCATTTACCCCATCGCCTATACCTCATGGGTTTCCAACCCTGTACCCATTAACAAAAAACAAGGCACTATCCGTGTTTGCACCTACTTGTCCCAAAGACAAATTTCCAACACCTTTCATCAATCAAATTATCGACGACTGCGCCGACCACGAGGCTCTCTCCTTTATGGATGGTTTCTCTGGCTATAATCAAATTCAAATCCACCCAGTCGATCAGTATAAAACCGCATTCACTACCCCATGGGGTACTTTTGCATATCATGTCATGCCTTTCGGCTTAAACAATGCCGATGCAACTTTCCAGCGGGCGATGACATACATTTTTCACGATCTGGATAATATCATCCTCGCCTACTTGGACGACCTCACAGCTCCATCCAAGAAACGCACCCAGCACCTCGATGATTTACGAATCATATTTCAACGGTGTCGTCAATACAACATCCGCTTGAATCCTCTCAAGTCTGTGTTCTGTGTCACCACCGGGTGCCTCCTCGGTTTTATTGTTTCCCAAAGCGGTATTACCGTGCACCCCCTCAAAGTCCAAGCTATCACCGAAATTCCACCTCCCCGGAATTTATGACAACTTCAGAGTCTATAGGGCAAAGCTAACTTTCTTAGACGCTTTGTCCCCGATTACGCCATACGCGCACATAGTTTCCTTCGCTTACTACGTCATGACATCCATTTTCACTGGGACGAGCATGCCCAACAGTCATTTGACGATCTTAAAGCAGTGCTTTCAAATGCACCTTTAATTAGTGCACCTGACTACAATCGCGATTATATCCTCTACGTATCAGCATCCGCTGTATCAGTAGCCGGCGTCCTCATCCAGCTTGGAGATGATAATCGTGAACATGTCATTTATTACGTTAGTAAAAACCTCTCAGGGCCACCCTTGAAGTATAAACACGAAGAGAAATTTGATCTTGCAGTTTTCCTCGTAGTCCAGAAACTGCGCCATTACATTCTGCTTCACACCACAAAGGTTGTCGCAGATTCCAACCCTATGCAGTACTTGCTCAACCGTAGGTAAGTTAACGATAAATTTGCTCGATGGATCATTATCCTTCAGGAGTACGACCTCGAGTTCTCAACACCTAAGAGTAATAAGGCCCTCGTTCTCGCCGAACTTGTCACGGCCCTCCCCTATGACACTACCAGTGCTCCCATCAACACCGACTTTCCCGACGAACATCTCTTTTACATCACGTTGGATGATCCTCGGTATGGAGACCTTCTCGTCTACCTCTGAACTCAAAAGTTTGATAACCACCTTTCACGAGATGATCGTTGACGTCTTCGCCATCAGGCCCCCCGCTACCTCCTCATCGGAGACATCCTATATCGGCGGGGCGTCGACACCATTCTTCATCGATGTCTGACTATTGACGAGGCTGACAGAGTCTTAAATGACTGCCACAACGGTGCATGTGGGGGCCATCTTTTGGGTATATCCACCGCTCAAAATATTATCCGAGCCGGTTACTTTTGGCCTACCTTGTTTCATGATTGCATTCATGCCGTTAAACGATGTGAGCAATGTTAGCTCTATGCCAACAAAGCCTGAGCTCCCCCTGCTCTTCTTCACCCTGTCATCACTGCTGGCCCCTTTTGTAAATGGGGCATCGACTTCATGACTTGTAATCCCCCTTCCATCAATGGTCACAAGTACATCGTTGTCGCCGTTGATTACTTCACCAAATGGGCAGAAGCTATGCCCACTTTCAACAACACCGCTGACACTGCAGCGCATTTTTTATTTAACCACGTCATATCCTGCTTTGGATTCCCCCTCCAACTCGTTTCCAACCATGGGAAACACTTCGAGAATGAGATCTTCGTCGAACTCTCATCTCAGTTAGGCTCCTCTCACGAGTTTGCCTCACCATATTACCCTCAGTCTAACAGACAGGTCAAGGCAGTTAACAAAGTCCTCAAGACCATGTTACAACGCACGGTTAATAAACATAAAACCAATTGGCATCATATGTTATTTTCTGTGATATGGGCTTATCGAACGGCTGTGAAGACCGCTACTAGTTTCACACCATTTCATTTAGTCCATGGGGTCGATGCAACTCTTCCCATCGAGTGCGAAATTCCCACCTTACGCACCGCAATTGAGCTATTACCTGACACTGCTCCAATGGAGCAGCGCTTGATGAGATTGGAGTCTCTGGATGAAGATCGTCGATCTTCCTTACAGAAAAATGAGGAAGCTAAAAAACGATCCAAGGCTACCTTCGATCGCCATGTCAACCTTCGATCATTCTGCGAAGGCGACGTCGTCCTGGCTGATGATATCTCTCATGATACCTTTGGCCACGACAAATTCGAATCACTTTGGCCTGGCCCATACATCATTCAACATTGCCTCACTAAAGGCACATATATCCTGGCCTCTCCCGAAGGCCTCTCTCTCAAGGAACCCGTCAACGGGTTGTATCTCAAGAAATTTTATGCTTAAAGGTAGTCATTCTACTTTAGGTTATTTCTTTTCTAGAATTTTTAATCTTTTTCTCCTTCCCTCACGTCTAAACTATCATTTGTGCTATTGACAGATGCTTCCTCCACTAGCCTACCACATCGGTTACACCGATGGTGCCAGCCGTTGGACATAAAATCTCTCTTCAGCTGCTTGGGCTCTCTACGCCCCCTCACATGAAACACTCCATTCAAGCGGCATATGTTTGGGGCCAACAACCAACAACCAAGATGAATACACTGTTGTCATTGGCCTCATGGCCGACGCCTAGCATCATCATATTCGTCACCTTAGCGTCTTCCTCGACTCTCAACTAGTCGTTCTCCAGCTCAACAATGTGTACCGCGTACGCGATCCGTGCCTCTTTCGAAAATACCTGCAGGTTAGGTTGTTATATCGACATTTTGATTCCATTACATTTACACATATTCCAAGACAATTGAATCAAATAACAGATCACATAGCTAACATGGTGTTAGATTGGCATATATCACATCAAGCTACACATACATAAACATCGCACAAATCCTGTCACAGCATATATATAGAATAGACATCATCAACTCATCAGAAAAAAACATGTAGACAACATATGGATCTCAAAATAGGTATACTCATGTATATATAAAATCCCATCAAGCCATATGAATGTTTACATACAAAAATACAGGTATCCACAGGCCAATGCAACACCTCGGTACAAAAATGGGCTCACCAGCCTATATACAACAAAAAAAAATATATACATCATACACCACTCATGGTGCCTCTATCGCGCCACCACCTGCTCCTCCCTTAGGTGGTGGCGGCCCACCACCACTTTCCCCAGGCGGTGGTGGTCCACCCCCTACAGGACCCTCTTGCCCCGACGACAGGCGTCCACTCGTCATAGCAGTAACCACTGCTGCTCGTCGCACTATGGACCGCCATGGTGGCGATACCCCCACACACTGCTCCAAAAAACTCTCATCCTGGATGCACGACCACATGCCCTCAGGCACATCCTGTAAAACCGTCTCCAGACGATGACGTATATCATCAAAATCCACTCCATCCGCCACCGGAGAAGCGTGTGATGGCCCCGCACCAGGGTCATCAAACCGACGCCTCCTCGCTGCCCTCTCTGGCTTAGCTGGTCACCCCGTGGCATCCTCCCGCCAACGTCTCTCTCCCCATGGCAATCTCTCCAACTCCCAATGAGCCAACACTCTCTGCAACTCTACCTCGCACCCGCGAGGTGCCACATCTACACATACAAACAAACAACATATAGTATCAACATCTATATCATAAACATATGGATGACTATCTCAAAAAATATGCAAACATACATATCTACATCATCAATCAACATACCTCGATGATCAAAAACCTCCCCCGAAGGTAGCACCATATCTGAATCATCCCGGAAGTCCACCCCTACATAGGGGTACCGCAAAATCACCTGCGGCATCTGCCGCCATACCTGCGCGGCCTCTGCCGAAAAGAAGTGGCCCCCTTCACCACCACCGTGGTGAAGAAATACCGTCGACCACCACCTCAACCACGACTCTCGCACCCCCGACACACTCAATAGAATCCTCGGGTGCAACATCGACACCCTCTCTAGAAACCAGGCCACTAGGATGGACCCGAAAGAAAACTCCCCTACATCAGTAGACCGACAGTGGTCCAACTGCGCCACCATCCTTGCATACAGCGTCAGCCCCCAAGCGAAACACTCGCCGGCCAACACTCTCTCCAGCACTAGAAGCTGGCCACCACTGATCTGTTGGGTCGCCAGTGACCCATATACCCGCACAATCATCACTGCTATACAGTGATGCACCAAAGAATCTATCGCCCATATACTCACCACCATCCCGGACATAAAGTCCCGACCTGAACAATATCTCTAGCCAATATCGACAAGCAAAGTACTCCTAGGCAACACCGGCTCCTCCGGTAGGGGCGTTCCCCGAAAGGGGAGCCCAGTGAAGAAATATACATCCTCCACCACAGTGAAGGGGATCTGCTCTCCTCTCACGAGGAAGCACTGCAGCTCCAGACTCCACATCTGGATCAGGAACTGTAACAGATACTCATGTGCTCGTATCAACGGGCACTCAAAGAACTTTAGCAACCCACAGGTTGCCAAAGTTGCATGCACACCAGGATCCTCAATGGCCACGGTGTCTCGCAACTGAGCCCAGTCTCGCTCTCGCCACCACACTAGCATCGTCACCACCGTCCACCTACAGCCAACACAGAGCCCTATATCAGCCCAAGCAACCATTCACAACATCAAAATGACTCGTTTTTATACACTCGAACCTTGCCTCCTAGGCGCGGTTTTGTTACCCACAGGCGCGCACACATGCGTGCCTGTTCACTACACAGGTGCGCATACATGCGCGCCTGTTCACTACATAGGTGCGCATCAGTGTGCACCTGTTTGTTTCAAAGGCGCGCCCCTATGCGCGCCTGTTCACCATACAGGCGCGCATAGGTGTGTGCCTGTTCAACACACAAACACGCACTGGGGCGCGCCTGTTCAACTCACAGGTGCGCCCTTCGAGCACGCCTTAAATCCCCTCTATCGTGCCCCCATGCGCATATATCCGGTGGGTAGGCACCCACGTATGCGTGCCTATAACCGAATCTCCCGTGCATGTGGGGACCATACCCCCTAAATACCTCTGTACGACCCTCTGTACATCCCCTGCCCAAAAATTGAAAACCTATTTCTATACAGGATGATCAGACCACTAACCTGATACTCGCAAATCCTCAATCGGATGCCTCATCCTCCTCGAACCTCCCAATCTCCTCTAAAAACTACTTGTCTAGTCACTATTGCATCAGGTACAAATGAGGTGGCAATGTGGGCCCTACAACTATATATAGGCTTTTTGCCAAACTTCCACTCACCATTTCGGGAGCCCAAGGTGTCCATTTTTCAAACCGTCTTCAGCCACAAGATCAGGATCCCGTCACCTACATCACAACAGTTCCTGGGCCTCTTTTCATCCTAAGCCCCCGGGGCACCTTTTTTATCCATGGTCAGGTACGCATGCACATATTTCACGCTTATCCACTACATGCTCATATCTTCGATTCTTTTCAGATATTGTTCACTTCGGGTATTTGGTTTTCATGTGTGTAGGTATTTGATCATCATACATCGACAAAACCCCTTCAGGTATATACTCAGCACTGGCAGGTAGTTTTTCCCACTGTATCACATTTACATTTCCAGTCACACCCTTTGATATTGGCCTCTAGGATCCCCATTCCCGGCTCTGCAGTACCCACGCCTCCATTTGCATCTTCGATACTGTTACCCGGTAGCATTCTTACCCACATGAGTTGTCCCATTCATAGCACCTTTTGCCACTTTTTGACACTCATGCTGTTTTTCATCACCCTTTAGGGATGGGAGTCCCGATAGTCTTTCATCATGTCGCGAATCAGCCACATACTCCTCCTCATTTTGCTATCTTTCCCACACGGACTCCCAGATTATCTCTTTACGGTTCTATTTTTTTACCTGCAATTACGCAGTATCATGAACCCTCCATTTCCTCCACAATCAGTTTGACCATCTACGAACCTACCTTCATTTCACCTACCTCATACAGAAACTCACCAATGGGGCCCCCACCCTTCATCAGTTTCCCAAGCAAATTATGCCCTACATGGGCCACCCATATCACACTGGGGCACCCGTTTCTGTATTTGTACATTTATCCCCAATTATTCGTTATTTATTGTACAAATGCCTTTATTTCCAGTCATTACATTATTTTTTTTGTCGTCACCTTTGGTGACCTGCTTCCCTCCTTTTGGCCAAACGCAACCCATGTCACCCTTGGTTGGAGCATTACTTATCATCTACCCTTGCCGGCATCGTCCATATCTTTAGAGTACCCCACAGGTCACTTACCTCTACCCTCTGAATTTGTTCACCTTGTCCCACCTCTGGCACAACTTATCACCAGTTTTGTCGTCCCCATGACACTCGACCTCGTTACACGGTTGCGACCACTGTTTATCTCATACATCCTCCAACCAAGAGCAGTCTTGAGTCCTCCCACTTCTTGACTTCGTCCATGTAACTCTGCCACTTCCTCACCTCATTAGATTTCTCGAAGCCCTTTTCTTCTGGGATTCATGTTCCCCTTTTGTCGACATCAACACAATTTTCCAGAAGAGGGATAGTATCTTGATTCTCATTATCCATTCAATGAGAGATCTCAGACGACACAGGGTGGAACACCATTACTCCCTGCTGTCGTTGACCCCCATAACATTTGATGCCAACACTTTCTCATGTTACGGTGGGTCTTACTTTGTGACTATTGCAGTTAGTTATTTCATTTTCCGAAGACCTCTAAACTTGGCAGGGCTATCAATTCCCACATCATCGCTGCTACTTATTACCGCGATCACTGCCTACTATTCAGAGTATGTTCCTTTGCAGAAATTGTCTTCTGCCTTTATCATCACCGCCCCCGAGGGCGCTACAGTTGTCTACACCAACGCTTCCGTCATCTTTTTCAGAGTTACATGACATGAGCATGGGGCATGCCCGCCTCGTTTGTACACAGTTTTCTATTTTGACACACCTCATAGAAGGTCGGGTCCTACCGATTCCTTTTTCCCTCCAACAGATCACTCTGGACAATCACACTATTACTCTCTCTTACAACAACATTTGCAGTAGAAGAAACATTGATGGATTTCGGCTATATGTATGCTCCTAACCTCATCCATCAGGGGGCATTTGTTATCACTGAAATTTCGTCCGCACATGGTTACAAGAACTTAGCATCGTCAAACAGTGATGAAGTCATTCATGGACCTGAATTAATACCAAAGCATTCAAAAAGGTCAAAAAAACTATACAAAGTAGTGAAAAATTGAAGAGCACTTTGCAGACATTGGGCGCGCGTGCACATGCGCGAAACAGGAATGTAGAAATTGTGCATATGCGCATGATGTGTGACTGTTAGTGCAAAAATCCGTGCACCTACTAAACGACGCATTTATGAAAGTGGTCGGGCTCCCAACCTCTTATGGTTCATATCCCAAGACGATTTGACCCTCAAATCATGGCTGAATCCGGCTGGTGGGCTGGTCAAAGACCTAATAATGCCCTAAATGGCCTCTTTTCACACTACAAAGCAGTTACACAATAACCCAATGCAATGCTATAAAAAGCCATGAATGCACCTCATTTTCTCAAGGAATTCAAAGTAATGTTATGCTGCCTAGATTGTTTTAAGGACTCCATCCTTGACAAGAGCATTTTGGCACCATTACGTTAGACAATCCACCTCTCCATTGAGTGGATTTGTAAGGAGTTCTTTCACCACTATTCTCATTTTCTTTGTTGTAAGGAGAGCTAGCTAGTGAGGGTCCAAGAGCCTTCCCTTGGAGGAAGAAGGGACTCATAGTCCCCTTTCTTCTTGGTGCTTTGTTTTCATCAATGGACCAGCCTCTAACATTGGTGACATGGGTCTTTTTGTTCTTTTTTATCCTATGCTCATGATTTTAATTTTTATTACATCTATTAGTCTAATTCTTAGTTATAGTTTTATTTTTCTTTCTCTAACTCTTTTCTCTACAGCTGTCCTTCTCAGTAGACCCAACTGGGCATGCAAGCACCTCGATTCTGCTCACCAAGGTGACGAAGGAGGTGCAACAGGTTTCGTTTGGGAAGAAGGCTTCAGGGGGGGGAACCTTCCTTTTCTTCAAGGGGTCCTCCTTGTCTCTGGGTGAGGTTATCTCTCCTTTCTTCTGTTTAGATTCCATGCCATATATCTCTTCGCCATCACCCCCTTGCTCTGGTGATATGGAAGTAGTATTCACTGAGGAACTTCTTAAATCGTATACTTCTTCAGTCTTCTTTGTCTTTCTCAGTTTGGGTTTATCTTGCGCAGTTTCTAGACTGTCGATGTTGGATATCTCCACAGGATCTACTGGAACATAGAGGTCTATCGATCATTCCTTAGTGATCTCTTCTAGATCTTCTTCTGTCAGCTTGTAGTATGACTACAGTTGTTGCTTGTGCTCATCAGCGTGCACTGGGATGTAAATAAAATGTCGGTATGCGCTGAACTTCATCAAAGGTCGAAATCAGTGTAAATTATCCGGAGTCATGTGCGGCTCGGATTCTATGGCTACCTTCAGCTGATTGTAGTATGTATGGAACATGGCATTTGACTTCCATTGCTTATTCATGTCACTCGAGTACCATAATGTACTGAACTTTGTGGCCAATGGCTCAAAGGGATCAATGTCCGGGAAGTTCGCACCTTCCGACATCTCCCAGGCAATAAAATTTATAAGTATCAAGAGCCAACTGAGATGAAATTGGTACCCTTGATCCTGGGATTCTCTATAGTTGAGTTCTAATTGGTTCACCAGGTACTTCACCCATTTCATCTGAAGTCCTTCTGCGCACTTCCCTACGAGGTTGACTACAAAACAAGTGACTTGGGTGGGTCGGTTCTTCCATACTAACATCCCTACAATCAATTGACAAGCGAGGCGCACTACACTGCTCTAGATAGAATCTACCTTGTAGCCTTGCGTGCCCTTCTCGACATCGCCATAAGTATCGTTGATCCTTTGTGCTAGAGCGTGATCCATGGTTTTTCCAGTGTAAAACTCCCATGGATCGGGGCCTTGCATACTCAACCCTGTGATCCGATTGATCAACGTTGGATCAACTGTTATACGATGGTTTAGCCACAAATAACCACCATGGTAACAAGACAGTAGTAGCTTGACACATGCATTCACCTCCCGGTGTCGTCCGAAGTGAGGAATCTTCATGACATTGAGTAGGGTGGACTGCAGGAGGTTATGGGTCCATGATTGAGGGATGATCTTTGAATTCTTTCCTTTTGTTATGGTTAGGTAATTATGCGGGGCGAGCATGTTATAAACCTTTCTATCGCTGAGGTTGAAGTCGCTAAAATTAAATGCCGCAATCTTATCTTCGTCTGCTCAAACTGCACATATCCCCTTCGGGAGGTATGTTGTGACCAAGGTGTACTCAAAATATCTAGGTACACTGTCTCGATTCACTGCGCCACTCAGAGGTGGAATATATGTGGGTAATATACTCGGGATCAATTTAGCATTCGCGAGATCATCCATGTGCTTGGTTCTCTTTTCATTGGATGGTCAGGATGGTCTGACATGACTCTTTCAGTCATCAAGTCGAGGAGTACTTCTATCACTGATTCTTCAACTATGGTGATCTCGTCAGACATACGCGCTCGGGATGAACTAGATTGGGTTCAAAATTAACTTAGACACTGCAATGAAATAGACAACAACAAGGCGATGATCATTGTGCAATATTCACTTAGTCCGTGGGATCAAACTCTTGGTTAGCAAAAGTGTTCTCGGTGCATGGCACGATGGGATAAATAGGTAACTCGACAATGGTTCTATTGCAATGGGTATGAGGCCTTCATTAAATTTGTTTTGTCCATTATGGTGTGGTCCAACAGTCTGGTAGTGAACCTTAAATGCATTTCTATCCATTCGAGGCATCACTCGAATGGTTATATTGTCCCCAACAACTATATTTCTTCGCCATGGCGAATTGCCATGTGTCATTGTTTTGATATCCCGACGAAGCTCCAATTCTGCAAATTTTCCTTCTGTGCAATTCCCTATGGAACCTTCTGTAACTTTTCAATCTTAGCTCTCTTCTTACTTAGTTTTCTAGCCTTCTTTCCAGTGAGATTCGTCTCGGTATTCCTTTTTCCATTCTAATTCTTATCTTCTTTGGACATAGTCACTTCGTGTTGTTGAGATTCTCTCCTAGGATTCAGGGGTAATACCTGTTCTTTATCTAGGGTGGGTACTTCAATCTTCTTTGGGTCCTCTAATTTTCTTGCAACTTTGACATCCGGGTCTTTTATGTTAAATAGCTTCGATTTGTTCTCTGGTTCTTCAATCAAGTGTGAAATCATTCTAGTCATGAAATCTCTTAACTCTTGTTTCTTCTGTTCCAAAACTTCTTCTTCTTCTTGCCTTCTGGCCTGATCTCTTTCAATCCAAGGTTTTCCTAGTAACATGGTAAATGGGGCGTTATCCTCAGTAAATTTAATAATCTCAAAGTCTTCTTCTGTTGAAGCTCCATTGGCATTCATAGGTATCCGAGTGAGCCTCCCATATATGTTTATCAACTTTCCTCCAAATAACCCTATTCCTCCCAAGGAATGAGTCATAGCAGGCTTTCCTAAAAGTTCCCAAGTTCTTTCTGTCATGATATTCACTTGTGTTTCCTCATCTATAATACAGTCAACATCGAAGTCTCCTATTCTTTCTTCAATGCATTCTTTTTCTTTGAATATCTCTGATAAGCTGACATGTCGGTGGTCATTCAGGGTTTCTTTCATTTGTAGCAATACTTTCTATGATTATTTCTGGGGTTCTTCCATAACCTTAGCTTTTGGATCTGCCTTAGGGTTTTCTTGTCTCATGTTCATACTTTCAATCTTATAAATCATTCTAGGGCAATCCAACACTTCATGGTCCATAGCTTTGTAACAAAGACAACTAGATCTTCTGCCAGGGCATTCTTTAGCAAGATGTCCTGGTTTTCTACAATTGTAACAGATGGTTAATCCTCTCTTTATTTTAAATAATCCCCAACCCTTCTTGTACTGCACGCCAGGATCATGTTAGCTCACCTGCAAAAAATTCTTTCTAGGATCCTGCATCCATTTGTTAGTCCAAACATTCTTTCTATGCATAGGTATAGCCCATCTTTCACTATTCTTATCAGATCTATTTATATCAAACCTTCTTTCATCTATTAGTGCCCTAGTTTTCAAGCTAGGATGGAATCTATTAAGCATATCTAGATCCATACTCTAGAAACAACAATTTCCACTAATATTACTTCTATAGAGCACAAATATTTTAGATCTACAAATTTTTACTATTCTTACCTTTATCAGAGCACAAAGCTTACAGATATTACCTCTTTTCTTCCGATCAGACTTCTTTTTTACAACACGGAGCTTCTTAAACCAAGTAGAGTACTGCGCACTAGAGAGATAGATCTACGCACAGAGATTTCACAGTTTCAGGATAGATCTTTGCACAAAGCTTCATTTTTCTTAGTTCCTAGCAATCCCAGTTTCAGGTCCCGACAACGAAACCATTTGTTGGCACAAGGGTATACCCAGGGTTCAACGCTACAACAACGCACCAACAAAACCCTAACTACCGGCCCTTTCAACAACACCTACGAAGTAGATGAAGTCTCACCCAAGGTAGAGGAAGGGGTGTTTGCAGGACTTAGATGTTTGCAACCTTAGCTGGGACATAGATCTATGATTATAATACTCGACAGAGAACTTAGCATCGATAGTTCATCAATATTCAACCATTATTCTACTGCATGGATAGAACAGAGCATCGCATCATTCACTCAGATCTGATGTATGTAAGCACTTATCATAAACAAAGAGGTAGATCTAGTAGATCAAGCACTAAGCACATTTATTTAGGTCAGATCTAACATTCTTACACATCATTAGCACAAAGCATAAGTAGATTTATCTATCTCTATCAAAGCACTTAGCAAGAGAAGACTTAAACACATCAAGGCAAAACACAAATCAAAACAACATAGTTTTTACGTGGTTCACCCCCACCCTGGGGCTACGTCCACCAAATCTTCTTCTTTATTGTCTTCAGTCAATCGGTTACAAGCACAGAGACATCAAAACCCTACTCTGCCTAGGAAAAGAGATCTGCGCAGCTCGCTAGACCCTCCTTCCCCGAGTAGATCTAAGCACACAGTCTTCTGCAACTTCTTACAATGACTTGCACTTAGCTCTGCAAGTCTCACACAGGCACAAAGCACTTACAATCCTTTAATCACATAGATCTAGCACTTAGCTCATCAACCTATTGGTCTCTTGTCACCACTTCTTACATTGCCTAGAATTCTATTTATACTTTACAAAATAGGCCTAAACATTGGTAAACCCATGGGTCGACATCCCATTCTTGTTACATATTCCCAAACCCAAACAAGACCCAAAAAGGGGCCGAGATCCCTTGATCTCCACTTCGTCTTGTGCTCCTCCTTCGACAGGTTGTTGAAGTCCCAAAATAGGTAAAACTTGGTTAAGATCCCTCAAAACTTGGTCAAGGGCCAACATTTTTGTCAGTCTTTCTTCATTTTTCTTTCAGGTTCTACATTAATGTATATACAATGTATCTGTTTCATATGCATATTTTTCTCAAGTGCCTTTCGTATCCCCCCCTCTAAGATTAGTTACAACACTCATGATGGCCATGTTGAGTTTATGTAACTTTAGCTTGGGGATCCATGTATGGTACTTGTATATTCCCATCCCTCCTATGCCCTACATTCCAACTCCTTATTTGGTATTTATCCTTATTTGGAAACTGCAACCTAAAAATAAAAGAGAAATAACTTAAGCATGAGTTTGACAACCTTTGATTTACAAGAAATAAAAACATTTATACCTAAAAATTTTAGATAGAGTACTGAGTACAAAAATCAAACTTTGAAACTTCTGTTGTCAATTCTTCCAGAATCTTCAAAGGTAATCACAAGTCAAGAGTCTACATGGAAAAATAAAAGAAACTGTAAGGCCCAAGTATCTTGAGTTTGAACAACTACTACAAAAAAATGGACCTGAATTCACTTCATTGAACTAATCAGGATAACTTTTAAAAGTTTCATGGACTTTCTGGTGCCTAGAATGGAATGCAACATCACTGATGCCATCCTAACAAAATGGGTGGAACCAAAATTGGAAATATTTACCAGAAATAGATATTTATTTCCAAGGTTTGTGCAATTAATTCAATTAGATAAGTCAAGTCGACCTTCCTTATTCGCTTCACACTAGCAACTAGTTAATTCGAATCAGCCACCTTCAAGAAAATTAATGGAAAGAAACTAATGAAGAAACTTTGTCCCTTATATGGAAATCCTAAAGTGAGGTAGATTAATATGACATTTCAAAGATGATTTTGGAAATAATGTAAATATTGACTTTTTTAGCTTTATTTGTTTAGTTTGATGAAAAATGTAAAGCATTGGTATTTTCTTGAATGCTCCTTGCCTTCCACCATTTCAAGGAGAACTTAATAATGTGATCAGGGAGGGATATATACCAACAATGCAATTAGACAACCTGATTCTCCCCCTCTCCGCTACTGATCTCCAAGTTAGTCTTTCATGCAAAAAATTTCTGCATGTTTCGAATGGCCTTAATCTTGCTGGCAGATTTCAGTGTGCACTCACATTAGAATGCAAGTGGAGATAGACCAACATAGCACTTGGGAGGACCATATTTGTGATTGTGAACTCTTCAACAGGTGTAGACTGAAAAGGATTTCATTATCAGCTTCCCAATTCACTATGACATCCAGAGCAGTTGTAACTTCCTTTTCATATATTCTTGGGGAATTTATTTTTCTTTTCCCATTATACCCACTAGAAATGTCTAGCCCTATTTCTCTAGCAAGTGGAATCCTACAAGAATTAGTGACTTGGGAGGACCATATTTGTAAATTGTGATCTCTTCAGCAGGTGTAGACTGAAAATCATTTCATTATCAGCTGTCCAATTCACTAAGTAATCCAGAGCAGGTGTAACTTCCTTTTCATAGATTCTAGGGGAATTTATTATTCTTTTCCCATTATACCTACTAGAAATGTCTAGCCCTATTTCTCTAGTGTGTGGAATCCTACAAGAATTAGTCACTCTAAAGTTCTTGTAAACCTACCAGGCTTATTAAATCATTCTTTAGAGTAGGGATGTCAAGTGCCTACAACTACAACTGATATTTGTTCAGACAATAGTAGACTGATAAAATAATATCTCAACAACTAGGACTGCTCCTAGACTGGCAAGTATTCTTTCATCTAATGGTCAATATATGTTGACAGTTTCCCAAAGAATCTATCTTTGAATTCATGATGGGGACCATATTCCTAGCTTCTTTACTTCCTCCAAGATATCTTTGATCGTAAACACCATGGGAGCTTCTTCAATTTATCTTCCCCAAAGAACACTTTATTAATTAGGATATCTCTATAGCTCATTTCATTTTGTTGTATCTAGTTTCTCTATAGGGTTCACATTATTTTGTCGAAATCTCTTCCGTGTTTATTTAAGTTGGACATCATTTCCACGCTATTTTTACTACCAATATTGTTATTTGTACTTTTCAGTCCCACTTACCTATTTTGGACAATGTTGGCCATTCATATAAATTCTTATTTTGTTTCTTTCTAACCTCCTTTTTAGCATTTTTATTCATAGTGCAAATAAGACAAGTATACTTAGGTTATCAATTCTCCTTAAAACTTATTTTTTTGGTGCAAGTAATTAGAGAAGATAAAAATATCCTATCCATGGATCCTTTTATATATTGCATCATATATGTGTATTTTCGTGACATCAAAGCCCAAACTATCTTGGTGGATTCTAATATTGGAGCTACAGTTAGTGTAGATTCCTTCTCATGTCGAATTCTATTAGACATCAGTTAACTTCCCTTCGAAGGTGTAGGGAAATTCATCTAAGAAAGTGTTAGCCTCTTGGGCACCCTCACTTCTGATCTAACTTTATGGTTGTATATACAATCAGTCAAAGTGTAATCTTTATTTCCAATTATTTTGTAATGTATAAGAAATAATTCAATAGGTTCAAATTAATTTAATAGTTTACTACTTACCAGGTGAGGCAAAARTCATTTTGACACTTTTCCTTGCAAAAACATGTTTTCCTYTGGGTTTTCTTCTCAATCTGTAGGTATTTTTTACTTCCAKCCTATTTTTAAGGCAATTGTAGTTCTTTTTACTTCCATCCTATTTTTAAGGCAATGGTGGAATGTTGAACACAGTTTASCATATGTGCATTTCCAACATTGAAKMTCTTTASAAGACCAAKTAATGGAGTGTATTCAAAKATTTTAGGCCAATATAGGCCTATGCACATTTTATAATAKTATTTTGTATTGTTGTTAATGTTTGGCCARCATGTGGTCCCAAGTAGACCCTATGGTCTTGTAGAATGTTGAAATTTTGATATTTATAGMGTATRTTTGTTMATTTATAGAGMATGGGTGAGAGMTACAAGTATCAATGTAAACTAACTACATAATTTGCAGTCAATATAACTTCARGCTTCCACCCATCTTARGCACTTAGTCTCTSATCAATGATCATAGTTACCACACTCAAATTGATGAATTAATTGGCACACMAAAAGAGTCAAGARTTTGACTCAGCAAGGCAAAAAACAATGAAAATATCACAAGAAAATGAACAAATGACATCTTTGTATGARTCTCACTGGTGATTCCTCRGGGTCTCACTGATCTCATGGATATAACAACWGAAKATTTTCAAGGCTCTTTTAAGGCTGCTACAGGATGACATTTACAACTGATAATGGGACTGATTAAGGTCACTTACAGGTMTGAAAAATTGGGAYTGTTTTAATGTCACAAMAWAACTATTCTCTTACTGATATAAGGCTTCSTTTAGAKCTTTGGTTTCAGGCTCATTCAATGTTRYTRTTAGGKTTAGTTTAGGCATAGTTTTTGTTGTCCCAAATATTCTTTACAACAGTAATTAAAACATGAAACAYTCCTCTGATCTTTAACACTTTAATGTTGAAAGTAAAATATGAAAACCACAAGAATTATACTCAAGGATGTTTGGTCAACGTGACCCTAGAAAATCCCCCATGGGGAAAACCAGTTGAAGAGGAAATATATTATGGAGCTTGTAGAGAAATATTACAGCAAAGAAATGARCATAAGGAACTTGATTTACAACARCCAAAAGATCTCAAGCTTGGCAAAAAATKTMTCATTGAATTGCACRCCCTCCTTGGGATTTGCACCCTTCTTCTTTGCTTCCCTCTTCCTTGAAGATTTGTGCCTRGTGTTGAACTTGTACACCCTCTCTCAAMAAGTGYRCCCTTCCTCTTAGCTTGTGAACCCTCACTCAAGTGCACCCTCACTTAAAATRAAWGGTAATAAAGAGGTAACAAATAGCTCATACCTAACTTGCATCTTATAATTCTCCAACATTGTTCTTTACACTTAGTGCAACAAACACCAAATGGAATTGTTTACACAAGGTCAATGGAGAATGTTATTCTTATATTATTCTTCAACCTGGATTGAGCATGTACATGAATGGTACCTGGCATGTATATGACTTGGATTGAGGCACATCCATATATGTACATCCATAGTTGTTAGTTTTCACTCAACCACATTGCAGAGGGTGTAGTTGTACTTCCTCCCAGTCACCAAGTTTATTGTTTCCCCACAATAGTTCTAATGTAAAGTGTGGAGGGAATGCCTCTTTTATTTCAAACCCCATAGTCTATACCTTTGCATTCACATTGGTATATAGCTCCACATCAAGACTCCACTTCACTTTCCTTTGCACTTAACATAGCCCCTTACTTTTTATGTGATTTCTGCTATGTGCATCAGCCTTCCCCATAGCCTTTACATCATGTCACCCTTTTTCCTTATCCTTTTGCTTGTAGATGCAAAGTGCAAAGTGAAAAGATATGAACTTCCCTTAACTGAATTATTAGCTCTGCATGCATAAAACTTTCAAAGGAAAAATAATAGGATTTTGGCCAAACTTGCAAAGGAGGTTTTGGTGAAGGCCTTAAACCTTGTAAAACTGTATCTTAGAGCACTAAAATTGAACATAAATATAAAAAAACCATTAAAGAGAACCTTCTTTATTATTGGTCCATTTAGGATTGAACCACACATCCCCATTGGGAGTCTTTTGGTCTATAAGCTTCATCCCCTTCTAGTTCTTCCACCTCTTCAAGCAATGGAAGTTGGATGATGCATAATGTAGGAATGGATGGAGTTGCATGAAAATGTGGGATGTATGTTGCATGGATGTTGTATCAACAATGTGAAGCCCCCGTGATCCTTATGAGTATTCAAGATGTGTATGGTGGTCTCTATAATCATAAAATTTTACTATGTTATAAATGATGACATTTGATTCAATGTTGTATAGGTGTACTAAGTGAAATATGACATTTGCATGGTATTTTTAAAATTTGGGTCATTTTGCAGTACTGTACACATAGTAATCTATCAAGAAATTATTTTTTTGCTTAAAACCTCTTGCTCCTTCCCATAACTAGTTTTCATCGAAGTTGAATTTCTTGCATTTCATTTTCCTCTTGCATGGTTTAAAGAGTCGAGTCAAAATGTCATCAGTTTCACGACCACTCCTTTGAGTAACAACAGCCTAAAATCAAGCCCTAATTAAAATTTATCTAGCAACTTTTCTAGGGCTCTTCAAACCCATATTATTTTAGGCGTAGAGATTTGGAATAGGATTGTGAGAATAACTTTCCAAAGATGCTAAACAAACATAAAGCCTTGAGTTAGGGAGCGAAATCCAGTTGTTATATCACTGACTTTGGGAAGCCTTTATAACACAAGGGTCAATCACGAGGTCACATTGGGGCCCTCAGAGTAATCAACCCTGCTTTGTTGGTCTTGGAGTCGATTTTCGACTGTACCCCCTCTGCTTTGGTATAGTAGGTGGTACCATAGAGGCAATAATATTTTAGACTTCCTACTCAAGGTGACAGTAAAGGGAAGGTGGTGTTGTACCTGGGATCGATGTTGGCTAGACTCACTCAAACTCCTTGGAGGGTTTCCCACTTCTTGGTGAGGTAACTTGCACCAGGGAGTTAGTTTGTTAAGTAGGTTGTCAACATAACTTTCCCACCCACCGAAAATCATCCCCTTCATGCATCAATTCTGCGATGTTGGATTCCATTACCAACTAGCACTTCTTTGTGAGAAGGTTTGTTTGCATACTTGACTCCTAGATTAATTAGCGTGTGTTTTTTTTTTCTCCTTATTGGGATTAGGATTGAGTTTATGTCTAATGGAATCAGTTTCGGGTTAATTCCTCATTTGATCAATACAAAATATGGATACAATTAAAATAAAAGGTAATAAAGAGGTAAAAAATAGCTCATACCTAACTTACGTCTTATGATTCTCCAACATTGTTCTTTACACTTAGTGCAACAAACACCAAATGGAATGGTTTACACAAGGTCAATGGAGAATTTTATTCTTATCTTATTCTTATCACCATAACTAACTTATTCTTCAACTTGGATTGAACAAAACTAATGTTTGTATAGTTCTAATCTTGGCTTGAACAAAACTAATATTTGTATAGTTCTACTCTTGTATCGAACAAAACTAATATTTGTATAGTTATACTCTTGGCTTTCCTTAGACATATTGCCAACTAAAGCACCCAATATTTGCAACACACCAACTGATGGTTGGATTTCTTACTCCATAGCATTGACCCTCATCTTCAATGGACATTTCTTATAATAATTCTAATTTGCACAAATCCAACAAACAACAACCTTACTACTATTTTTTTCTTAGATCCATATGATAAATTTATCATGTCCTTAGTGTTATCACATTAATATGTACTTAATATGTCCAAAATCAAGAGGGATATCACATTAAATTAGGTGGTTGACCACTAATATTGGTAATTGCACCCTAGTCTAATTGTGCATCCAAAACTAAAGATATAAAATTTTTATTTAGATCTTTGAATATGATGATGGACTACTAACTAAAAACACGTGCACATGCAACTGAAGGTACAACCAAACAGGTTCATGTCAGATTTTCTTCGTCGAGAGAGGAAAGCTTAGGACAAATAGAGGCTGGAAATGTGACTGCATCTAGTAGATATGATAAGCAAACAAGGACCAGAGGTGAAAAATCCAGAATAAAAGTTTGTAGACGCATGGAATTTTTTCTTGCCGAAGGAGGATCATGCTCTTATGATGATGAGAGCATAGGAGACATAGAGGTTCCACTCAGGTATAAGCATCTGGTGAAACAATGAGTACATAAGGAACTACCTCCTATAGATGTTGACTTTGTTGTCAACAATAGGACATATCACATTGCACCATCCTCCCTGCATGGCTTGGGGTTATTTTCCATGGATGGAATAATTGTAAAATACGATACAGTAACTGAATTGATGGACTATGTCGGACCGTGTCACAATTATAACGATTAGATGTGGCTGGTATGGTACATGCGAAATATCTAGAGATATGCACTCGCCGCAAATTATATAGAACTAATAAACAAGGATACAAATAAGGGAGCGACTATCTATATTGATGGAAGGCCTAAAGCTTCCAAAAATATTGCAGGGTTTATAAACAACACACGACCTGGAACAAAAAACAAACAACCGAATTGCATATATGAGGGATGTGAAGAGAATTAGGTAGTCCTATACGCAATAAAAAAGATAGCTCTCGAGGAAGAGTTATTAGTGGATTACCATTTGAATCAAATAGAAACATTGACTAATAGTGTGCAGGTTCTTATGCAACACCTCTTTAAGAAACCTCTACTTATTGCATTATATTTTTTTATTATCTTTAACATTGTTGTAAATATTATCTTTAACATTGTTTTTTTGTTATCATTAACAATTTTTTAAATATTTGGGGGTTCCAATTATATTATAGTGTGGCAGGATGATCGTGGAAAAGGGCCAGCTACAGAACATGTAAATGATTATCAATTTCCACTTTCATTTTACGTTGTTTTTATTATTTTCTTATATAATTGTATTGAAATAACATTGTTTTTGTTGAAATTATATGTAGTCCGCAGGCCATGTTGATCATGATTTCGCCGATGAGGAGGGGTTTTATTCATCTGTTGATCTGATGGTCTTAATGAAAAAAAAATCATTAAAGCTAACAAGGAACTTGCTAGCTTCTTAGATCGTCTAGATCAAACTCCCGACGTCAAAGAAAAGATCAAGCTTCTTATGTCACAATTTAACACATATAAGGTAATAACCATAATTTAAAGTTTTTTTTTTAATGTACTCATATGTTCAATTATGATACTTTGTTCTTTAACTTTTACATTATCTCACGAAAAAAAATAAAAAATTATAAAGACATTTTTGGAGCCTGTTCAGCCCGGTGTTGGTAGTAGTGGTGCTACATAGATGCTATAGAGTCCTGATGCAGGCGATCATATAGCTGCTAGAGTACTATTTACTTCTCCATATTCCACACCTAATTTAGATAGGAGCCATGACACACACCGCAAGACATCCACACCTCGATCAGAGTCTAGAGATGGTGGAATAGATGAGGATCATAGTGATGTGGTTGAGATGGTTGCATTTCCTGGAGCTAGATGTGTGAGAAGCACAGGGACTCTTCCGTGTACATTTTTGGTCGACGATAATGGACTTCCATTAAAACAATCAAGACTTCCAGGTAGTTTCAATTCATATTTTAATCGTTTAATGTTGTCCTTCTCATACATAAATCATCTAGATTATTAATTTTAAATTAATAATCATATATTTTTGTGTGTAGGAAAAGACGTTTTTTATAGGCACCTAGAGAGAGCAAGACCTTGTTGATTTTTGGGGAAACCTTACGCATGAGGTGGAATTGCCAGAATTCCAACCTCAAAGAGGAACTTATGGATTATCTTGAAGGCCTCTTTGGAGTAGAAACGTTCAATAAAAAAGCGGTCACCTCTGCAATGGGTGAATATTTAAAATATGCGCGGGATGTTTATAGATGAAGCTTGGCAGGAAATCCTAGGTATGAGCGTCCTCCCTCAATTCTAGAGAGGGAGTGGAAGGTGATCATTGATGATGCAAAAGAGAATATTTTGAAACAATCAGGAGAACAAATAACTGGTACACCAAGGTAAATTACAATTTTTTGATTTCAATACTAGCTTTATTTTTCTTTAGATCTAAATAAAAGTGTGGTTATATATAACATGCTTGAAAATTTTGATGATAGGTTGCCTGACACTTCGAAGGAAACCAAAGAAAGGATTTCCAAACATGGCCAACACAATATAGGCCAGGGCGGCTACTCAAGGTTACAGTCACGAATCATAAATACCCAAACATCTTAAGAATATTTTTTGTATCACCTTACAACTTTAAGGTAATTGCAACCAAAAACATTAAAAAACCATACCCTTATGCAATGCAGGGAGATGAATTTGGAACTGAAACCATGGAGGAAGACCTCCAACTTGGTTACAAGTATGGTTATAAAGCCGTGGTTGATCATAGGAAAAGCATGGGGCAGACCCCAAGATCCAATTTGCGGGATAAGGTAGATAAAAATCAGTCCACATTAACCTTTCATTACTTATAAAATACGTAAATGTTGTTGGATTACTGAGAGGGGGGGTGAATCAGTAATAGTGTAATTATATTCCTTTTTATTCAAATTTTATATCAAAGTACAATTATTATCCAATAATGAGAAGTAAGAAATAAACAATCACACACATACACAGTACACCAGTGTTTTACGTGGAAACCCAAATCGAGAGAAAACCACATAATGCTTTTTCTTATATGTCTTGAAGAATTACATTCATTGGAAGCACCAACTTCCTTTGTTTTCCAGCTGCAACTGGAGGGAGGCTCCAAACCCCTAGTTTCTCAGGCTACAACCTGAGGGAAGCTCCAACTCCCCAATTCTATGGCTACAACCAAAAGGAGACTACAACCCCCTATGTTCTCTGGCTACAAACGGAAGGTGGCTACAACCACCTGTCCTTGCCCCATCCTACCACCCTGAAGTAGAAGTAGAATGATGGAACCACTGTCACACTATCACTATGAGATATACCGTTGTAAACATGTACCAATAAATCTGAACCATGCATCAACCATGCATCAACCTGTAGCTCAACCTGTAATCAACTTGTACCATAAACAAGTGCATCAACCATGCACCAACCTGTACCAAACAACCTATAATCAACCTGTACCATAAACAAGTGCATCCAACCATGTACCAAGTATGTACCAAGCATGTGTCAACTACTCATCAAATTTGACTCATCAGTATGTACCAACATCATCAATTATACACCTCATGTATGTGCCAACTCATCAACTACTTGTCTCAACCATGTACTCAACATGTACCTCAACCAAAATCCCTCATCAATTTCATCATCCAAATCAGATTTGTAGATTTGTAATAGACCTGGTGTATATGATAACATTCCTGCAAACCTTCCTTAAATTTAACAACAAGAGACTAGCATTTTCATCAAACTTTTCTTTAGTCTCACATGCCTAGTTTTGGATTAGTCAACAACCCTAACTTGAAGTAATCATAACTTTGAACCTATAATGTATAAA
>ML790472.1:8246-24767 GCA_009831015.1 Picea engelmannii | reverse complement strand
CTTTCCTAGACAACACTTTTCATTTCCAATTTCTCTTAACACATATATGTTGCTTGAAGTTATTGCAGCTGTAGCGACCAATTTCCCTGAACCTTCTTTTCTTATCTCACACTTTTGTGAATCAAAAGTAACTTTATGACCTTGGTCACACATTTGACTCACACTTAAAAGATTATGTTTCATATCTTCTAATAGTAGAACATTTTTTTCCTTTTCATTATTGTTCCCAATTTAGACTGTGCATTTTCCAATGATTTTAGATGAATCATCATTTCCGAAGGAGACTGATCCATATATTTCCTTTCGTAATGTAAGAAACTTGTCTCTATCACCTATCATGTGTTTTGAACATCCACTGTCAACATACCAACCACGTTTCTTCTGTTTATCTTGTAGAGAGACTGTGCATTCTTCATTGCTATACTGATATTTCTTTCTTATCCATGTCATTTTCTGAGGTTCTTGTTTGTGATTCGGTTGAGGTTCTTCAGGAGGGACTGCCATTCTGCAATTTTTGGCCATGTGTCCAAAATTGTTACATTTGTAACATTCCACTTCAGTGCTCAAAGATTCAAACATGTTGTAACTTATTCTCTGTGTTTCACTAGGTCTTCTTGAATAACCCCTTTGTGTATGGCTCTCAAAGTAGTTATTGTTCTTGTTGTTAGCTCTACAATTTACAACTTTATGCCCAAAATTATTACATGCATAACATAAACCAAAAAATATATTTTGATACCTGGTAGTTGAAGATATTTTGAAAGGAGGTGCTCTTATGAATCCTTCCTCTTCTTGAGGCTTGTCTATCTATTGTTGATTTTGAAATCTAAATATTCTTGGTGGAGGAGTTTCCTTGTAATCTTCCTTGTATATCTTTGTATCCCCTTTCATTGTTTCTACATAGCTTTTTGGATTTGCTTCTTGCTCTATTGTTTTGGAGCTTGATCCTTTTTTGTCTGATTGTATCCAAGTCTAAACTTTTCAAGATAAGATTTTTGACTGTTGATAATGTCATCCAAAACTTTTGAGCTATTCTGCATATTTTTCTTTTGAATATCCTTTCTTAGTGTGACAATATCTGCTTCCAAGTTTCCAATGATCATGTCCTTTCCTTCTAGATATTCTTTGAGAGATTCTTCAATTCTTTTATCTTATTCTATTTGAACCTTCAATTTTGTGATCATTTGTTCTAGTTCTTGAGTGTCTTTTTTCTTATCTAGTGCTGCTTGTAGTTTCTTGTTTTTCTTCTTTTCTCTTCTGATAACTTCTATGGCACTCATTAATTATTATCAGAAATCAACTTCTACCTCTTCAATTTCTTCTTCATATGCTTCTTCATATTCTTCTTCGGAGTCTTCTTTATCAAAGTCTTCTACTGCCATGAATAGAACTCTCCCTGTTTCATTGTCACTGATTTCATATTCATCTGATGATGAGATGTCTTCTTTGGTGCAAAAGCTTTTCTTGAAAAAATTCTTTGTAGTTCTTTTACCTTTATATGTTTGTCTTCCTTTTGAGTAACCTTCATCATTTCTCTTTTTCTTATGAGGACATTTTTTATCAAAATGACCAATACCATCACAATTAAAACAAATTAAAGGAATCTGACATCTATATCTACTGTTGGTTCCCTTGTTCAGTCTTTTGATGAAGTTGGCCACTTCTTCATCATCTTCTGATACGTCGTTGCTGATGCTATATTCTTCTTGTTCCTTTTTCTTTTGATTTGATATTTTTTTTGACAGGTTTATAGTTGGGAGTGATCTTGTCATTGATGGCAAGAACAACGATGGCAAGAACAAAGATGACAAAGATCATCATGATCAGCAGCACAACAATAATGGCAGAGGAGGAGCAATCGTGAATGTTGGATCTCATTCAGAATCCCTGATGATCATCATATTTGAATTCAAAGAGGAGTAGAATGCAGTAGATGAGAATAGATCTCGGGCATTAGATCCAATCATGGGGTCCGACCATCTTTGTATCCAAGAGAACCTGCATCTTCTTTAAAGTGCAAGGAGAAGCAGGTGTACAAAATTGCGAAAGCAGGAGGACCATCCATCTTCGGGAAAGACACATGGCAAGTGATCGACATTTCACTGACTGAAAGGTCAAAGGAATGAGGTGCACTAACACCTAGAACTCGTGATATGTGAGATCAAGAAATGATCCTGGCCGTTGAAGCTAGAGGACACATGTCGAAAGATCGACATTTCGCTGACTGCAAGGTCAAAGGAACGAGATGCTCTATCCTTCCAACTCGCGATATGTGAAATCGTGAAATAATATTAGCTATTGAATCAAGATCTAATATGGACCGTCAGATCCAAGAGGTGAATGTGGCAGACCATGTCAGCAAGGACAGGTGGTAGCCTACGTCAGAAAGGACATGTGGTGCAATCCTACAAGGACAAGTGTCAAGTTGACTCGACATCTACGGCCACTGGAAATCTCAAATCTGAGGGACACGTGGCAGCCACTCAGCTCATGACACATCGTTGAGTGACGCAAGAATGACATCACTCAAGGAGTTTGACTTCGGGAGTTTTAGCTTCATCACTCCCCCAAAATACTGAAGGCTAAAGTCCCGGGGAGGAGGATAGTCGTTGGATCAATGAGAAATCTCGATCGTTGATCTAGAGAGTCGAGATGTGACAAGGGAAGGAGAGAAGTTGGGTGGAAGAAACATGTCAGAATTAGGCGAAGGCGGTAAACATAGGAAGAAGTGGTAAGAGGTTTAGGAGGGGCCCATACAAAACCGCCTCATTTCGGACCCCGACCCTCTTGTTAAAGGAAGAATAGCAAGGGGGGTCCAGAATCGAATCTCGACCGTAGATCTAAGCGCCTCAATCTTGGCCGCTCAGAATTGTGCGTCCAATTCCGGACCCCCCCCCCCTTCGTTAAAGGAAGAATACCAAGGGGTGTTCGAAATCAAATCTCAACTGTTGATCTATACGTGCAAATACTGGACACACGAATCAGCCTGTTGTTTATCATAATGCCTCATCACAGGATTCCCAAAATCATGAGTTGTGAAAGTGCTTTATGGATAAGTGCTTGTTCACCGCTGGTGGTCACATCGTCGAAGTGCTGGAGAGAAGAGCTTGAGAAGCCAAGCTCCATCTCAGAGTTTTTGACATGGAGAGTCAAGACTACTCCTCACAGAATCCCCAAAATGTGAAATGTGAAATGGGTGTTCAGACTTGGCCCCTGGTCATAACCTATGGTCACATCGACGAAGGTTAAGGGACGCGCTAACATGCAACTAAGCCCCACTTCAGAGATAACAACTTGGAGAGTTGATATGCCTCATCTCCAGATCCCCAAAATGTGAGTCGCAAAAGTGCCTTCTAAATAGGTGTTTGGTCACCACCTAAGGGCACATGTGAAAGGTGCCAAAGACATAAGGCTATAGAGGTTCACACTTTAATTGCAAGAAACCTCTAATGGTTTCTACCAGAGGACTCGAGGAGCTGTAGGGTGAATTCTAGAGGAGACGAAGGGTCTCGAGGTAACGTCCAGTGATGCTGAAGAGATTCTGTAATGACAGAGAAGATGAAGAGTCTGGACTGCCAGAGAAGCAAAGGAATCTCAACATAACGCCTAGTGATGATGAACGTATGGGGGTAACTGCCAGAGAATATGAAGAGTTTCCATGATGATCACCATAGGACTCGACATGAGGAGAAAATGAAGAACAAAGAAAGGTGGTGATGCTTGAGGAAACAAAGGAGTGGCAGTGAACAACCCAAGGGGCATAACGATGGCACCTGGGGAAGAGCATGCAAAGGCATTGCGCATGGAGGAAGAAGAAGGTGAAAATAAAGTATAAATATGCAGAATAGATAAGAGATTAGGGTTGTTGTTAAGAGTTATTCATGCATGGAGAAGGAGGCAGAGTGCAGCAGTTGAAATGCACAAAAGAGGAATGTGTGCAAGAAGACATTGATGTAGGCAGAGAAGAGTAGTGTAGAAGAACAATGATGAGAGAGGTAAGCCATTGATAAATATTGTATCACTATTATAAATTTACTGGTAGTAAAGTTTCATATAATCAGGGTGGAAGGGAGGTGCTAGAGAGAACTATTTCCCTCAGAGGTTCAAGTGGGTGTTTGAACACAAGGATTTGTAGCTTCCATTTGGTTGCAGCCAGAGAAACTAGGGTGGCAGGGTGGTGCAAGGGAAAACATTGGTTCTCTGATATATAGGTTGGTCCCTGTATGATTGGAAGTTGGTGCTGGAACATTAAGGGAGTTGGTGCTTCCTTCTAGTGGGTGCTAGAGAAACCAGAGAGTTGGTGCTCTCAGCAAGTAGCAGCTTGCAAAACAGAGGTGGTAGCCTCATTATGAGTCGGTTCTCATAAGAATGATAATGTACATAAAATAATTATCATATAAAGAAAAATAGGTTTTCACCCTTTATGGGTTTCCTCAGGAATATCCATCTCTGCAGTATAGATGTGTGTGATTGATGTTGAATACTCTATTGCTTATTTATTGTGATCATCATTGAATGTTCTATAATGAATTTAAAAATGGATATAATTGTTTAAGCACAGTAACAATTGATTCACCCCCACCTCTCAGTTGTCCAACAATTGGTATCAGAGCGGGCCCCTTTTATATAAGGGTATATCCTAGAGCTTAAACATGTCAATCCATGAAGGAACTTCAACCAATAAGGCCCCTCTTTTCAATGGAACAAACTTTTCCTTATGGAAAGTTAGAATGAGAACCTACATAATGGCTTTAGGTGTAGATGTCTGGGATGTGGTAGATATTGGTTATGTAAAGCCAATTGTACTAGCTAACAAGGATGAGAAGCTAGAATTCAGCTTCAATGCTAAGGCTATGAATTCTATCTTGAGTGGGCTTGCAGAAGAAGAATTTGTAAAATTATGCACCTAGGAACTGCCAAAGAAATGTGGGACAAACTCACTAGCAGTTATGAAGGTAATGAGAAGGTAAAGGATGCCAAGCTTCAAACCTACAGAGTACAGTTTGAACAACTGAAGATGAAAGAGGATGAAACTGTTGGAAAGTACTTTCTGATAGTTGAAGAACTGGTAAATGCAATGAAATCACTTGGTGAAAAAATTGAGGAACCTTCTTTAGTTCATAAAATTTTGAGATCTCTACTAGATAGGTTCAACCCGAAGGTCTCTTCTATAGTAGAACTTAATGATCTAAAAGCCTTGGATTTTGATCAACTTTTAGGAACGTTGATTGCATATGAAATGAGAATAGTTGAAGATAAACCCACCTCCAGAGAAGAATAATTTAAGGCAGACAAGAATGAGGATTTTGAGCCTGATGAAATTGAAGAAAAATTTGTGAGAAGACTGAAAAAGGGATCAGGAAAATAGAAAGGTAAACTGCCTTTCAAATGTTTCAACTGTGGTGAGATAGGTCATTTTGAAAATAAATGTCCTCACAAAAGAAAGGATCAGACATATGATGATGAGGAGAAGCACAAACATAGAAATTTATTTAAACAGAATAATTTTAAGAAGAAAAGTCTTTGTGTAAACAATGATGATGATCCTTCAGACAATGAAGACAATGACTCCTCTATTGAAGATAAACTAAATGAATTCATACTTATGGCCAAAGAATATTATGATAATAAAAACACAAGAAGTGATGCTAATGAAGAAGAAACTGTGGTTGACCTGGAAGGAGAACTGATCAGTGCACTAGAAGAGCTTGAAAGACTTAGAATTAAGACGAGAGAGCCAAAAAAAATGCTGATATAGTTCAAGAAAGGAAGTAAAGAATCTGACAAAGACTTTGCCCTGTTAAAAGTGGAATTAGAAGAGGCAAAGAAAACCGAAGACATTCTGAAACAACATTTATCAGAAAAGAAGGCAATATGTGAAGCTCTGGAGGAAGAAGTAGTGAAAACTAGGAAAGAGATGGAGAAGTTTCAAGCCTTGTATCATCAAAATCTGTTAAGTATCAAAGCCTCAGAAGAATTGGCCACCACTCTGAATCAACAAAGCAACCCAAAGCTGAAAACAGGTCTGGGTTATGAAAATGGATCAAGTAGTGATCACCCAAGCAACAAAGAACCCATCAAGTTTGTCAAATCTACCATCTATGACAACAAAAAACCTCCAAAAACAAAAGAATATAATCAACTACCTAGGAGGAGTAACGAAAGAGGTACCAGAACTGAAACTATAGATCAGAGAAATAATGTACTCTCTGTTCAAATAAATCATCAGCATGGAAGAAATCAACCTTCTCAAAGAAGACAACCATTTTCTAGGTACCAACGTTTTTTCTATGGATATTGTTTTTTCTGTTCTAACTTTGGTCATAAAGCTGTAAGCTGTTCTTTAAAATTGAGATATGAGCAATCCAAACATTCAAGGTATAGATATTTTCCACAACAAAGAATGAGAAATCCAAGTAACAAACCACCATAGACTGCAAATAACTTGATGAATGGAAAAATGACACAAGTTAAGCATAACAATCATTACGATCCTTTATTTGATGAACTAGAATGTTACATCTGTCATAACTATGGACATAAAGATATTGATTGTCTGTTAAGGAACTATGAACCAGATTTCAATTCCCCTGTTGAAAATGTCAAGGTTTGGAAGAAGAAATAAAGTGACAAGTGTGGATTAGTGTTTTCATCTCAAAGACAAAAGAACCCTTGGTATATAGACAATGGATGCTCCAAACATATGACGAGAGACAAAGGTAAGTTTCTATCTCTAAGTGAAATCAAATCAGGAAACGTAACCTTTGGAAATGATGCTCCAGGTAAAATCAAGGGTAAAGGGATGGTGAGTTTAAGTAATGGAAAAGGAAAATCCCAAGATGTTCTGCTTGTAGATGGGCTGAAACATAATCTGCTCAGTGTAAGTCAAATGTGTGATAGAGGATGTGAAGTGGTCTTCACTTCCAAGGACTGCAAGATAAAGTCTGTAAACTTGGGACAAGTGGTGGCTAAAGGCATAAGGACAAAAAATAATGTATATGTTCTGAAAGAAGATAGAGAAGAGTGTCATCTAAGCAAACATGATGAGAGCTAGTTATGGCATAGGAGACTTGGAAATCTAAAATTTGACCACTTAATCAAGCTCCAAAATCTTGAGGCAGTAAAAGATCTTCCGAGAATATCAAATCCACAAGATTCTATGTGTAAACCCTGCCAAGTAGGAAAGCTAACCAGGACATAGTTTAAATCCAAGAGCTCTACTTCAATAGAGAAACCACTCCAACTAGTTCATATGGATTTATGTGGACCATCAAGACAGGAAGGCACAGGGAAAGAAAAATACTTCATGCTGATCATTGATGATTATTCCAAACTTACTTGGGTTGCCTTTCTCAAGGAAAAAGCTGAAGCATTTGAGAAATTTAAAATATTTATGGTTTTAACTGAGAATCAAACAGGCAATAGGTTAAAGGCAGTAAGATCAGACAGAGGAGGTGAATTTATGTCAAGATATTTCAAGGAATTATGTGATAAACATGGGATCAAGAGAGAATACACAATCCCAAGAACTCCACAACAAAATGGAGTAATTGAGAGGCAAAATAGAACAGTGTAGCAAATGGCCAGGTCAATGATGAATGAGAAGAACATTGGTCAAACATACTGGGTAGAAGCAATACACACAGTTGTCCATGTTTTTAACAAAGCCCACCTCGGACCACACACTGACAAGACACCTTATGAACTGTGGTATGGGAGACCTGCTTCAATCAAACACTTCAAAGTCTTTGGGAGTAAGTGTTACATGAAGAATAATGATGAGAACCTTGGCAAGTATGATGACAGGGCTGATGAATGCATCTTCTTAGGGTATGCTACAAACAATAAAGAATACAGATGATATAATAAGAGGCTCCATATATTGGTTGACTGTATTGACATAAAAGTTGATGAAGGAATCCCATTAAGAGAGGTGAACAATACTGAATCATCAACAAAAGATATAGATGAAGTTGAAGATGAATAAGTCCAAGAATCAAAACAAGAAGACTCTGAGCCAGATGAAGATGCAAATATTCAGATAGACTCAAATCAAAAGACAACATCAAATTCCTCCTCCAAAATCACTCAAAAGAATCATCCAACAAGTCAGATAATTGATGAAAAAGACAAAGGTGTACAAACCAGGAGAAAGATAATAAAAAACACCGAACAATCACATATAGCCTTCATATCCATGCTGGAACCCAAGAATTTTAATGAAGCTAGCAAAGATGATCATTGGGTTAAAGCCATGAATGATGAACTTGATCAGATTGAGAAAAACAATACGTGGGAGATGGTTCCTAGACATCAAGGTAAAAATATCATTGGTTCCAAATGGATCTTTAAGAACAAAATGAATGAGAAGGGACAAGTTGTCAGGAACAAATAAAGATTGGTTTGTAAGGGCTATGCTCAAATAGAAGGACTGGATTTTGATGAAACATTTTCACCATTAGCAAGACTAGAAGCGATCAGAATATTTCTTGCCTATGCTTGTCATAAAAGGTTTAAAGTCTATCAAATGGATGTCAAGTCAGTGTTTCTAAATGGAGATTTAAAAGAAGAAGTCTATATGGAACAACCAGAGGATTTCGAAGTGTCTGATAACCCTGACTTTGTATGCAAGTTGAAGAAATATTTATATGGGCTAAAACAAGCCCCTCGTTCTTGGTATCACAGTCTGGATACATATCTCCAAGACAAAGGGTTCAAGAGAGGAAAAATTGACATCAATCTATATATCAAAACAGAGGGTAATGATTTGCTCATCATGTTGGTATATGTAGATGACATCATCTTCATATGTAATAAAGACTCATTGGTACAATGGTTTGCTTCTTCCATGGAGTCTGAGTTTGAAATGTCTATGATAGGTGAACTGTCATTTTTTCTTGGTCTGCAAAGTACGCAGAGGTCTGAAGGAATGTTCATTTCTCAAGAAAAATATCTAAGATAAATGTTGCAACGGTTTCAAATGGAAGATTCTAAACCTGTGGGCACACCTATGGTTATTGGATGCAAATTAAGCAAGGATGATGGCTCACCTGATGTTGATCAAAGTTCATATAGGTCAATGATAGGCAGCCTGTTGTACATCACAACATATCGTCCAGACATAATGCATGTTGTTGGAATGGTAGGAAGATATCAGTCTGCACCTAAACAGAGTCATTTGCTAGCTGTCAAAAGAATATTCAGATATTTGAAAGAAACAATGAACTATGGCCTATGGTATCCTAAGAATCATAATTTTCAGTTATCAGTCTACTCAGATGTTGATTGGGCTAACTGCATGGATGAAAGGAAAAGTACGAGTGGAGGTGCGTTCTTCTTAGGAGATTCTCTAGTAGCGTAGTTAAGTAAAAAGAAAGGTTCCATTTATTTATCAACTACAGAGGCATAATACATTGCTACTGCTACTTGTTGCACTTAGGTATTATGGATGATTCAAACACTTGCAGAATTGGAAGTAAAATATACTGCACCGATCCCAATTCATTGCGATAACACAAGTGCCATAAGTGTGTCAAATAATCCTGTATTCCACTCCAAGACCAAGCATATTCCCATAAAATACCATTTTCTGAGGGAGAAGGTCACCAATCAGACTGTTCAGGTTCATTACATTCCAACCACAGAACAAATTGCAGACATCTTTACTAAACCCCTAGCCAAGACACCATTTGAATATGTCCATCAGAAGTTGGGTGTCATCCCGTCTCACACCTAAGAGAGTCCATCCTATTAGGGGGAGTATGTCTTGGTTGAATATATGATACCTTCTATGAGTACTGCACCAACTCAGGGGGAGCATGTTTTCTTTGACATTGATGTCAAAGGGGGAGAGATGGAGTGGTCCTGGTCCAGACCGGATACTATAGCTGGAGGTCCAAATAGATTAGCGCAGCCGTTCAAGGTTTCCATCAATGCTAAAGGGGGATATTGTTGGTAGTTTTACAGTTGGGAGTGAGCTTGTCATTGATGGAAAGAACAATAATGGCAAGAACAGTGATGGCAAAGATCAACACGATTAGCAACACAATGATAATGGAAGAGGAGGAGCAACAGTGAACGTTGGATCTCATTTAGAATCCCTGATGACCATAAGATCTGAATTCATAGAGGGGTAGCACGTAGTAGACAAGAATAAATCTTGGGCATTATATCCAAGCACGGGGTCTGACCATCATTGGATCTAGGAGAACCTGCAGGTTCTTTAAAGTGCAAGGAGAAGCGGGCGTACAAAATCTCGAAAGAAGGAGGACCATCCATCTTCGGGCAAGACACATGGAAAGCGATCGAAATTTCACTGACTGAAAGGTCAAAGGCATGAGGTGCACTAACCCCTTGAACTCATGACATGTGAGATCACGAAATGATCCTGGTCGTTAAATCCAGAGGACACATGTCAAAAGATCGGCATTTCACCGAATGGAAGGTCAAAGGCACAAGGTGTTCTATCCTTCCAACTCGTGATATGAAAAATCGTGAAATAATCTTAGTCATTGAATCAAGATCTAATTTGGACCGTTAGATCTAGGAGGTGAATGTGGCAGACCACATCTGCAAGGATAGGTGGCAGCCTACATCAGAAAGGACACGTGGCACAATCCTACAAGGACAAGTGTCAAGTTGATTCGGCATCTCTGACGACTGGAAATCTCAAATCTAAGGGACATGTAGCAGCCACTCAGCTCATGAAACATCATTGAGTGATGTAAGAATGACATCACTCAGGGATTTTGACTTTGAGAATTTTAGCTTCATCACTCCCCAAAAATTCTGAAGGCTAAAGTCCCGGGGAGGAGGATAGTCGTTGGATCAACGAGAAATCTCGACCGTTGATCTGGAGAGTCGAGATGTGACAGGGGAAGGAGAGAGGTTGGGTGGAAGACACATGTCAGAAGGAGGCGAAGGTGGTAAATGGAGGAAGAAGCAGTAAGAGGTTTAGGAGGGGCCCATACAAAACCGCCTCATTCCGAACCCCCCCCCCTTCTTATTAAAGGTAGAATAGCAAGGGGGGTACGAAATCGAATCTCGACTGTAGATCTAATCATCTCAATCTCGGTCGCTCAGACTTGCCCATCCAATTCCAGACCCCCCCCCCCCTCCTTCATTAAAGGCATAATACCAAGGGGGGTCTGGAATCAAATCTCAACCATTGATCTATATGCGCAAATCCTGGACGCACGAATCAACTTGTTGTTTATCAGAATGCCTCATAATGGGATTCCCGAAATCAAAAGTTGTGAAATCTCTTTATGGATAAGTGCTTGGTCACCGCCGGTGGTCACATTGTCAAAGAGATGGAGAGCAGAGTTTGAGAAGCCAAGCTACATTTTGGAGTTTGCAACATGGAGAGTCAAGACGACTCCTCAGAGAATCCCTGAAACGCGAAATGGGAAATGTGTGCTCGGACTTGGCCCTTGGTCATAACCTATGGTCACATCGACGAAGGTTAAGGGAGGAGATAGCATGCAGCTAAGCCCCACTTCAAAGATCGCGACTTGGAGAGTCGAGATACCTCATCTCTGGATCCTCGAAACGCGAGTCACGAAAGTGCCTTCTGAATAGGCATTTGGTCACCACCAGAGGGCACATGTGAAAGGTGCCAAAGGCATAAGGCTATAGAGGTTCACACTGTAACTGCAAGAAAAATCTGATGGTTTCTGCCAGAGGACTCGAGGAGCTGTAGGGTGACTTCCAGAGGAGATGAAGGGTCTTGAGGTAACGTTTAGTGATGCTAAAGAGATTCAGTAATGACATAGAAGATGAAGAGTATGGACTGCCAGAGAAGCAAAGGAATCTCAGCATAACGCCCAGTGATGATGAATGCATGGGGTTAACCGCTAGAGAATATGAAGAGTTTCCATGATGATCACCATATGAATCGACATGAGGAGAAGATGCAAAATAGAGAAAGGTGGTGATGCTTGATGAAACAAAGGAGTGGTAGTGAACAACCCGAGAGGCAGAATGATGATACCTGGGGAAGAGTATGCAGAGGCATTGTGCATGGAGGAAGAAGAAGGTGCACATAGAGTATAAATATGCAGAACATAGAAGAGATTAGGGTTGTTGTTAAGAGTTATTCATGCGTGAAGAAGGAGGCAGAGTGCAGCAACTGAAATGCACAAAAGAGGAATGTGTGAAAGAAGACATTGATGCAGGCAGAGAAGAGCAGTGTAGCAGAACAATGATGAGAGTGGTAAGCCATTGATAAATATTGTATCACTATGATAAATTTACTGATAGTAAATTTTTATATAATCAGGGTGGAAGGGAGGTTGTAGGGAGGATTGTTGTCCTCAGAGGTTGAAGTGGGTGCTTGAACACAGGGAGTTGTAGCTTCCATCTGGTTGCAGCCAAAGAAACTACGGTGGCAGGGTGGTGCAAGGGAGAACATTGGTTCTCTGATATACAGGTCAATGCCTGTATGACTGGAAGTTGGTGCTGGAACATTCAGGGAGTTGGTGCTTCCTTCTAGTGAGTGGTAGAGAAACCAGAGAGTTGGTGCTCTCAGCAAGTAGCAGCTTGTAAAACAGAGGTGGTAGCCTCATTATGAGTAGGTTCTCATAAGAATGATAATGTACAGAAAATATTTATCATATAAAGAAAAAGTGGCTTTCACCCTTTATGGGTTTCCTCAGAAATATCCGTCTCTACAGTATAAATGTGTGTGATTGATGTTGAATACTTTATTGCTTATTTATTGTGATCATCATTGAATGTTCTATAATGAGTTTAAAAATTGATATAATTGTTTAAGCACAGTAACAACTGATTCACCCCCCCCCCCCTCTCAGTTGCCCAACACTTTTGGATTCTTTAAAGGTTGCTTCTTTTACATTTGGATTTTTCTGTTTAGTTCTCATCTCATATGCTGTGAAGATTCGATGCAGTTAGTCCATGCTTATTGAGTTTAGATCCAATATTTCTTCTAGTGCTGATATCTTAAGGTTGAATCTCATTGGAAGAGATCTTAGTACCTTTTGAACAATTATAGATTCTTCAATTTCTTCTCCCAATCCTATGATTTCATTCACTGTTTCATCAACTCGTAAGAAGTAGGCTGTGATATCTTCATATTCCTTCATTTTTAGTTATTCGAACTGACCTCTGTAAGTTTGAAGCTTTGCTACTTTGACTTTTGAATCTCCTTCATAAATATTTCGAAGCTTGTCCCAAATCTATTTATCATATTTACAATGTGCAACTTTGGTGAATACAGTATCACCGAGACCATTCAAAAGTTCCTTTTTGTCTTTGGAATTATTCTCATCGCGTTTCACTGCTTTGTCATTTTTTGGTGGAACTGTTGGTGTTGTGTATCCATCTATAATTGATTGCCAAACTTGAAATCCCTGTGCCTGTATATATGTCTTCATCCTTATGCTCCAAAAATCATACTTCTGTCCATCAAACTGTGGTATTCCATTTTTATATGAGTTGGTACTCTCCATGAACTACCTTTCAGTGGTTAAACCGATTCCTCAAGGAACCTTCTCTGATACCAATTTTTGGATTACTGAGAGGGGGGGGGGGGTGAATCAGTAATAGCGTAATTATATTCCTTTTTATTCAAATGTTATATCAATGTAGAATTATTATCCAATAATGAGCAGTAAGAAATAAACAATCACACACCTACACAGTACACTAGTGTTTTACGTGGAAACCCAAATCGGGAGAAAACCACATAATGCTTTTTCTTATATGTCTTGAAGAATTGCATTCATTGGAAGCACCAACTTCCTTTGTTTTCCAACTGCAACTGGAGGGAGGCTCCAACCCCCTAGTTTCTCAGGCTACAACCTGAGGGAAGTTCCAACTCCCCAATTCTATGGCTACAACCAAAAGGAGGCTACAACCCCCTATGTTCTCTGACTACAACCGGAAGGTGGCTACAACCACCTGTGCTTGCCCCATCCTACCACCCTGAAGTAGAAGTAGAATGATGGAACCACTGTCACACTATCATTGTGAGATATATCATTGTCAGCCTGTACCTCAACCTGTAATCAACCTCTACCATAAACAAGTGCATCAACCATGCACCAACCTATACCAGACAACCTGTAATCTACCTGTACCATAAAAAAGTGAATCCAACCATGTAACAAGTATGTACCAATCATGTGTCAACTACTCATCAACTTTGACTCATCAATATGTACCAATATCATCAATTATACACCTCATGTATGTGCCAACTCATCAACTACTTGTCTCAACCATGTACTCAACATGTACCTCAACCAAAATCCCTCATCAATTTCATCATCCAAATATGATTTGTAGCTCTGTAATATAATTTTTGTGTATGATAACATTCCTACAAACCTTCCTTAAATTTAACCACAAGAGACTATCATTTTCATCAAACTTTTCTTTAGTCTCACATGCCTAGTTTTGGATTAGTCAACAACCCTAACTTGAAGTAATCATAACTTTGAACCTATAATGTATAAACATCGGAAAATGATACATGATGTTCATCAGTCTGATTTATTAAATTCCTCCAAGTGTCACTACTTGGAACCTCTCAGAAAAGGAGTTATAGCAAAAATGGCATACCTTGCTGAATTCTGGCTTATTCTAGAGAGTGACCTGGTAGAGCGTGCTCCGCATGGAATATTTGTTGAAATTATATGAAACTATTACAAAGAATACTACAGAATGTACCCTAACCAAAAAATTGTGTCTCACTAAATTTGGATCTGTTATGAAGAAGTTATGACGTTTTTACCTGAAACTCTTGTTTTTTACTAGTTTCAGGACTATACACAAACCCTATTTTCCACGGAGTGTAACTCCCCAAATACAATGACCCAAAAGATAAATTGTTTACCACAGATACTTGGATATGTTTTCTCAATGGAATAGCAATTTCAATATCTGAATCATTATAGGAAAAAATGTTATAGCGAAAATGGTGAGATGACCTGTAAATAACATACCTTTGAAAGCACCATCAAAAGAATTTATCCTTCCTTGCATTTCGGCCTTCTTTTCTTCACTTTCCTTAGAATTTTGGCTTAGATATTATTTGGTTACCTCAGAAACCTATAGGTATTCAATATGCTCAATTTTTTATTAAATGAGAGATCCTTGCCTCTTATTTATACTCTCCAAGTAGCTTCCTTAAAAACATCTTCTAGGTCACTTGGTCCCACTTTCCTTATTTTAGGGTTAACCCACTTCTAGTTTCTCCATTAAATTTATTATTGAAATAATTTATTTTGTACTCACTTTAAATTATAATACACTCATTACTTCACTTTATTATTTACCTTTGAAAATCTCTTAAACCACTTTAACTACTTTGACCTTTTGGGGCTTCTAGATGACATATGAGGGTCCTCCAACTTTGTAAGGCCATAACTCTCAAACCGTGAGGAGTTATGTGACGTTTCACATACCACTAGAAATGAAATGACATGTAATATCAATATAGAATAGTATTATCTGAAAATATATCATAAATCATACTATTACCCATCAAACAAACTTGGGTCCATTACCCAAACCTGGGGTCTCCAACTTCTCATGGCCATAACTCTCTAATCGTGAGGATTTATGTGACGTTCCACATACCATCAGAAATGAAATTGCAAGAAATATCAATCTAGGATAGTTTCCCTAACAAATTCGTTGTCCTTCATCTCATTATTCCATAATTAAGCATGGGTTCTCTTACTCTGCAAAGCATCTTCCTGTGAGGGCTTTCACCATAAGGGGACCACTTTGGAGTTCATCCATATTTACTTCTTATCAAACATGGAAAAAAAATAATGAGACATATTTACATCAAACAATATTGTGTCCATTACCCAAACCTTTGTGCTACGAGGCTTTCTTCAAGGATTGACATCAATGACAACCAACCTTAATCAACAAATGTTTGATATCATCCATAATTTAATGTCTTACTTTGTTTTAATCAGGGGAGCAACACTATAAATGAAACCATTAGTACTGGACAATAGAGCATTGATAGTGCAACACAGCCAGAAGATCATGGTGCTCCCCAATAGACCCATCCCAGTGAGGTGCAACCCCAAGATGTTCTTGTGACTGAGGCCCACGACGATAAAATGTCCATATATTAATCATATACTTAAAAATTTTGTACTTATAAATTTTGACATTTCAATGGAAGAGAATGTCATAGTTGATCCTCCTTGACCTGAAGATCAGGTGAATAGGCCAAAATCCATTCCAATGGTGTCGACTAGAGGACCAGGTAAATATTTACATTGCAGATTTTTTTTTTAATATTAATGAACTGCTTCAATGATATTTAAAAATTGGCCATATAAATTTAATATTTTTTATTTTTGTAGGTGACGGCCCTTCACAGTAGAATCCATGTGTTATAACCCTAAAATGCACCATACAGGTTTACCTGGCATCAGGCCAACTCATGCCTCTTCCTAGCCAAAGCCATGCTGAGTAATTCCTCAAAAAACCACTCAAAACAAGCAACCCGCGCCCTAACTTCTCACTGGGCGC
>ML790471.1:237430-275647 GCA_009831015.1 Picea engelmannii | reverse complement strand
GTCTTCTAAATCTATACACCAATCCCACAATGACATAGCAGACTCTTGAGGGGTTTCCTTGGTAGTCTCCTGACTTCCCACTTCAGTGGGTTGTTATTCATTTAAAATTTGTTGATCTAGTAGTTGATTGATAACAGAGGTCATGGATTTGACCCATTGTGGACAGGTTTTTTCAAAGTGATTTTGTTGGTGATATGAGTAGAAATTGTCGTTGCCAAAGGTATCTAGATTCAATGTGAGTTGTGGTGCTTCAGATGGTTTGGGTTGGATGTCATTCTTCTTTAAGAATGGGTGAAAAGGTATATTTCTTGAAGGTCTTTCTCCAGTATTCTTCTTTAGGTTGAAAACTTCATTGGACAACTTCTTCACTAAATTGACTGCGTTATTGATATCCTTTGGTTCCTTCTCAGGGGATTTTGTCAGCAGAAAATTTTTCTTTCCAGCTGACTTGGTTTCTCTAGAATATGGGTGATTATCGTAAGAGGATAAATCTTTATCAATGCTCTCGGCTTCTTCAAAATTATGAGCCAACATGTCCTTACCGTCCTGTTTAAAAATCATGTCAATAGACAGGATTAGGGTCGAAGTGTAGTATTTGATGGCTAAGGAATGTAGAAGGGCATTTTTCGTAGTGAATTTATTGAGGATTGTGATAAAACATTGATTGAATTCTTTCACTTTTTCTCTTCTTTCCATTTTTATGGCCCCTAATTCTTTACATAGGGCAGTAGTGATTTTTCATTCACAAATTTTCCAATAAAAACCTTTTAAAAATCTTCCCAACTGGTTATGGAGTTGTGTGGAATATTAAAGTACCGGGTCCAAGATCTACCTCCAAAGGTGTAACGAAAAATCCTACAAACCACATCCTCATGTCAAACATTGAGTAGGAGTATAGCTAAAAAGAAGTTTTTAGCGTGATCTTCAGGTGAACCAGGACTATCTAGGTTAAACTTTGGAAGAAGATTTTTCAGTTTTCTGGGAACTTCATGCAAGGGCTCTTCCAAGTTCATAAAACCTTCAAACAACCGTGGTGGAATTACTACCCTTTTTTCTTGGCGTTCACCCATGATATGTTTGAGATTGACTTATGTGTTTTCACCATTAAATTCATGTTCCAATTTAGGAGTATTAGGATGAAATTGATTCAAGGGTACAGGTACATCTTGGAGAGTGGTTTCAATTAAATCCTCAACAAAGATAACTAGAACATTTGGGTGGTTTTTTGGTCGTCTTACACGAGTAGTTCTCCTAGGTAGTTCTGAATTTTTAGGTAACCTACCAATTTGTTTGGCATAAGCCTGAGTGATATGATGAGTCTAAGTAAATTCCTCGTAGGGTACACGAAACCAATTTTTTGTATGGGTTTTAGGACTGTCAGTGGCACTTTTTAATATAGGTTTCTTGTCTTCAAAGGTAACCTCATGTTCTGAATTTAAATTATGGAAAAGGTTGGACCAAGAGTGTTTTCATAAGACTGGCCACAATTATGTAGTGTGTTTATGTAATCCATACAAATCCAAGCCCTCCTTCTAGCATCAATTATGTTGACGAGGTGCAATTTCCCAACAATAGTAAGGGGTACTCCTTGATACACAATCCCAATTAGACCGTGCAACGTTTGGTTTAGGAGACCCATCTAGATTTTGGCCTGGCATCCATTACTAGTTATGAGGGTGAATATGGATGGTTATGCAATGTAAAGATGTAGTTGAAGACTATGTATGAAAAGGAATCTAATATACTTCTATTCTATTCTATTCTATCCTATCCTAGATAGGAGCAAGCTATCGTAACTACATGAGATGTAATGAAACTAAAATCTGCTAAAGGACCTCACTCAGATAGTTGTAATGAAGGTATGAATTTAGAAACACATGCATGCAAAATATATAATCAAAAAAGTATAAACTATATTTTCCACATACATCACAACTCATATACACAGGACATGTAAAAGATAAAGAGGAATAAAAAAACTACAAAAGTGATATAGATTACATTAGAGTATTCTATAAGCAAACATATCCTTACATCCCATGTGAACAACATACATCCCACCTGAAACAGTTCACAACAACACATGAAATGTCTTCTCTCTTTCATAAAATTAACCCTGAGGGCTTCTCAATATCCATTAACCAAGTATTTTCTCCAAAATGAGTTCTAGATTGTCTACAAAGCTTGAATAGCCCCCCTAAAGTGAGTCACTTCCTATATTTATACAGTTTTTTTTAACTCCCTTTTGACTTCTTGTATTCCCATAAAGAAACTATTACAAAATTGTTCACCTTCCTTCTACTTGATGACATGTGTATAGAGTAGAGACAAAATTGGGATTATTTTAGAAAAGACAAAATAGAGTATAGGTAATAACTATTTCGAATTTGTTATTTTGTCTCATCTATGAACTCTTGTCTCGAAGGTATATTATTCAGATTTCCAGTTGATCGTACAGGAATATGAGCCTATGGTATCTTGTCTCTTTTAGGGTAGTTGTATGCATGGATATGTTGTTTTCTAGGGTCGGTATATCCTTTGATAATGTATCCATGAATGTTTGAACCATAGTATGGACTTTGGTTGGTTGAATGAGGTGTTTCTCTATTAGTTTTGTTGTAACTTTGGTGGTTGACTCGGTGACTTCCCATCTACAACTTGTGTTATCCTGTATAGTGTTGACGAGTTATTCCATTATGAGATTTTTCCCAAGTTCCTCTAACTAGGGAAGTCATCATATTTTTATCAACTCTTGTGCCTCTTTGTGTAGTCGCAAGCATATTAATTTCCATTGAACTAATTGTTTCTTTGTCATCCCTTTTTCCAGCCTGTTGGCAGTGTTCCAATGAATAGATATATGTCTTCCTTTCCCTTCTTTATGGATCATATATTTGGACTGGTGAATATGAGTTTTATACAATCCATGTGTCAATATTGTTCATACCTTCCCAGATAGTGTTGAACTGTGTGAGTTTATTCCGCACCCTGCTATGTCCATCTATGATGGTGGTGGCTATATCCTGGAACATGTGCAGGTAGGAATGCATGTTGATTAGATCTTCCTCTAATTCCATCATGACCTTATTTGTACTTTCTTTGAATATTTGAAGGCTACCCTCATCGATATTTACTTGATGAAGCTTCTCCTTCAACTCCATGATCCTTGCTTATTTTTTGAGTTTTTGTTGTTGTAGATTTCAAACATTATCCTCTATGGAATTCATGAAAGAGGATCCATTGGATGCTATGGAAACCAGATCTTCACTAACATTTCTTGCAATGGGGTTTTGAATGAGAACTGAAATCGGATTCCCCCCAGTCACTGTAACTTTCTTCACCTACTCTTGTACAATCATGCCTGACACTTTGTCCTACGGGGATTTATTTAGGTTGGGTATTTCACTTCGTCTGAATGGAGTACAAAGTCCCAAACCTAACCCATTGAATGGTGTATGTCCATTGGCACCTATTGTTGATCTCTATAGGATATTGGTGTCCATCAGTTGAACATCGTCATTTCTAGTTTCAGTGTCCTTTTGGTGTTCCTCTTATGTTGCTTTGTCACCTCTATCGTTGTTGTTGTTGCATCTGTTTTTTCCTTTTTAGTTGTTTATTTTTTTCAGTTTCCTTCTATGTCGTTGCCTTTTCTCTTGATTTTGTAGTGGTTTTTTTTGCATCAGATTTTCCCTTGGATTTAGCTTCTTTGACGATCTTTATTTTCTTCTCGACAGAGTAATTCTTTTTCTTCTTGAACTTTTATTTTTTTCTCCTCTTACTATCTACTATTTTTTTTTCTTCAGTAGATCTTGATTGCATGGATGTGGTTTCAATAGATCCATTTTCTATTGCCTCTTCTTCTTGCTTCGTTTTGTCCTCTTCTCTTGTTTTCTCTTCATATGTGACCCTCCCTATGGGCTTGCCTCATATATTGAAGACAACTTTGTCATAGGTCCTTTCGTTGTAGTGTATTTCTTCTTCTTCCAAAACCTCTGAAGTGCATTCCCAAGGAAAACCTACTTTATTGAAATGCTCTTTGACGACTTTCTTCAGGTCGTGCCTTCTAAACCTTTCTTCTATGAAGTGGTATCATAGTAGTACATCCAATTCATCTTGGGATTGTTTTTTGTTAGAAAATAAGTAGGTGTTGATGTATAGAGGGTTCGGTGGCCATATGGATTTCTTGTCTCTGTAAATCATCCCCCCAACTCAATTGATCATTGTTTTATAAGTTACTTCCTAGAGAACTAGTTTGTCTAATACAAACTGAGGAAGAAAGTAGGGTGCTTTCATGGCACTATACACCCTGGTATAATTGTCATGTTTCATCATGTATCAATCCCCAATCCTCTTTATGATAGTTATTTCTTTATGGGTCATACATGGTGCTAGCATGTAAAATGTGAACTCATATAATGGAGCCAGGAAGTGCTCACATATTTTTTGGTACTTTGTTCTATACTTATGCTCCCAGAAAAATTTGCAGTATATATCAATGGTTTCGTCTGTTGGATGCCATGTCGAACCCATATTTGGGTATTGGTGGGCCACACACATGATGTCAATGAGGTATGACAACATATGGAAGCTCGGGAAGGTTTTGGGATGGTCTTCTATAATTATTGTGATGACTTTTGTGAGGTTTGTTGATAGAATATCATCCCAGTTAAACGATAATCCTTTGTATGTGCATTGGTAAATCAATGGCATATAAGATAGGGTAAATTTGGAGTCATGATGTTCCCTGTACATCTTGCATAACATGGCCACCATGCATTAGTAAGGTTTTCTAAGTGTGGTGGTGGGATGTCCACCGGTGGGTTTGAATTTGAACTACTTATATGGCTTGTACCAGATACGGTATAAATCCTTGGTGATATGCTTGAATTCACCAAGAAGTTTTTTATCCATATTCTTGGTCCCCTTCTCCAGATGATAGCATTTGGCTAATTCCTTGGGATGGACTGACGTTATAGGTTATCCTCTAGTGTTTCAAATGTACCTATTCCCAAATTCCACATGCTTTAGTATCCAAGTGATGGCATCAACGCAAGGGAATACAATAGTCCAGGCTTCAACTCTATGAATTCCATACTTTCTGATGTTCTTGAAAATTTTAAGTTCATCTCGATCCTCTGCATCAATGGAAAAGTTTTTCCTTTTAAACATATGATAAACATCACCCCATATATGTAACGTACCCATCCACCACCAGGTCAGGCAACGCCAATTCTTGGACATCTCTCTTAGCTCTTATACCATTTTGTAATGTCCCCAAACACCACCAGGTCGAGCAACACCACTTCTTGGACATATCTCTTAGCTCTAATACCAATTCATCACATCCCTGGACCTAAACCAATAGGACAAGACATGCCACCGAATAACCTTTATGCTATGATATCAATTTATGAATTTATATGCATGCATATCTAACACAAATTAACAGATACAACATTTTGTGCATGCCACTTTTTCATGCGGAAATAATCATTAAAACATACAGTCAAAATATGCATACAGACGGCATATTCTAACCATACATAGATCAATGCGGAAATAATTGTAAGCCTACACATATAACATATATGATATATCCAGGTATTACTCATCAATTATAACACATGTACAGTTACACAATATATAATCAACAGAGAGATTTGGTACTTATCTTTCAATATATGACTACCAACTACGTACAGACCTTCCATGAACCTCCCAGCCTTAGACCATGTTTCTCATCACACTCAATAGTGGGTCACCCCAAGATGGGACTAAACTCCACCCAGGGAAAAGGAATCCTAGACCTAGGATGAGGCTATGGGAAATGACACTGTGCAACTGGAAGGATTCTCTCCAAGGATCTTACTTACATTCATTGTTCATGGACTCTCATTCCCCACATGCATGTCCCACCTAGAGAATATGCACCTTCATTGTTTCATGGTCCATCGACTACTCCACTTCCCTTCAAGGGCTTCAGCAACAGGCTGGATTAGGAATTCTCAGAGCTCCGTAGCTGGTACTGGACTCCCTCCAGGAGAAATCACTTCCCAATAAACTCTCTCACCTAGAGAGATTTTCTCATAGGCATGACAACCTTATTATTCAACCACGGGCCTGACAACCTGCCTATTAAATCCAAAACCACAAAAAATTGGGTAAGACAAGTGGACGACTTAGCAATTTATAGAGGTTCACAAAGGCAGAAATGAATCTGGCTACGTACTTGTTCATTCCATGCATGAACTACACAAGGGATGGCTATCATGCTGAGGATGAACTTGTGGGAGACTAAATGGCTAGACTGGTCAGAATGTAGAGAGAGAGCAAGGAAAATGGTGAGAATGGTCAGCCTACATAATCATGAGAGAGATGCAATGGTGAGAGAGAGATCCTTAGGAAGGTGGCCAGAATGGTTCGTGAACCCCCCAACAAAGGTGGAACTTCCCACATAAATCTATATGCATCCTGGGTGACACGTGTCTCTCCAGGAGCACGCTCCTCTCCACTTGGAGATTGTTCCTCTCCTCAAAGGAACTTAGGATAATTGGGTCTATTTTCCCAACTTTAGTACTTTTCAAGAATACATTATAATATTACCTTTGGTTAAGCCCTCAAGATTAGCCCCTCTTTCCTATCCTCTCAACCCCATTCCTTTCCCTACCCAGTGGAGCTTAGTCCCCCATAACTCTTTTTCCATGGTCGGTCTACATGCAACGATGTATTTTATTAATAATTCTACATAATTACATATACAAAAATCAGGCCCACTAACCTTAGCATCTAGGCTCTTCGGCCTAATAAACACATAAGCCTACCATATTATAATTACTTGGCTCACCATCCTACAACATCATTACATTTCACAGGGGCTTGGCCTTGGGGTATTACAATCCCTTCCCCTTATTTTTTCATTGTCCTCAGTGCAACTCATTTACATAATATCAGCAATATTTTCAAAAATATTCAAAAAGATGCGAGTATTTTGCCCGCATATCATATTCATGCTCCCACGTTGCATCCTCAAGACCGTACCAGGTCCATTGAACCTTTACAATCCCTATGGCTCAATTTCAGAGTTGCTTTCTTTTCTGGTCCAGTATACGCACTGGATGCACCTGAAAAGCACTTTCCTACTCCACCTCAATCACATTCCAATCAATAACATGACTAACATCAAGTACATATTTCTTAAGAAATGACACATGAAATACATTATGCATAGACATGCATGTAGGCAATGCAAGCCTATATGCTACTGGACCAATCCTCTCTAGGATTTCAAACGGCCCACAATATCAAGCTGCCAACTTTGAACAATTTCCCAACTTCAAGGAGCTTTTGTTGGCCTTCACTCTCAGGAATACATGATCCCCTACTTTAAATTCCTTGTGAGTTTTTTTCTTATCAGCATAACTTTTCTGCATGTCTTGGGCAACCTTCAAATTTTTCTTAATCTTCAACATTTGTTCTTCCATTTCCTTGAACAACTCTGGCACAACCACTGCCCTATTAGCTAGGTTGTCCCAGCTTACTGGGGTGTTGCACTTTCTTCCATAAAGTGCTTCAAATGGGCTTATATTTAGTAATTCTTGATACCCATTGTTGTAGGCAAATTCTACCAAGTGTAGATAATATTCCCATTTAGATGGTTTTCCCATCACATACATCCTTAGCATGTCCTCTATCACTTGTTTCACCCTTTTTGTTTTCCCATATGACTCAGGATGATATGTTGTGCTGAAGTTCAGATTTGTTCTGAACCCTTTGAATAAACCCTTCCATAACTTTGATGTAAACTTTGGGTCTTTATCAGACACAATTGTCTTGGGTACACCATGCAAGCATTCCACTTCCCTCATATAAATATCAACAACATTAGTTTCTTTATGAGTAGTCTTCATAGGAACGAAATGGACATCTTTAGTAAGCTCGTCCACCACTACCATGATTGCATCATGTTGCCTGTTTGTTCTAGGAAACCATGTGATGAAATCCATTATCACCACTTCCCATTTCCACTCAGGAATGGGTAATGGTTGTAGTAACCCAGCTAGGTGTCTATGCTTAGCCTTGACCCTTTGACATTCCAGGTATTTATCTATGTATTCAACAACCTCCCTCTTCATGACAACCCAATAATATTGTCTCATGACCACTGAAATTGTTTTATGATATCCTAGGTGTCCTGCATAAGGCACATTATGCATCTCTTTTAAAATTGCACTCCTCAATTCCGAAGAATATGGCACATAAAATTTGTTTTTGTACAAGATAATTCCATCAATTGCCATTTCATAATATTCAGTTTTATGATGCATTTTACCTTGCTGCAATTTTGTTACCAATTCCATGTACTGCAAATATGCTTTTTCATCTTCAAAAAAATTTCCTTTAAGATCTATTTGATACATGCTAATGGTTGTAGTGTGCAATTCATGCACTCTTCTTTTGAGTGTGTCATCCACTTTGTTCTTGTTTCCTTTGATGTGCTTGATATCAAAGTCATAATCACAAAGGAATTCCAACCATCTACTCTGCCTAGTATTCAAAGTAGGCAGATCAAACAAATATTTTAGACCATTATGGTCTATCCTTAGCTCAAACCTCTTTCCCATGAGGTAGTTCCTCCACTTCTTCAAAGTATACACTATGGCTGCCAATTCCAAATCATGGGTGTCATAGAGCCTTCCATGCTCTTTCAATTTTTTGGACTCAAAACATATTACAAACCCATTATGGCTAAGGACTCCACCAAGTCCTTCTTTGCACGCATTTGTGCAAGCCACAAAATATTCATTCATATCTTCTATCTTCAGAATTGGAACATTGGTTAATAGTTGCTTCAATTGCTGAAAACTCTTTTCACATTCTTTTTTCCATTGAAAATTCTTCCCCTTCCTTTGCAAGGAAGTGATAGGGTGATCTATTCTCGAAACCCCTACAATGAGCCTTCTGTAGTAGCCATCTAGACCCATGAAGGATCTGACTTCTGTCACATTCTTAGGTGTTTTCCACCCTTTAATGGCTTATATCTTTTCAGGGTCCACTGCTATCCCATCCTTTGAAATGATATGCCCCAAGTAGTGAATTATGTTTTGATAAAATGAGCACTTTCCCAATTTGGCATACAGCTAATGTTCTCTTAGCACTTGCAACACCATCCTCAAATGATGCTCATTCTCTTCTTCTGACTTGGAATATACAAGAATGTCATCCAAAAAAACAATGACAACTTGTCTAAATATTCCCGGAAAATGCCATTCATTAAGCACATAAAAACAGTTGGTGCATTTGATAACCCAAATAGCACCATTGTGAACTCATAATGACCGTACCTTGTCCTGAAGGAGATATTGTTGATATATTCCTCTTTAATACTTACCTGATGGTATCCTGACCTGATATCTATCTTTGAAAATATATTTGCATCCTTCAATTTCTCAAAGAGATCATCAATCATTGGCAGAGGATACTTGTTCTTTATAGTCACTTTGTTCAACTGTCTGAAATCAATGCACAATCTCAATGTCTCGTCTTTATTCTTCACGAACAAGATTCGGGCACCCTAAGGTGACACACTTGGGCATATATACCCTTTCCTCAGAATCTCTTCAAGCTGCATTTGCAATTCCTTCACCTCTGGTGTACTCATTCTGTAAGGAGTCTTTGATACTGGAGTTGCTCCAGGCATAAAATTAATAGAGAAATCAACATCTCTCTTTGGAGGTAGTTCTAGTACCTCCTTGAAAACATATTCAAAATATTTCAGTACTGCATGATCCTCCAGATTTAGCACCTCATCCTTATCTGCTTCTTCCATATGGGCTACAAATATTTGACAATCGTTCCTGTAACACTTCTTCAACTGCATTGTTGAGATTTCTTGAACAATAACTGCCCTGGGAATTCCTTGGACAATTTTATGATTTCCTTCCTCATCCAAGCAAGTGAATGCCTTGTTATGGAATTCTAATATGGCATGTTGTTGGTCCAACCAATCCATACCAATTAGGCAATCATATGAACCCAACGGAAAGACGTTCAAATCTTCCTTAGTACACATTCCATTCATGCCCACTAGACATGATTTAACCAAGTCAATAACTTTCCTCTTGGCTCCTGGAGCCATTTGTACCAACCAATATTTCCCATGCTTTCTTCTTGAAATATCCCCTGAATCAAATAAAATAGTAAAGGCATGGTTATTGGTCATACCTTCAACTTCAATCATGTGTGATTGAAACTCGGCTTACTTCTTGTCCAGCGTTGCATAGATCCTTGGTACTCTTCTTCCCATGTCCTCCACTATTTATGCTTGTTGTACATTGAGGAAAGCTTTTACCTTGTCACTTTTGTGAGGGAAATTCTATACTTTTAGTATCCTTTATAGTCCCAACATTGAATGGGTGCATGCCTTGACCTTTTCCCTCCTACCTCAGCCATTATATGCTCTCTAAAAGATGGTTGTCCTTGAGGACTGTTTCTCAAAAATGGAGGCTTGTTTCCCTTTTGTCTCTATTCCTTCTTGAACTTCTTCTTATCCTCCCAAGCCTTCTGGAAAGTAGGCTTTCCCTTTTGTTGATCATATAAGCATTTTTCTCTCCTTATAGTTTCTTCCAGAGTCTTGGGATCACCATATTGGATTTCATCACTGATGAAAGATGGTGATGCAAATCGTGACCCTCGTGGTCCAACTGCTCTCACCAGGACCTTCTTCGACTCAGGCCCGAAGAGCTACAATGCCCTCAGATCCCATATCGGGACCTTTTCTTCACCCACAGGGTACTCTATTGATGCCCCGGCAAGTTTCTCGGGAAATCAGAATTCGCGATATCACGAATTCTATGCTCACATGCCTTATGCCTCACGAGTCCCCGAACCCCAATATGGTCAATCGCTGACTTTCTCCTCTTCTATCGTTGGAGATTTCCCTATCGAGATATCGCTACTCGCGATGCTAACAATCTAAAGTTCCACACTTCGAACCCCGATGTGTCGATCCTTCGATGAAACCTGTCCTCGCTGCTGACGCTTGGACCACACACGCTTGTGGAAATTGGGAAATCGTCGGTCAGGAGTTCGCGATCCCTTTTGCACCGTTCACAGGACCTTCCAAGTCCCAAACCCCGATACGCGATGCCACCTGTCAATACCACAAACTCTCACCATGGGTCCCGTCGCAACTCGGAATTCTCCGTGATTCTTTCGACACCGAAAGTTTCGAAGTGTCGAATCTCGACTCTCCGAGATCTCGTGCCACGTGTCCTTGCGACGATCAATGGCTCTGATTAAATCGAGAAATCGCTAATCGCAAATTCAATGGGTGTGAAACTCTTACCTCCACAAACGTAGAAAGACTGAATCTCGATGCCCCCCCNTAGTTATCTTCCCTACACCTAAGGACTAACTCCTGCACAACTTTTCCCCGATCTGACGGTCAGCGGGATTTCGCAAATCTATCCTGCGAACCCTGGCCATTGATTCTCATCCTTGAGGATTTCTTCCGCTCCACAGCTTCTCCTGGTTCGAACCTCTCCTGGGTTTGTTCCCACAGTATTCACGAAGGAATTGTCCCTCCTAATCTTTTCAAACCTGATTCCCTCAGAGAATTCACGCATGCTTCTCACGCTCGACCTCCAACAGCTCTCGAAAAGTTGAGTTCTTCCAGACTCTGTGCACTTCCTGCAACAGCAGTCCTTAGCTCCCTGCTCAGATTCACAACTGAGACTAATTCTATCCTATGCACACCTTGCACGGTTCTGCCAACCCAAATCAACTTCTGGGTGAACGAGAATAAGAGTTTAACTATTGAGCCTCATCAACGCACTCTATGTGGATGAATTCGACTGCACTCTATGCAGGAATTTCCTAGCTCAAACAGAGAAACAATTGAAACTCATTCTCTTCTCTCTCAGTCTTCAATTAAGAACATTGAAGTCACATGCATAGCATATTCAAAAGAAAATGCATACAAATAAAACAAACATTCATGAGCACATAAGCAACATACACAGAGACATAACACCAGTCATGAAATTGAATCAAAGACTCTCTTCTATTAATCCAATCTGTACATGGGTGTTCTCCACAAGTTCTCTGCTCTACTCTTCTCTTCTGAATGCTTCCTTCTCAATGATACAAAGGAGGGTGTCTATATCCATTCTCCCTCTCGAACTCCTAAACTATCAAATCTATAATTAAATTTCCTATCCAACAGCATTAAGTCTATTAAATGCCTCAACTACCTAAGGATGAGAGCTTATCCGCTCAAGGTCCATTACAATATATAAGGTGTGCTTCATTAACTCTTCACATTAATGCTTTGGTGCAACCACATCAAGGTGAAATTCAAAAAGAAGTTTGTTGGCTTGTCCAGCTGTTCTCTACTCTCATGCTGGCTCGCTTGACGTGAGCGATGCTCCTGCATCATACTCCCTGGCTTGAAAAAAATTCATGGGCTCCTGTCCATGAGCTCCTGCACGGTCTATCCATGTTTTTGTATGATTGCTTCAGTCTCCCAGCTGGCGTACTCCACTGGGTGATTCTTCCATTTCACTAGGTACTCAAAGTACTACTTCCGCCTGGTCTTCTTTCCCACTCGCTTATCCAGTATGCACTCCATCTGCGGTGTCTCTGCTACCGGCATCTGCTTCTTCCACTGGATTATTGGTTCCTCAATTATGGTCTCTGTTTCTCCAGCTCTGCATGGGTATAAATCCAAAACATTAAAAATCGAAGATATCCCGATGCCATCTGGCAACTCAATTTCATATGCATTCTCCCCAAATTTCTTCAGGACTTTGCATGGTCCAATTTTATTCATTTTGAGCTTGTTATATGTTCCCCTTGGGAACCTCTCTTTCCTCATATGTGCCAGAACAAGATCGCCAACTTCGAACTGGAGTTGTCTTCGATGCTGATCTGCTCTACGCTTATACTCCTAATTTGCATCCATCAGTCGCTGCTTCACTTTCGTGTGAAGTTCCTCCATCGCCTCATCGAACTCTTCAGCGCTAGCACTGCTAGTCGCACCCTGTTCTAACTCCCTTAGCTCAGAAACTCCCCTCGGTTGTGTCCCATACAAAATTTGGAACGGAATTTTTCCTATACTCCAATTCACTGAATCGTTGTACGCGAACTCTTCCTATGGTAATATCTGGTCCCAACTGCTGTGGTGCTCTGTCACCAAGCTTCTCAATAGATCTCCCAGACTTCTGTTCACCACCTCTGTTTTCCCCTCCGTCTGCAGATGGTAAGTTGAACTAAATGCCAAATTAGTCCCCAGCCTCTTCCATAGTGTCCTCCAGAAATGACCTATGAACTTTGTATCCCTGTCCGAGACTATGCTTCTTGGCAATCCATGAAGTCTAACAATCTCTTTGAAAAACAAGTTTGCAATGTGGGTCGCATCGCTGGTCTTATGATACGGAATAAAATGTGCCATCTTCGAAAACCTGTCTACCACCACAAAGATGGAATAAACACCTCGTTGCGTTCTCGGCAATCCTAATACAAAATCCATGCTAATGGCCTCCCATGGCCTCTCGGGTATGGGCAATGGCTGATAAAAACCTGCATTATGCTTTCTCCCTTTCGAATGTTGACAAATCTTGCATCTGTCAACAAACCTTTTGACATCTGCTCGTATGCCCGGCCAAAAATATGATTCGCTCATCTTTGTGAATGTTTTATCGTGACCAAAGTGACCTGCTAACCCACCACTGTGCTTCTCTTTCACCAAGTTCTCCCTCATGGAGCAATTCAGAATGCACAGTTGATTGAATCTGAATAGAAATCTGTCCTAGATCATATAGTCAATCCACGAGCTTCGGTCCCTGAGAACTGGAATCTCAGCTGCTTCATACACTTCCCCAAAATCTGCATCACCTGCATACATATCCCTGATATTTTCAAAACCCAAGGTTTTGACCCGAAACTCCTGCAGCAACAAACATTTCCTGCTCAAAGCATCAACTACTTTGTTAGCAGTCCCTGAAATGTGTTTAATTACAAATGTAAAACTCTGCATATATTCTACCCATTTTGCATGCTTCTGGTTCAACTTCTCCTATTGACTCACAAACTGCAATGCATGATTACCACTATACAATAGAAATTCCTTGGGTATCAAGTAATGCCTCCACTTCTTTAATGCCTGTATGATGGCATAAAATTCTTTATCATATGTGGAGTATTTCAATTTTGATTCATCCATCTTCTTGCTGAAATACGCAACTGGTCTGTCATCCTGACTCAAGACCCCTCCTACGGCATACCCACTGGCATCACACTTCACTTGAAATGTCTTCTGGAAATCCGGAAATACCAACACTGATTGCTCTGTGATCTTTCGCTTCAACAGATTGAAACTCTTTTCAGCCTCTGTTGTCCAATGAAAAAATTTATGCTGTTTCTTCACTGTGTCCATCATCGCTGTGCTAATTCCACTGAAATTCCTAATGAATTTTCTGTAGAAACTAGCCAAACCATGGAAACTCCTCACCTCGAAAATATTTCTCAGTGATGGCCAATTCTTGATCACTTCCACTTTTTCAGGATCCATTTTCAACTCATTCGCCGATATGACAAAACCCAAATATATGAGCTCTGTCTGCATGAATGAACACTTCTTCATGTTGATCAACAGCTTCTCTTGCTACAGTCTTCTCATCAAAATGGCCAAATGTTTCAAATGTTCAGCCTTCGTCTTACTGAAAATCAATATATCGTCCAGATATACGACAACAAATTTCCCGATGAATTCCCTCAGGACTTCATTCATTAGTCTCATGAAAGTACTCGGCACGTTTGTCAAACCAAACGGCATGACCAGCCATTCGTACAAACCTTCGTTCGTCTTGAATGTTGTCTTCCATTCATCACCCTCTCTCATGCGAATCTGATGATATCCGCTCTTAAGATCAATCTTTGAAAAATAATTTTCCCCACTTAGGCAATCCATCAGATCGTCCATTCTCGGTAGTGGAAATCTGTACCTGATGGTGATTTTATTTATCGCTCTGGAGTCTGTACACATACTCCAGCCTCCATCCTTCTTCAGACTCAGTACTGTTGGAACAGCACACGGACTCAAACTCTCTCTGACCAGTCCTTTATCCAGCAGATCCTGTACCTGCCTCTTGACCTCCTCATTCTCCTGAGGTGTCAACCTGTATGCAGCTTTATTCGGCAAACTAGCTCCGGGTATGAGATCGATGTGATGACTCACACTCCACATTGGTGGCAACGAACGAGGTAATTCATCCACGATGATATCAGCAAACTCTCCCAGTAGTTCCTGGATCTCATCTGGCAAGTCATCCACTCTTGTGCTAGTCAGGACAATTCTTGGTTTCCTGACCACAAAGAATTGTGGATCTTCTTTCTTCTCCATCTCTGTGAGAAGTTCCTTCCCACTCATGAGAAGTATCGTATTGTTCACTTTCGGCTTTACCTCCTTATCTTTTATCGGAAGTAACTTGTGTGTCATCCCATCTTTCTCCAAAGTGTATGTGTTCATCCTTCCATCATGAACCACATTTTTGTCATATTTCCTTGCTCTTCCCATAAATACATGACATACATCCATGGGAATAACATCACATAGGACTTTATCCTTATATTCACCCATTTTAAAATCGACTAAACATTGTCTAGTGACACTCACCTGATGTCCTTTTTGCAGCCATGATACTTTGTATGGACTCGGGTGATCTGTTGTCTCCAGCTCCAATTTCTCCACCATCTCAGTCGAAACGAGATTGTCGGTGCTTTCGCTGTCCACGATGACCTTGCATTTCCAGCCCTTGGTTTTTCACGTGGTCCTGAACAGTCTGGTTCTCTGAGTTGTGTCCTCTACCTCTTTCTCAGGTGTTAAGAGAACTTTGTGAACCGTTAGTGACTTGCCACTTCTGGTGTATTCATCCTCAACATCATGCCTCTGCGCCTCAGTGATGTGAGCTTCTCCTCTGTCCATTTTCCTATCTGGACAATCAACCGCTTTATGTCCATCTTTCCCACATGTAAAACATGTGATGATTCCTCCTCTACCTCTGGTACAAGGAAAAGTGTTGGCGTCAGCATAACCGCCACCCTGTTCTGTATGCTGCCTCCTTGGCTTAGCATATTGTTGCCTCTGTTGTGAGGTTCCACCTCTTTCAATCTTACCCTGAGGTCTCCTCCATTCCTTCTTGGGCTTCTGAGTTCTTTCTTGGGCAACTGCCTTGCCTCTGGGATGACTTCTGCCTCGCCCTCGTTGACCTTGCTTATGGCTCAGCTTTTCTTCGGCTTTCAGAGCCAATTGGTAAGCATCTTCCACCGTCCTAATGGTTAGCATGCTTAACTCATCCTGAATGTCATATCTCAGACCATTCAGATATCTTTCCACCTTCTCATCATCGCTCTCCCGATGACCCTCTCTGATGTTGAGTCTGTAAAACTCCTCGGTGTACTCCTTCACTTTCATCAACTTCTGTCTCAGGTTTTGCATTCGCCTGAACAGAGTGATATGATAATCTCTGGGGATGAATTTTTCTTTTATCTTTGCGATCATCCTGGCCCAGCTCTTAATCTTATGTTTTTATTTGGAACGTCTATCCGCCTGTAGCTCGTCCCACCATAGGGTTGCATGTCCTTTCAAATTTGTAACAGCATGCCTTACCTTCTTGTCCTCTTCGATATCCTCATAATCGAAGTAGGTGTCAAGAGCTCGGATCCAATCCAGCAACTCTTCTGCATCTAGATTCCCCTCATAGACGGGAATGTCCATCTTGGTCTTGGAACTCATTCTGGCAATGGCCTTGATTAATCGCTCGGTCGAAGCATCCTCTACTATGACCTCTCCTTCGTCATGTCTAGCTTCCTCTTCCACCTCGGAATCACTGAAATCTCCAGCGCCGACTCCGCGTCTCTGCGCTGTCTCCATCTCCTCAAGTCTTGCTCAGAGATCTCTCATCTGGCGCTCTATTTTTGGGTTTCCTGCTGGCCTACCCCTTCTTCGCGCATCCCTATCTTCTCGATCAGGTGACTGTCTTTCTCTTCTCAATGGCATGATGTATTCTCTCCTCTCTACTTCAGAAAGAAAAGGTTTCCCGCTCTGATACCACTTGATGCAAATCGTGACCCTCGTGGTCCAACTGCTCTCACCAGGACCTTCTTCGACTCAGGCCTGAAGAGCTTCAATGCCCTCAGATCCCATATTGGGACCTTTTCTTCACCCACATGGTACTCTGTTGATTCCCCGGCAAGTTTCTCGGGAAATCGAAATTCGCGATATCGCGAATTCTATGCTCACGTGCCTTATGCCTCACGAGTCCCCGAACCCCGATATGGTCAATCGCTGACTTTCTCCTCTTTTATCGTCGGAGATTTCCCTATCGAGATATCACTACTCGCGATGACGACAATCTGAAGTTCCACACTCTGAACCCCGATGTGTCGATCCTCCGATGACACCTGTCCTCGCTGCTGATGCTTGGACCCCACACGCTTGTGGAAATCGGGAAATCGTCGGTCGGGAGTTCACGATCCCTGTTGCACCATTCACAGGACCTTCCAAGTCCCGAACCCCAATACGTGATGCCACCTGTCAATACCACACATTCTCGCCGTGGGACCCATCACAACTCAGATTTTCGTTCTCCGTGATTCTTTCGACACCGAAAGTTCCGAAGTGTTGAATCCCGACTCTCCGGGATCTCGTGCCATGTGTCCTTGCGATGATCAATGACTCCGATTAAATCGAGAAATCGCTAATCGCAAATTCAACGGGTGTGAAACTCTTACCTCCACAAATGTTGAAGACCGAATCTCGATGCCCCCCCCCAGTTCTCTTCCCTGTGCCTAAGGACTAACTCCCACACAACTTTTCCCCGATCTGACGGTCAGCAAGATTTCGCAAATCTATCCTGTGAACCCTGGCCATTGATTCTCCTCCTTGAGGATTTCTTCCGCTCCACAGCTTCTCCCGGTTCGAACCTCTCCTGGGTCTGTTCCCACAGTATTCACGAAGGAATTATCCCTCCTAATCTTGTCAACCTTGAATCCCTCAGAGAATTCACGCATGCTTCTCGCGCTCGACCTCCAACAGCTCTCGAAATGTTGAGTTCTTCCAGACTCTGTGCACTTCCTGCAATAGCAGTCCTTAGCTCCCTGCTCAGATTCACAATTGAGACTAATTCTATCCTGCGCACACCTTTCACGGTTCTGCCAACCCAAATCAACTTCTGGGTGAATGAGAATAAGAGTTTAACTATTGAGCCTCATCAACGCACTCTATGCGGATGAATTCAACTGCACTCTATGCAAGAATTTTCTGGCTCGAACAGAGAAACAATTGAAACTCATTCTCTTCTCTCTCAGTCTTCAATTAAGAACCTTGAAGTCACATGCACAGCATATTCAAAAGAAAATGCATACAAAGAAAACAAACATTCATGAGCACATAAGCAACATACACAGAGACATAACACCAGTCATGAAATTGAATCAAAGACTCTCTTCTATTAATCCAATCTATACATGGGTGTTCTCCACAAGTTCTCTGCTCTGCTCTTCTCTTCTGAATGCTTCCTTCTCAATGATACAAAGGAGGGTGTCTATATCCGTTCTCCCTCTTGAACTCCTAAACTATCAAATCTATAATTAAATTTCCTATCCAACAGCATTAAGTCTATTAAATGCCTCAGCTACCTAAGGACGAGAGCTTATCCGCTCAAGGTCCATTACAATATACAAGGTGTGCTTCATTAACTCTTCACATTAATGCTTTGGCGCAACCACATCAAGGTGAAATTCAAAAAGAAGTTTGTTGGCTTGTCCAGCTGTTCTCTGCTCTCGCACTGGCTCGCTTGACATGAGCGATGCTCCTGCATCAGATGGCATCCCACTCAAGTACCTGTAAATATTCATTGTCTCATCCTTGATGAAGGAGACATACTTCAATAGCTCTAAAAATCTCCTTTCATATTCGTCTATAGCCATGCAACCTAGTTTAAGTTCAAAGAACTCTTTCATCTTTCTATCATAATACCTCTTGGTCGGGTATTTCTTCTCAAAATGCCTCTTGAAATCCTTCCAAGTCAGATTTTTTTCCCTTAGGTGTTGTACTTGCACCAGTTGATCCCATCAAATGGATTTTTTTATTTTAAGTTGATAGATGGCAATTATTCCTTCTGCATGAGAAGAATAGTTATGAAATTGGAATTAATTCCTCATGCCTATTATCCTCGTCTCTTCATATTAATCCTTCTTGTTCTCACCACCAAATGTAGGAGGTTTGATTTTTGTTCATTTCCTCTCGTATCTCATCCACCCCAGACCTCTTATGGTTCCTAATAGGGGATGGGCCTGAGTTGTTGTGTAATCTCTTATCAGAATGCCTCGTGGGTGTTGGTGATGTCAGCTATCACTTTTTGTTCTTCTGAGACTTTCTAATATGCTTGAGCCACTCTCCTTATCCAATTTCTTTTATATTCTTTCCAAGTTCTACATCAACTTTATGTTGAATTCTCCCTTTTGCTCCTTGGCCTTCATGAGATTTTTGTTATCTGCTTGGTGAGTTTGGACATCTTTCTGCAAATTTTCAATGATTTTCATCATGTTTCCTTCTTTATCTATCTCTTCTCCATGCCCATTGGAGTTCGATCCTTCAAATCCTAAATGGACATCCATTCCTCAAACTTCATTTTCTGAACTTTAAGCACCCTGTGCCTCCTCCATTTCTCTGCACTATGCAACAATTCAGTTCGGTTCTGACAATTGTTAACTCTGCAAAATGTGCAATCAACCGAGTTTTCTAAGGATATCGGACTTTAACAGTTTTCCATAGTAAACCAGTCTAATTCAACAAAAACAATATCACATTTCATTTTATGCAGGTCTTGGTCGGTCAAGAACCCCTCGGGCTTCAATCACTTAGCCTGGTTTTGTTCTGCAACAAATTTTGGGCACTAGCCCCTTTTTATTCATCCCTTGGTTCAATGTGACCATGGTTGTGAACCAACACTAATGATTTGGGTGCTTATCTGGAGCCTTGAAACTTCGGGCTTTGGGGTTTCAAAGGGTTTCCCTTTTCCGCGCGTCGCAAACATCATAGAACAATGAACTATCGAACGTGGGAAGATCGATGGATCTATGTTCCACATTCCTTGCACATATCTATGGTGAATAGTAGCTTCGAGGACTCTAGCTTCAGCAGATTCCAAAGCACATCACAAAAAATCTCTCAGAGTGTCGAATTGGCGAACTCGCGAAGTGGGGTGGATCAATGGTCCATGACTTCCCATCATCTAACGGCTGATATTTACTATGGAACTCTGGGCTTTGGGGCTTTGGGGCTCTGAGACTTTGAAGCTTCAGGATTCGATGGATTTCACATCTGCACACCCCAAAATATTGAACCGTAAATCTCTTAATATTTCCACGTCACCTCGATGATGTCATCATGTCACTTTACTTTGGCATTACGAAACTTTGGGATTTTATACCTCCCATTCCATCACGAGCCATTTCTTCCAAAGTGTCAAGTATCTGGACTTCACAATCTGGTGCCATGCATCCACTAGGGTCCACGGTTTCCATGCTTGTACTAATAAATACTGAAAATGTCAGATCAAACTTTATACTTTTTCAAATTATGGGGACATGGGTCAACGGTTTTGGAGTAACCCACCAATCGTTCTGTAATTGTTCCCATGCTGACACATACCCCTTATAGGAAACCATGGTTTGGATTGTGGGACCTCCCTATAGAATTATCTGTCATGCAACTTCAATCTCTTCAATGCCTCCCAGCCAGATATTGATAGATTGTGATCAAATTTAATGCGGCCCCGATCTAGCTAACTTCTTTGCGAAGTTTAACTACCTTGTGCCACCACCAGGAGCAACATGTGGCAGGACACACGAAGCTAAATCATGGCCCAATCACGCAGGTGACATATGTCACGTTCTAAATGCATTTCTATCTTACAAAGTTTCTTAACTCACTGGCACATGGAACACATCCCATGTGTCCACGTCATCCCTAGTGACGTCAGTAGGCCATGCCACTTCGGGACTTTTGGCTTCAAGATATTTCACCTTAGCATACCATGTTTCTCCCAAATTTCGAACTCCCAAACTTTATTACCTTCGTCTCTTGTCTTATCCCTATGGTTTTGATTCATCCTTTGTCAAATCCAACAGTAAACACTCCCCCCCCCGGATCTATGGTGTAGATCCTCTTCGAGACTTCGAAACTTCAGGCTTCAACCCTTTCTAATTTATCACACATAAACTTTGTTGAAGTCACGAAGTCCAAAGTACTTAGGGTTTAATCCTCATGCACCCTTCTCTAGATATGACGGTTGTGAAGGATCCTCCTTCTCCCGAACAGATCCCACAGCGCAACTTCAAACCTTGCGGTTCCAAACCCACGGTTACTACAGTCTCTTTTCTATGTTATCTTTATTGAACCGTTATACCTCCTGAGCTTCCAAACATGGCCAAGGTGTTCTTTTGGCACTCTGGAATTCTCTAAAATTCAAATTTTTTCTTTATCAACAATAATTTTCTCAAATCTTTTGATTCCATAACCACTTATATGGCCTAATTCAGGCTCAGTGTTGAAAATTGGGCTCTAAACTTCATTTTTTTCCATTTCGACAACATTTTCCTTCTGAAACCTTCTCTTCAACTTCCACTTTCCTGGCCCATCCAGGCTGAGTGTTGAAACCATGGATCTGATACCATTTGGTAACATCCCATGCCACCACCAGACTAGGGAACACGACTTCTTGGACATCTCTCTTAGCTCTTATACCATTTTGTAATGTCCCCAGCCACCACCAGTTTGGGAAATGCCACTTCTTGGACATCTCTCTTAGCTCTGATACCAATTCGTGACATCGCCAACCCTAAACCAATAGTCCAGGCCATGCCACCGAATAACATTTATGCTTTGATACCAATTTACGAATTTATATGCATGCATATCTAACGCAAATTAACATATACAACATTTTGTTCATGCCACTTATTCATGCGAAAATAATGATTAAAACATACAGACAACATATGCATACAGAAGGCATATTCTAACCATACACAGATCAATGCGGAAATAATTGTAATCCTACACATACAGCATATACGATATATCCAGGTATTACTCATCAATTATAACACATGTACAATTACACAATATACAATCAGCATAGAGATTTGGTACTTATCTTTTAATAGATTACCACTAAGTGCATGCAGACCTTCCATGAAACTCCTAGCCTTAGACCACGCTACTCATTACGCTCAATAGTGGATCACCCCTGAGTTGGGACTAAACTCCACCGAGGGCAAAGGAATCCTAGACCTAGGCTAAAGCTACGGGAAACTACACTATGAAACTGGAAGGATTATCTCCAAGGAGCCTACTTATTCCCACTGCTCACAGACTCTCATTCCCCACATGCTTGTCCCACGCCAGGAATATGCACCTTCATTGTTCCACAATCCATCGGCTACTCCACTTCCCTTCCATGGCTTCAACAATAGGCCGGATCAAGAATTATTAGAGCTTCGTAGCTGGTATTGGACTCCCTCCAGGAGAAATCACTTCCCAGCAAACTCTCTCACCTAGAGAGAGTTTCTCATAGGCCTAAAAACCTTCTTCTTCAACCACAGTCCTAACAACTCGCCTCTTCAATCCACAACCACCAAAAATCGGGTAAGGCAAGGGGACAACTCAACAATTTACTGAGGTTCACAAAGGAGAAAATGAATTTGGCTGCGTACTTGTTCAGTGCATGTGTGAACTACACAAGGGATGGCTAGCATGCTAAGGATGAACTCGTGGGAAAATAAATGGCCAAACTGGTCAAAATGTAGAGAGAGAGAAAGGAAACTGGTGAGAATGGTTAGCCTACATAATCATGAGAGAGTTGCAATGGTGAGAGAAAAATCCTCAGGAAGGTGGCCATAATGGTTCATGAACCCCCCAACAAAGGTGGAAATTCCCACATAAATATGCATGCATCCTGGGTGACACTTGGCTCTCTAGGAGCATGCTCCTCTCCACTTGGAGTTTGTTCCTCTCCTCAAAGGAACTTAGGATAACTAGGTTTATTTTCCCAACTTTAGTACTTTTCAGGAATACATTATAATATCCCCTTAGGTTAAGCCCTCAAGGTTAGCCCCTCTTTCCTATCCTCTCAGCCGCATTCCTTTCCCTACCCAGTGGAGCTTAGTCCCCCATAACTCTTTCTTCATGGTCGTTCTACATGCAGCGATGTATTTTATTAATAATTCTGCATAATTACATATACAAAAATCAGGCCCACTAACCTTAGCATCTAGGCTCTTTTGCCTAATAAACACATAATCCTATGAGCTTATAATTACTTGGCTCACCAGCCTACAAACATCATTACATTTCATAGGGGCTCGACCTTTAGGTATTACAATATAAGTGCATCCTCCTTTTTTCTAGGAATTCTGAGGTATCATTATACATCACCCCAGCAATGTCTAGCTCATCTTTGATATGGAGAACACTTTCGAAGGATTTTGTGGCTGGCATTTTGCTGATTTTTTATTCCTCAGACACATGTATGAAACTACAAAGTAAATATAGGATTAGTGCACATACAGAGATGGAATATATTCAAAAAATAATTTTTCTAAGTATCTCATACGAAATACATGAGGAATCACTGGTGTTGATGATGGGTGGAAGGTCATCATCTGATGATGATAGTATAATGGTAGGCATGGTGAACATATTAGTGGAAAAAAATATAAGAAGATCAAGGTTGTGAAGGTCAAAGTCCTTGAGACCAAAGTAGTTCTTACAAACTACTATGATCTCTATTGAAAAAGTTAGTATGAAGTGTGTCGATGATTTCTATGTACACCAGAGGAGTCGGTGAAAAGAGTTACGATGAACATAGATGAATTGAATGAAAAGGTCATTGGTGGGCCCTTTAGTGTATCAGAAAAGTTGGTGCAAAAGGATTTGGTGTGTACCGAAGAGATTCATGTGAAATGTGTCAAAAACACAAGGGAAGTTCGTGGAAAATCCTCCAAATAAATCAACAGAAATCATGTGAAGTATGGGTGTGAAAGTATCAAAACCGATAATGTTTGATCTAAATCCTCTGGTGAAAACTAGAGGATTTAATATTAAGTCCTCCACGGTAGTTGAGAAATTTGGTGATAAGTTCTTTGGTTTTTAATATCGATGGGCTTCGTGCTAAGTATGTCGGTTTATACTGGTGATGTTAGCCTTAAACCCTATGATGTAAACCAGAGTTGTTAATGCTAAAAGTTTGAATGGATCGACAACTTTGGTGTGAAAGTAGTCGGTTTATAAGGAAAACCTTTGAAATTCAACTATGTCTTGAAAAATGACTAAGGTTGCAAGGGATTAGGTTTCCTCTGCTTTCAAAGAAAGGCTCTAAGACATTCCACTGGCCAAGGTCTCGATTGATAGATTTTTTGCTAGCCTATAGGGTTCCACACAACATTGATGGAAGGGAGATGATCTAGGCTAGTAATTTTGTCCTCAAAATGATTTTAAGGCTTCCCGGGTTATGGTTACGGTATCTCTATGTCTAAGAATTCACATGCAATGGTGTTTGAAAAATGGGAGAGAGCGACAAGAATTTTTTCTGGCATTGGATTGATTCAATGAGCATCATTTTACATTCTTCTTATGGCTCGGAAGAGTGGACAAGGTTATAGTATGAGTGTTCATATGGAGAACTAGGATTAGGTCATGAAGCCTGATCATACAACATTGGAGGGAAGACATTGATGGTATGAATGATATGAATTATGATCACAAAGGATATTTGAGGTTAAGGGAACGATCATTTTACCATCATCATGAAAATAAAACCTAACCCTTTGTATATAAACATAAAATTATTGAGAAAACTAGGGATTACCTGGCACTTGTGACTACGTGGATGTTGGAGGTGTGGAAGCTTAGGTTTTGTTCTTTTGTCACTCGACGGTCTCTCTTTTTCTCGAGCGCTTGGTAAAAATGGTAAAAAATAATGGGTGGGTAGTCCTTTTATAAGCATTTGGGTGTAATAAATGTGATATGATGTTGGTGGAAGAATCAACAAAGCTTTTGATAAGTCATATGGTATACACCAAAGGACTTTGTAATAAAGTTCATGGTGTATACTAGAGGAATTGGTATGGTGTTTTTCGTAGGATAAGATGGAAACTCCTTCAATTTGACGAGATCATTTTATATTAACTCCTCCGGTCAAACCGGAGGAGTTGGTATAAACTTATGCGATGCAAATAGACTTTTCGGAGGAAAAAGAAAGAAGCTCACCGATGGTTACTGGAGTGGTTGGAGAGAACTCCTTCGATGTACACTGGAGTAGTTTGAGGTAAATATTTCAGTGTACACCAAAGGATTTTACACTAACTCGTCCTAAAACCTAGAACTCAATATTCACAAATCTGCTTAAGTATCTAGAGTTAAAAGATGCAAACTCAATTAATATGTGAAACTTAAAGTGAAATGCTTAGAGAGGAAGGAGCAACCGCGTCCAAAAACTCAAGTCAAGAAAATTTCAAAGAGGAGAAAACAAAAAAGGGGCTCGATTTTCTTGGAGGGGATTCGAAAGAAAAAGTACAAGAAAATGGAGGGTTGTGGTGCCTGGCACAACACATACCAAAAATGAATTTTGGTGTGATGTGTCACACTATTCAATATTTTCTTCATCGCGATGAGTGTTTCGTACAAGATTTATGCTTTAATATTGTGTGCATTGTTTTTCACGAGATTTAACTTTCCTTGTGATATAGCATGTATCACTCCTCGAATAATTTTTCATCATGTCACTGAAATATTTCCTTCCATGCCACACATTTCATGCTTCACTTCTTTCTTTATCACAACTCACCAAAAATTCTTTGTTTTCATTGTGCCACGTATATTCTAATTTTGGTGTGATAAGTCATGCTCCCTGTAAGTTTCCATCACTTAAATTCCAAACCCAGTCATCGATCCAAAAATCTTTTCTAAGTGTTGAAACCAAAATTATTCTCAAGGTATTGATGCCCAAAAATCATTACAAGGCACCGAAATAAAAGACCTTTCACAGTTACAATGATAAAGTGATTTCATATTTTCAAAGATAAGGTAACATCAATTCACCTATATGAAAGTCAATTCAAAGCACTGATAAAGTGTTCAGTCAAAGTCACTTCAAAGAACCAATAAAGTGTTGAGGAAAATTCATTGCAATGCATCGATAAAGTGTGTCGATGCAAAGTCATTTCAACTCACTGATACCAGAGGCATTTTCGTGCACCAAAATCAAATCCATTTTGATCCACTAAAAGCAAAGTCATTTCAACTCGCTAAAAACAAAATCATTTTGACCCACCAAAATCAAGGTCATTCGACTCGTCAAAGATAATTTCATTTCAACCCACTAAAATTAAATACATTTCAACCCTCCATGGCCCGAACTATGCCACCTTGGACCCTGTTGGTCCTAAAGTCTGCACCTGACTGCTAAAGGGAAGAGTTAGGCCACCTCAAGTTTAGAATGATTGGTTTTTTTTTATTTTGTTGGTCAGTTAGAGGGTTGGTTTTACCAAGACAAGATCATGGTGGGATTGGAAAAATGATATGGATGAGGGTCCTCCTTGGTGGGTGTCACATAAATGACAAACAAGTGAAATAATAGAGGCAAAAACAAATGGAAACAATAAACCACTCAATGAATAATCTGTTGCAAGAAGTTTAATACTTAAAATATCATTTCAAGGCATTAAACGTCTATCAAAAACAAAATTACTCCAACAGGTTGCAATAAAAACAAATCTTCACCATAGCATGTGTTGTTTCATAGGTTGCATATTAGTAAAGATGATACAATAGTTGAAGGAAATGAAATGTACTTCACACAAATCAAAAACTACATTCAAGATAAGATAAAAACACGTGTAGATTTGGACAAAAACAATGTCATCAAGAGTATATTCACCAAGTAGAGAGCTTTGATCCGTTCTTAGAATGGGCTCAACCAACTTGATGTATCGATATTCTTCTCCCAAAAACCAAACCCTCAAAACATACAAAAACTGCATATATATCGTAGTTGTGGAGGCTCTCGTCCAGTGTGGAACTGAGGCTTATCTCTACAACATCAGCTATAAAATAGCTTATTAACTTAACTAAAACATTGTTGGAGTATATTAGTGTATACTTCGATCTTGACTTAATCAAAAAGGAGTGGTTCTTATTACACATAAAAGACCATTTATTATGCATGAATCTAAAAGAGTTTTGCAATTGAACAACTAAAAACTACTACTAGCAATGAAACTAGAATGATCCACATGTTGGAGTGAACTGAGATTTGACAGAAGATGACTAGGAATGATAGAACTAATTTTTGTATTTAGCATTGGCATGCATGCGCATTTTTGGAGGCCACTAAAAGATAATTGGATGTGTTAGCAACATTTTTTCTTCAACTTATCTCTTAGGGAAAAGAAGAAAGTCATCAGATGTTTTTATAGAGTCTCAGATATTCCTTCTACAGTCTGGATTATAGCTTCTCAAGTTCCTGGTTGTGGAGTTGCAGGGTCTGGATTCCGGAGATTTTGTGTTGTACATGTTGGCTATAACCAAGTTTTTTTCAGACGAGCCATATGATGCCTTTGACTGGCTCGGCAGTCCATGTTTTCGCGATGTTTTCAAACTCAAAATATGTAATTAACGAAGATAAGACACTTTGAAAATTTGGTGTTCGGGAGCTTTGGAGTACAAAGTATTCATATCTCTCGGAGGCCCAGACTTGTGGAGCCATTAACCAACAACTTGTCTAATTAACTCGGGATTAATTTATCCTTAAACATTTTGGTTCTTCGGGACTCTGGCTCTTCGTCATTCGTGATCTTTCGAATGCAAATCTTGAGAATATCACGGAGTCACAACCTTCCGTATATGATGTGGCAGCGTGAATGTTATCGAGCTAATTGTTAAGTGTGGACACAAATCAATCCCCCTAGCTTCACTATGAAACTAGAAAAAAACACCACAGGACATGGCACTTTCCCTAAGATCTAATCATTGAATTTACTACCAAACAAAAGACGAGAGACATACCTTTAAGTGTCGCTTCCTTATGTCTTTGTTGTTCCTGTTTCGCTCCAGTGCTCTTGTGATATTGATCCTACGATGAGACACAAACCAACCAAAGTGAAAACAATAGAAGTATATTCAATGACAACCTATGCATATGATCAAGGAATTATACAATAAAATAAAGATAATTTTATGGGAAAGAAGCATGCCACTATATTATATTAAATAATAGGAAGAGATATTACAACCGGATTCCTTGATGTTGTAAGGTTCCTTCCAACAATTCCTTGCTTCCCACACACTTCTTGCTCCAAGGATTTTGATACCATGGATCTGATAGCTATTCACAATCTATCCTGACAAAGAAAAGCTCAAATTCAATCTAACCAAGCTAACAATCTCAAGCCAAATTTGTAATCTTAAAGACTCAAGAACTTTCCAACCCAATCAAGATAATTTTCTCCATGAGAACTCCTCTCCTTTTATAAGCTAAAGAGGATAAGGTGAGGAGGTTAGGATGATCCCACTAAATCATGAAAGCAAGTAAGATCCAAATTGTTCAGAGGCCACCTCACCATAGAAGCTTCTCCTTCTAGAAGCATCGAGAAGACACTTGTTTTTCCCATGTACAGGAATTTCTACACCTTATCTATAGTGCAACCTGCGAAAACTCCGCAACCTAGCTATAGTGCAACCTACGGAAATCAAGAATTTCCTCAGCCTAGCTATAGTGCAGCCTGCGGAAAATAGGCATTTCCTCACCGTAGCTATAGTGCATCCTACGGAAACCAGGCATTTCCTCACCCTAGCTATAGTGCAGCCTGCAGAAATCCTCTTTAATAGGATTTTTACAAAGGAAAATACAAATTCTTCTCTCAAGAAAAGTCCTTCTCCCTTCTTTCTTCAGGAATTCAGGACACTGACCCCTCTGAAGGAAATAAATAGGTTTACATCATTAACGGTCATAAGGGTGACAAAAATAATGTGTAACAGAGAGTCCCCCAAATTATGAAGTTAGAACAGAATGATAGCTAAAATACTTTGTCGAGTGTGTGTAGGGAACAAGGAACAATTGGTCAGAAACCTGCCAATCGACAAGGAAATACAATACAATAATATGTCATCATTGAGGTAGGCATTCCCATACTCAAAATACAAGTGACTCAAATCATAAATGTTGACATGCAAATATCCATGTCAATTAATACAGGTCATGGCCCCCAAACATACACTATGGATCCATGCCAATATGACTCAAATATGAACATAGCCACCAAAAATACATTGTGGATATATGTGTTAAAGACTCAAATTTGAACATAGCCACAAGACATACAATGTGGATCTATGCAACAGTACAAACTAAATATACTCCAACGCAACCTGAATCTGTGAGAAAAGATTCATGGTCTTCATCTCCACCACTCTATAGTATGAATCTAACCATACGAATACATGTGCTAAATTTTAACATGGTAGAAACCACTTGATTACTGTTCATTAGTGAATATCGTTAACAAGTGCGAGGGAAATCACCATTAATGATAATGACTCCCAAGGTACACTAGTACAATCCAACAAATGTGAATCAATGAGTTGGGGTCGAACACTCGGTGAAATCTCTCGATCAGAGGTCAATAATGAAAACCCATTGTCGAAAGAAAGGAAACCTTCCATTGAGGCATGCAAACTCCAAGGTACCAATTAGTTTCTAAGTCTAATTCCTGTATAATGATTTGAAGTCAACAGGAAAAGACTCGTCACGGGAGGGCCTTAATGTATCCCCCATCAATGACACGAAATGGGTAAAAAGATTTGATGTAAATCAAAGTAACAAGTGATTCAGGACTGACTCAGGGATGGCCAACATAATAGATGGCTTAAGGACTACAGAAATGGCCGACGCAATAGAAGGATTTTCTGGGTTGAACTTCTCTTTGAACATATTGATGACACAACAACTGTCTTGGAAAAACTGACTCAAAAAAAGGGATCACAAACCAATTTGTAATATTATAAAGGAGTATGATCAAGAGACAAGCGGATTTTCCAACCTAGACACAAAGAAAGTGAAAGGGTGTCATGTTCAAAGGTGACTCTTCCATAGAATACAGGTTTAGACACATTTCTTTCTCAATTTTTCCCCCACCATTTCTGGCAAGTACCTCTTTATTTTTACGCAAGCTTGAGGAGGATAACATATGCTTGTAATGTAAGCTCATCCTTCAGACAAGTCCCTCGAAGTATGTTTAATGAACCCTAGGAAGGAGTGGTTCAGTCCCATATGGGCCTACTGATGTTTGTTTAACGAGTCCAAAGAAAGAAAACTCAAGGGTTTTTCATGTTTAGAGATTCTGAAAAACACTTAAAGAGAACTCTCTTAGTTCCTTTTTCGTAAAGTAGTTTGATGAGACCAAAAAAGAGATAAACTATCGCTCAACAAATGTGTTTTCTAATACTTTAACAAGCGTGAAAAGAATAAGATCACTCGGCAATGTTTTTATGTTTAGAGAGTCTGAAAAGAGCTTAAAGGCAACTCAAGGGAGTTCCTTTTTCATATAACCTTTACGAGCCCGAAAAAGTGATAAAAGTTTACCCAGTTACATTCTCATTGATTTACGAGCACGAGAAAGAACAAATACTAAGCTCGGTAACTTTTTCTCATGTATTTACGAGCATGAGAAAGAACAAAGACTAAGCTCGTGATTGTTTTCATTTTTACTCAAGCTTTAAAACAAAAAAAAACTATGCTTGGGATATATTTTATTTTTTACACAAGCTTAAAAACTAAACAAAACTATGCTTGGTCCTGGTTTCATTTTTACACAAGCTTGAACCAGAGGAAACTATGCTTGAGGTAGGTGGTTTCATTTTTACATAATCTTGAACTAGAGAAAACTATGCTTTCGACCTCCCAACGCATGGTTCACGAATTTGTATGGTTGGTACTTAGCCCCCAGCTTAAAAATCTAGCGGCTCAACTTCAACATGAAGTCCAAAGGCTAGAAGCAAATGCCCCCCAAGCTTTGTTTCATCTGACATCACAAGTGGATGAAATGAAGCTTCAAATACTAGAATTGACTCAAACAAAGAGGGGGAAGTTGTTTCATTTTTTAATGAGCTTGACACAGGAGAAGAACTATGCTCATGAATTCAGGTTTAATCCCTAGAACTTTGTTTCATTTTTTAACAATCTTGACACATAAACAAGAACTATGCTCATAAGCTTTGTTTCATTTTTTAACAAGGTTTCTACAGAGACGTGAAAAACTATCCTCATAGATGGTTTCATTTTTTAACGAGCTTGAAATCAGAAAAAACTATGCTCAACGTTGGTTTCATTTTTTAACAAGCTTGAAATCAAAAAATCATGCTCAAAGCTCTCTTCTTGATCACAGCTTCCGAGAAGATAGTGCTCTGGAATGACACCATGTCAAGGGACAAAACTCGTTCATGGCCTCCAAGAGATCTTCGCTCGATGGAAGAAACACATTCTGGAAGGAACACATGTCGAGGGTCGCGATAGGGGTAAGGAGAGCAAGCTCCAATAGCCCTACCGAAGAGATCACCATGTCAACTACTAGATCTAAGTCATAAGAGACTGATCTTACAGTGAGAGGCTCATCCCTAGTATGGTCTCCAATTTTTTTATCGGGCTAATTGTTAAGTGCGGACACAAATCAATCCCCTTCGCTTCACTACGAAACTAGAACAAAACATGACAGGACATGGTGCTTTCCCTAAGCTCTAATCATCGAATTTACTACCAAACAAAAGACAAGAGACATACCTTTAAGTGTCACTTCCTTATGTCTTTTTTGTTCCTGTTTCACTCCGGTGCTCTTGTGATACTGATCCTACAGTGAGACACAAACCAACCAAAGTGAAAGCAGTAGAAGTATATTCAATGACAACCTATGCATATGATCAAGGAATTATACAATAAATAAAGATAATTATATGGGAAAGAAGCATGCCATTGTATTATATTAAATAATAGGAAGAGAGATTACAACTGGATGCCTTGATGTCATAAGGTTCCTTTCAACAATTCCTTTCTTCCCACACACTTCTTGCTCCAAGGATTCTGCGACCATGGATCTGATAGCTATTCACAATCTATCTTGATAAAGAAAATATCAAATCCAATCTAACCAAGCTAACAATCTCAAGCCAAATTTGTAATCTTAAAGACTCAAGAACTTTCCAACCCAATAAAGCTAACTTTCTCCATGAGAGCTCCTCTCCTTTTATAAGCTAAAGAGGATAAGGTGAGGAGGTTAGGATGATCCCACTAAATCATGAAAGTGAGTAAGATCCAAACCGTTCAAAGGCCACCTCACCATAGAAGCTTCTCCTTCTAGAAGCATCAAGAAGTTGCTCATTTTTCCCATGTACAGGAATTTCCGCACCCTAGCTATAGTGCAACCTACAGAAACTCCGCAGCCTGGCTATAGTGTAGCCTGTGGAAATCAGGAATTTTGTAAGGTAGCTAGAGAGGTAGTGAGGGGACCCAGAGGGCCCATAGTGATAATAGTGGAGGTCATTCAATGTAAGTTGGACTAGGTCCACTATATTATTAAATAAGGCCCACTATGGTAGTTAGATATAATAAATGGGTAATTAGATATAGTAAATGTAAGAGGACTTCTTAGAAGGTTCTACTTCTAGAAGATTCCTCCTCTAGAATGTTCTTAGGTGATGGTAGCACTATATAAAGGGGTTCAAGCAATGTAATGAGATATGAAGAGAAGTATTGTATTTGGAGCTGAAGCTTAATAGGAGGATGCCCCCTCGAAGAGGCAAGTGAACAGGAGAGGATCCCTTCCATAATAGGATCCATTGTATCGTGTTTCCCTACCTCAAGGGTTTCTATAATAAAGTTGTAGTTTTCTATATGGTTTCATATATCTTGTATGGTGATTGTATCCAGATATCTTTCGATCTATTGTGATATTTTGTATTCCGATATTTGGTTCTTAACAAGTGGTATCATAGCACTTTCCTTGGCAAACATTGTGGGCAAATATTTTTTGTTTTTGCAGATTTTTTTTTCGGAGAAGCAAAAGAGGGCCATGACATTCCAGAAATTTTCAGTATATTTCTGTGAAAAAATTGCAGAAACAGGTTGTGGATCTAAGTTCCTCTCGGAAAAAAACCCAAGTTGAAAAATAAAATCGTCTGAAATGAAGTCCGGGAAGTCAAGATATTGAAGTTTTAAAATCTGCAATTTTTCAAGGTTTTTTCCGCGGATGGTGGCGCGATTTTTTTAATTTCTGTAGCATCTAGAGGTAGAATTTGCCCAAATAAATTACATACCTGGGTTCCTCTCACAATTTCACCCAATTTCAAAAAAAAAAAAATCAGCCGAAATGGAGTCCGAAAAGTGAAGTTATGAGCATTTTAAATTCAGTAGTTTTTCAGGGTTTTTCCGAAAAACGTCGCGATTTTCTGCAGTAACTTATTATTTTATTTTTTGGGTTTTTTCATGATGGATTTGGGACCAAAGAGTTCATAGGGTGCTCAGATGGCTATTTTCTCTCAAACCCTCAAGGGAATTCTTGAAGCATTCAAATCCAAATTGTATGACACATTAGATGCTAGATTGCATGACCTTGCAAATGGTCTCAATGATAGTTTCCATAGTATTCGAGATTCATTGGATAATATGCAGAAGATATTGCTTATGGAGGACATCAGAGATGAATATAATCAAGAAATATATTCTTGGTATTATTTTGAGGCCGATTGTGATGATTGGTATATGGATAGTTGTCATTTCTGGGATGACAACCACTTTCATATTTTATTTGATGACTCTAATCCACCTTCTATAGACAGCATCAATGTGAAAAATCGAGAGACAATGATTATTATCAGTGTCCATCTTGCATATTCTACAGTGGTATTATTCCTTCCAGATTCTACTACGACCCTTTTCCACTATGTGGATGGATATTCTTATTTGGATCCACATGATAGGTGTCAGTATTTGGAGCATCATTTTGAGTTGGTTATTGGGTTCCAAAATCTTCCATGGGGAGTTCACATGAGCACTTGGACATGGGACCCGGGCTTACAATGGTGGTTGGACTAATTCAGCATGGTGGCTTTCCTTTCTACATGGGACCTTGGTTCTCCAATATTCTTCAACATTATGGTCCACAATTATCCATGGGACCCTGGTATATGGTTGTACATCAAGCGTTGAGGACAATGTTTTCATAAGGGGGATGGAATGTAAGGTATCTAGAGAGGTAGTGGGGAGGCCCAGAGGGCCCATAGTGATAATAGTGGAGGTCATTCAATGTAAGGTGGACTAGGTCCACTATATTATTAAATAAGGCCCACTATGGTAGTTAGATATAATAAATGGGTAATTAGATATAATAAATGTAAGAGGACTTCTTAGAAGGTTCTACTTCTAGAAGATCCCTCCTCTAGAATGTTCGTAGGTGATGGTAGCACTATATAAAGGGGTTCAAGCAATGTAATGAGATATGAAGAGAGGTATTGTATTTGGAGTTGAAGCTCAATAGGAGGATGCCCCCTCGAAGAGGCAAGTGAACAGGAGAGGATCCCTTCCATAATAGGATCCATTGTATGGTGTTGCCCTACCTCAAGGGTTTCTATAATAAAGTTGTGGTTTTCTATATGGTTTCATAAATCTTGTATGGTGATTGTATCCAGATATCTTTCGATCTATTGTGATATTTTGTATTCTGATATTTGGTTCTTAACAAATTTTCTCACCCTAGCTATAGTGCAGCCTGCAGAAACCAAGAATTTCCTCACCCTAGCTATAGTGCAGCATGCAGAAACCAAGCATTTTCTCACCCTATCTATAGTGCAGTCTGTGGAAATCCTATTTAATAGGGTTTTTACAAAGGAAAATATAACTTGTTCTCTCAGGAAAATTCCTTCTCCCTTCCTTCTTCAGGAATTCAGGCCATTGACCCCTCTAAAGGAAATAGATAGGTTTACATCATTAATGTTCATAAGGGTGATGAAAATAATGTGTAACAGTGAGGATATTTCGTTGATGTGTCACAGAAAGAAGGGTGACACATGTCACCCAAAATAGTATAGATGACATGCCCAAAGGTTCTTGAAATGGGTTCCATGTGTCATAACAGATGAGTTCCACGCATATCAACAAATGAATCCCACGTGTCTCAGGATTTTTGGCATTCAGAGCTCTGGGGAACTGTGTTTTCTCTCGATGAAAATTTCCCAAAGTGATAGTCTCACGAAGTCATTAATTCATGCTTATATTAAGCTAATTAACCCGAGATTAAGATATTTTTAGAATTAAACATTTCAGTAGTTCAGGACTCCAACTCTTTGGGATTCAGTATTTTATGAATGCAAAGTCTAGATACCTCATGGAGGCCTGGACTCGCGAAGTGACGTGGTACTTCGGAACTCCCATGCTTCGATAAACTGAGTTTTCTATACATTGAAATCCCTCAGAATGATACTCTCTCAAAGTTGACGTATCAACCTTTCAATGCTCATATGTTCAGGGCTTCGGTACTTAGATATTTTGTCACTTTGGCGCTCTAGAGAACTATGTTTGATCTGAACTGAAATCTCTCGAAGTGGAAATCTCCCGAATCTGACATGTCCACATGAAGTCACTATTGTTGAAGTGTCCACATGAAAGAGAGTGACATGTGTCACCCAAAAATGAGCAGATGAAGTACCCAAAGGTCCTGAAATGAGTGTCATGTGTTGGTGACAAATGAATTCCACACATCTCCACAGATGAATTCCATGTGTCTCCACATATGAGTGCCACGCGTCTCCACATATGAGTGCCACACATCTATGGCTCTTCAGGGTTATGGTGATCTGCACCTATTCTAAAATAAAACCTCTCGGATGGTTGATCTCTCAAATTTGATGTGGCGTTTCGGGGCTCCGACCCTTCAAGGATCTGATATTTCAGGGTTTTGTGAGACTTAAACAAAGATGAGCTCGAACACCCGAATTTCGAAGTCGTGGAGTGAAACTTTGTATTACTATTTAGATAAATCTCATGCAATTTTGGAACTCTGAATGCATGAGATCCATTGATCTGATTTGATTATTGGATCTCCACCATTGAAAATTTAACCTGTCTCTTCTCACAATCTAAGCCCGAAATCGACTTCTCTAAAATTACTTTGTTTTGTTCTACAGATTTTTCCTATGAATACAAAGGAATTGGTCAACCTACTGCATGCTCAATTAGTGATAAACATGATGACAAATATTTTCAAAGTCAAACCAGAACATGTAATCACCTTTTAGGAAAGAAAAATATGGTGCAAAATAAGTAAATACGTGTAGGGGGCATTCAATTTGAGTGATTAAATCATGGAGAATATGCTTAGCAAACACAAAACAAAACAAAAATCAGACTTGATGGATGTATAGGGTAAAGGAGGGAAAGGGAAGGGGTGCAGAGCTAGGTTACAATAGACCCTATCCTCGTCATCATATATAAATAAAACTGCAAGGATGGACCTTGTCCACATCATCATATGTATGGTCTACATCATCATTTGTATAGAAATATGCTACCATGGACCCTATCCATGTCATCATTTGTACTTTCATATCACCAATCATAAGGTTGTGTTGGACTACCAAAGTGAAAGTTACTTATATTTACAAAGTGAAAATTCTTTTGGATAGCCAATATGCAAAGTGTTTTACCTCACCTAAATATATATTTGAGCGTCGACAATAAATATGTTTTATGGCACCGATGCAAAATACCTTTAAGTCCACCAATAAAAATAATTCCATTGTTGATATAAAATATATTTTAAGAATCTATCCAAAATATGTTTGATCATGTTGATGACCAAGTTAAATATCATTGTCGATGACTCATCTCTACCATTAAACACTTAGTCAATTTTTCATCTTTTTCCCTGTAGTTTTTGATATTTATGCCACAGGTTTTATTCATTCTTAGTGGAAGTTTGATGCAAATATGCAAGGATCAAGCATTATCCATTTTCCAAGGATTCTACTCAAAACCTTGACCCACTTAAACACATTCCAAGAAAACCTACAAGAGGTATTCTATGCAAATCCATTCCCAAACAAACTTTTTGAGAAGGGTATTCAATGGGTTTCAAGGGTAGTTTACATTAATTTTTTCCCAAGTACCTCCTGATTCCAAACTATACAATTTATTCCTTTCTCGAATGCATGTATCAAATTCAAAGATTCTACTAAAACAGGGGTACCTCTATAAATTATTATAAGGGTGTCTACAACTTCTGGACCCCAAGCACATTCACTTACTCACACCTAGGATTAAATACAGGTAAATATACTCAACAAGACTATTGTAGTAGATTGTAAATTCCATTTACATGAATACATTTGGAATATGTAAAATGGATTACTCATTACAAACAAACAAAAATCTTGTAGCAATCATCCTTCGTCATTCAAGCCATGAAAAAAACAACATAAAACATCATAATTATCCCATTCAATGAATCAAGGATATGAACTTACATGTTCTTGAATATTTGAATACCAAAATTTACTGAGGCAAAGTGATATTCCACCCAACCACATGCTTTATTGCACTTATTCTTTCTACAATAGGCCATCCTCGAGTCAGTATATGAAATCACCATGGAGAAGTAGGGTATTTCAAGGCAGACACTCTATCTCAGCACTAGAATTTTACCAACCCAAGGGTCACATTGTTGATCTTTCTTGGAACAATAGAGCTAATTAGGTACCCACTCTACCTACCCCACACAACACATAGAGAATACCTTCTTTATTTATTGCACAGTCCTTCAGGAGTCTCTTCTTTTAATTCTGTTCAATGTGTGCATAGAGGATCTAGTTGTTGTCCATTGACTCCAATGACACTTTGTATTGGATTCTTGACCCTTCGTAAGGTTTTGATGACTTCCTTCCTTGGTTGTTCTAGCCCACAATATGGCTTCCTTATTTGCTTCTATCCATATCTATTTTCGGCACAACAACCTTCTTGGATTCCTTCTAAGCCAAGAATCTCTCTTTATCCATATTTTCCTCTCCCGGAATTCACTTTCTCTTCCATTCAAGTTTCCCTCTCTTCTCATCACACT
>ML790471.1:215333-237330 GCA_009831015.1 Picea engelmannii | reverse complement strand
GTCTTCTAAATCTATACACCAATCCCACAATGACATAGCAGACTCTTGAGGGGTTTCCTTGGTAGTCTCCTGACTTCCCACTTCAGTGGGTTGTTATTCATTTAAAATTTGTTGATCTAGTAGTTGATTGATAACAGAGGTCATGGATTTGACCCATTGTGGACAGGTTTTTTCAAAGTGATTTTGTTGGTGATATGAGTAGAAATTGTCGTTGCCAAAGGTATCTAGATTCAATGTGAGTTGTGGTGCTTCAGATGGTTTGGGTTGGATGTCATTCTTCTTTAAGAATGGGTGAAAAGGTATATTTCTTGAAGGTCTTTCTCCAGTATTCTTCTTTAGGTTGAAAACTTCATTGGACAACTTCTTCACTAAATTGACTGCGTTATTGATATCCTTTGGTTCCTTCTCAGGGGATTTTGTCAGCAGAAAATTTTTCTTTCCAGCTGACTTGGTTTCTCTAGAATATGGGTGATTATCGTAAGAGGATAAATCTTTATCAATGCTCTCGGCTTCTTCAAAATTATGAGCCAACATGTCCTTACCGTCCTGTTTAAAAATCATGTCAATAGACAGGATTAGGGTCGAAGTGTAGTATTTGATGGCTAAGGAATGTAGAAGGGCATTTTTCGTAGTGAATTTATTGAGGATTGTGATAAAACATTGATTGAATTCTTTCACTTTTTCTCTTCTTTCCATTTTTATGGCCCCTAATTCTTTACATAGGGCAGTAGTGATTTTTCATTCACAAATTTTCCAATAAAAACCTTTTAAAAATCTTCCCAACTGGTTATGGAGTTGTGTGGAATATTAAAGTACCGGGTCCAAGATCTACCTCCAAAGGTGTAACGAAAAATCCTACAAACCACATCCTCATGTCAAACATTGAGTAGGAGTATAGCTAAAAAGAAGTTTTTAGCGTGATCTTCAGGTGAACCAGGACTATCTAGGTTAAACTTTGGAAGAAGATTTTTCAGTTTTCTGGGAACTTCATGCAAGGGCTCTTCCAAGTTCATAAAACCTTCAAACAACCGTGGTGGAATTACTACCCTTTTTTCTTGGCGTTCACCCATGATATGTTTGAGATTGACTTATGTGTTTTCACCATTAAATTCATGTTCCAATTTAGGAGTATTAGGATGAAATTGATTCAAGGGTACAGGTACATCTTGGAGAGTGGTTTCAATTAAATCCTCAACAAAGATAACTAGAACATTTGGGTGGTTTTTTGGTCGTCTTACACGAGTAGTTCTCCTAGGTAGTTCTGAATTTTTAGGTAACCTACCAATTTGTTTGGCATAAGCCTGAGTGATATGATGAGTCTAAGTAAATTCCTCGTAGGGTACACGAAACCAATTTTTTGTATGGGTTTTAGGACTGTCAGTGGCACTTTTTAATATAGGTTTCTTGTCTTCAAAGGTAACCTCATGTTCTGAATTTAAATTATGGAAAAGGTTGGACCAAGAGTGTTTTCATAAGACTGGCCACAATTATGTAGTGTGTTTATGTAATCCATACAAATCCAAGCCCTCCTTCTAGCATCAATTATGTTGACGAGGTGCAATTTCCCAACAATAGTAAGGGGTACTCCTTGATACACAATCCCAATTAGACCGTGCAACGTTTGGTTTAGGAGACCCATCTAGATTTTGGCCTGGCATCCATTACTAGTTATGAGGGTGAATATGGATGGTTATGCAATGTAAAGATGTAGTTGAAGACTATGTATGAAAAGGAATCTAATATACTTCTATTCTATTCTATTCTATCCTATCCTAGATAGGAGCAAGCTATCGTAACTACATGAGATGTAATGAAACTAAAATCTGCTAAAGGACCTCACTCAGATAGTTGTAATGAAGGTATGAATTTAGAAACACATGCATGCAAAATATATAATCAAAAAAGTATAAACTATATTTTCCACATACATCACAACTCATATACACAGGACATGTAAAAGATAAAGAGGAATAAAAAAACTACAAAAGTGATATAGATTACATTAGAGTATTCTATAAGCAAACATATCCTTACATCCCATGTGAACAACATACATCCCACCTGAAACAGTTCACAACAACACATGAAATGTCTTCTCTCTTTCATAAAATTAACCCTGAGGGCTTCTCAATATCCATTAACCAAGTATTTTCTCCAAAATGAGTTCTAGATTGTCTACAAAGCTTGAATAGCCCCCCTAAAGTGAGTCACTTCCTATATTTATACAGTTTTTTTTAACTCCCTTTTGACTTCTTGTATTCCCATAAAGAAACTATTACAAAATTGTTCACCTTCCTTCTACTTGATGACATGTGTATAGAGTAGAGACAAAATTGGGATTATTTTAGAAAAGACAAAATAGAGTATAGGTAATAACTATTTCGAATTTGTTATTTTGTCTCATCTATGAACTCTTGTCTCGAAGGTATATTATTCAGATTTCCAGTTGATCGTACAGGAATATGAGCCTATGGTATCTTGTCTCTTTTAGGGTAGTTGTATGCATGGATATGTTGTTTTCTAGGGTCGGTATATCCTTTGATAATGTATCCATGAATGTTTGAACCATAGTATGGACTTTGGTTGGTTGAATGAGGTGTTTCTCTATTAGTTTTGTTGTAACTTTGGTGGTTGACTCGGTGACTTCCCATCTACAACTTGTGTTATCCTGTATAGTGTTGACGAGTTATTCCATTATGAGATTTTTCCCAAGTTCCTCTAACTAGGGAAGTCATCATATTTTTATCAACTCTTGTGCCTCTTTGTGTAGTCGCAAGCATATTAATTTCCATTGAACTAATTGTTTCTTTGTCATCCCTTTTTCCAGCCTGTTGGCAGTGTTCCAATGAATAGATATATGTCTTCCTTTCCCTTCTTTATGGATCATATATTTGGACTGGTGAATATGAGTTTTATACAATCCATGTGTCAATATTGTTCATACCTTCCCAGATAGTGTTGAACTGTGTGAGTTTATTCCGCACCCTGCTATGTCCATCTATGATGGTGGTGGCTATATCCTGGAACATGTGCAGGTAGGAATGCATGTTGATTAGATCTTCCTCTAATTCCATCATGACCTTATTTGTACTTTCTTTGAATATTTGAAGGCTACCCTCATCGATATTTACTTGATGAAGCTTCTCCTTCAACTCCATGATCCTTGCTTATTTTTTGAGTTTTTGTTGTTGTAGATTTCAAACATTATCCTCTATGGAATTCATGAAAGAGGATCCATTGGATGCTATGGAAACCAGATCTTCACTAACATTTCTTGCAATGGGGTTTTGAATGAGAACTGAAATCGGATTCCCCCCAGTCACTGTAACTTTCTTCACCTACTCTTGTACAATCATGCCTGACACTTTGTCCTACGGGGATTTATTTAGGTTGGGTATTTCACTTCGTCTGAATGGAGTACAAAGTCCCAAACCTAACCCATTGAATGGTGTATGTCCATTGGCACCTATTGTTGATCTCTATAGGATATTGGTGTCCATCAGTTGAACATCGTCATTTCTAGTTTCAGTGTCCTTTTGGTGTTCCTCTTATGTTGCTTTGTCACCTCTATCGTTGTTGTTGTTGCATCTGTTTTTTCCTTTTTAGTTGTTTATTTTTTTCAGTTTCCTTCTATGTCGTTGCCTTTTCTCTTGATTTTGTAGTGGTTTTTTTTGCATCAGATTTTCCCTTGGATTTAGCTTCTTTGACGATCTTTATTTTCTTCTCGACAGAGTAATTCTTTTTCTTCTTGAACTTTTATTTTTTTCTCCTCTTACTATCTACTATTTTTTTTTCTTCAGTAGATCTTGATTGCATGGATGTGGTTTCAATAGATCCATTTTCTATTGCCTCTTCTTCTTGCTTCGTTTTGTCCTCTTCTCTTGTTTTCTCTTCATATGTGACCCTCCCTATGGGCTTGCCTCATATATTGAAGACAACTTTGTCATAGGTCCTTTCGTTGTAGTGTATTTCTTCTTCTTCCAAAACCTCTGAAGTGCATTCCCAAGGAAAACCTACTTTATTGAAATGCTCTTTGACGACTTTCTTCAGGTCGTGCCTTCTAAACCTTTCTTCTATGAAGTGGTATCATAGTAGTACATCCAATTCATCTTGGGATTGTTTTTTGTTAGAAAATAAGTAGGTGTTGATGTATAGAGGGTTCGGTGGCCATATGGATTTCTTGTCTCTGTAAATCATCCCCCCAACTCAATTGATCATTGTTTTATAAGTTACTTCCTAGAGAACTAGTTTGTCTAATACAAACTGAGGAAGAAAGTAGGGTGCTTTCATGGCACTATACACCCTGGTATAATTGTCATGTTTCATCATGTATCAATCCCCAATCCTCTTTATGATAGTTATTTCTTTATGGGTCATACATGGTGCTAGCATGTAAAATGTGAACTCATATAATGGAGCCAGGAAGTGCTCACATATTTTTTGGTACTTTGTTCTATACTTATGCTCCCAGAAAAATTTGCAGTATATATCAATGGTTTCGTCTGTTGGATGCCATGTCGAACCCATATTTGGGTATTGGTGGGCCACACACATGATGTCAATGAGGTATGACAACATATGGAAGCTCGGGAAGGTTTTGGGATGGTCTTCTATAATTATTGTGATGACTTTTGTGAGGTTTGTTGATAGAATATCATCCCAGTTAAACGATAATCCTTTGTATGTGCATTGGTAAATCAATGGCATATAAGATAGGGTAAATTTGGAGTCATGATGTTCCCTGTACATCTTGCATAACATGGCCACCATGCATTAGTAAGGTTTTCTAAGTGTGGTGGTGGGATGTCCACCGGTGGGTTTGAATTTGAACTACTTATATGGCTTGTACCAGATACGGTATAAATCCTTGGTGATATGCTTGAATTCACCAAGAAGTTTTTTATCCATATTCTTGGTCCCCTTCTCCAGATGATAGCATTTGGCTAATTCCTTGGGATGGACTGACGTTATAGGTTATCCTCTAGTGTTTCAAATGTACCTATTCCCAAATTCCACATGCTTTAGTATCCAAGTGATGGCATCAACGCAAGGGAATACAATAGTCCAGGCTTCAACTCTATGAATTCCATACTTTCTGATGTTCTTGAAAATTTTAAGTTCATCTCGATCCTCTGCATCAATGGAAAAGTTTTTCCTTTTAAACATATGATAAACATCACCCCATATATGTAACGTACCCATCCACCACCAGGTCAGGCAACGCCAATTCTTGGACATCTCTCTTAGCTCTTATACCATTTTGTAATGTCCCCAAACACCACCAGGTCGAGCAACACCACTTCTTGGACATATCTCTTAGCTCTAATACCAATTCATCACATCCCTGGACCTAAACCAATAGGACAAGACATGCCACCGAATAACCTTTATGCTATGATATCAATTTATGAATTTATATGCATGCATATCTAACACAAATTAACAGATACAACATTTTGTGCATGCCACTTTTTCATGCGGAAATAATCATTAAAACATACAGTCAAAATATGCATACAGACGGCATATTCTAACCATACATAGATCAATGCGGAAATAATTGTAAGCCTACACATATAACATATATGATATATCCAGGTATTACTCATCAATTATAACACATGTACAGTTACACAATATATAATCAACAGAGAGATTTGGTACTTATCTTTCAATATATGACTACCAACTACGTACAGACCTTCCATGAACCTCCCAGCCTTAGACCATGTTTCTCATCACACTCAATAGTGGGTCACCCCAAGATGGGACTAAACTCCACCCAGGGAAAAGGAATCCTAGACCTAGGATGAGGCTATGGGAAATGACACTGTGCAACTGGAAGGATTCTCTCCAAGGATCTTACTTACATTCATTGTTCATGGACTCTCATTCCCCACATGCATGTCCCACCTAGAGAATATGCACCTTCATTGTTTCATGGTCCATCGACTACTCCACTTCCCTTCAAGGGCTTCAGCAACAGGCTGGATTAGGAATTCTCAGAGCTCCGTAGCTGGTACTGGACTCCCTCCAGGAGAAATCACTTCCCAATAAACTCTCTCACCTAGAGAGATTTTCTCATAGGCATGACAACCTTATTATTCAACCACGGGCCTGACAACCTGCCTATTAAATCCAAAACCACAAAAAATTGGGTAAGACAAGTGGACGACTTAGCAATTTATAGAGGTTCACAAAGGCAGAAATGAATCTGGCTACGTACTTGTTCATTCCATGCATGAACTACACAAGGGATGGCTATCATGCTGAGGATGAACTTGTGGGAGACTAAATGGCTAGACTGGTCAGAATGTAGAGAGAGAGCAAGGAAAATGGTGAGAATGGTCAGCCTACATAATCATGAGAGAGATGCAATGGTGAGAGAGAGATCCTTAGGAAGGTGGCCAGAATGGTTCGTGAACCCCCCAACAAAGGTGGAACTTCCCACATAAATCTATATGCATCCTGGGTGACACGTGTCTCTCCAGGAGCACGCTCCTCTCCACTTGGAGATTGTTCCTCTCCTCAAAGGAACTTAGGATAATTGGGTCTATTTTCCCAACTTTAGTACTTTTCAAGAATACATTATAATATTACCTTTGGTTAAGCCCTCAAGATTAGCCCCTCTTTCCTATCCTCTCAACCCCATTCCTTTCCCTACCCAGTGGAGCTTAGTCCCCCATAACTCTTTTTCCATGGTCGGTCTACATGCAACGATGTATTTTATTAATAATTCTACATAATTACATATACAAAAATCAGGCCCACTAACCTTAGCATCTAGGCTCTTCGGCCTAATAAACACATAAGCCTACCATATTATAATTACTTGGCTCACCATCCTACAACATCATTACATTTCACAGGGGCTTGGCCTTGGGGTATTACAATCCCTTCCCCTTATTTTTTCATTGTCCTCAGTGCAACTCATTTACATAATATCAGCAATATTTTCAAAAATATTCAAAAAGATGCGAGTATTTTGCCCGCATATCATATTCATGCTCCCACGTTGCATCCTCAAGACCGTACCAGGTCCATTGAACCTTTACAATCCCTATGGCTCAATTTCAGAGTTGCTTTCTTTTCTGGTCCAGTATACGCACTGGATGCACCTGAAAAGCACTTTCCTACTCCACCTCAATCACATTCCAATCAATAACATGACTAACATCAAGTACATATTTCTTAAGAAATGACACATGAAATACATTATGCATAGACATGCATGTAGGCAATGCAAGCCTATATGCTACTGGACCAATCCTCTCTAGGATTTCAAACGGCCCACAATATCAAGCTGCCAACTTTGAACAATTTCCCAACTTCAAGGAGCTTTTGTTGGCCTTCACTCTCAGGAATACATGATCCCCTACTTTAAATTCCTTGTGAGTTTTTTTCTTATCAGCATAACTTTTCTGCATGTCTTGGGCAACCTTCAAATTTTTCTTAATCTTCAACATTTGTTCTTCCATTTCCTTGAACAACTCTGGCACAACCACTGCCCTATTAGCTAGGTTGTCCCAGCTTACTGGGGTGTTGCACTTTCTTCCATAAAGTGCTTCAAATGGGCTTATATTTAGTAATTCTTGATACCCATTGTTGTAGGCAAATTCTACCAAGTGTAGATAATATTCCCATTTAGATGGTTTTCCCATCACATACATCCTTAGCATGTCCTCTATCACTTGTTTCACCCTTTTTGTTTTCCCATATGACTCAGGATGATATGTTGTGCTGAAGTTCAGATTTGTTCTGAACCCTTTGAATAAACCCTTCCATAACTTTGATGTAAACTTTGGGTCTTTATCAGACACAATTGTCTTGGGTACACCATGCAAGCATTCCACTTCCCTCATATAAATATCAACAACATTAGTTTCTTTATGAGTAGTCTTCATAGGAACGAAATGGACATCTTTAGTAAGCTCGTCCACCACTACCATGATTGCATCATGTTGCCTGTTTGTTCTAGGAAACCATGTGATGAAATCCATTATCACCACTTCCCATTTCCACTCAGGAATGGGTAATGGTTGTAGTAACCCAGCTAGGTGTCTATGCTTAGCCTTGACCCTTTGACATTCCAGGTATTTATCTATGTATTCAACAACCTCCCTCTTCATGACAACCCAATAATATTGTCTCATGACCACTGAAATTGTTTTATGATATCCTAGGTGTCCTGCATAAGGCACATTATGCATCTCTTTTAAAATTGCACTCCTCAATTCCGAAGAATATGGCACATAAAATTTGTTTTTGTACAAGATAATTCCATCAATTGCCATTTCATAATATTCAGTTTTATGATGCATTTTACCTTGCTGCAATTTTGTTACCAATTCCATGTACTGCAAATATGCTTTTTCATCTTCAAAAAAATTTCCTTTAAGATCTATTTGATACATGCTAATGGTTGTAGTGTGCAATTCATGCACTCTTCTTTTGAGTGTGTCATCCACTTTGTTCTTGTTTCCTTTGATGTGCTTGATATCAAAGTCATAATCACAAAGGAATTCCAACCATCTACTCTGCCTAGTATTCAAAGTAGGCAGATCAAACAAATATTTTAGACCATTATGGTCTATCCTTAGCTCAAACCTCTTTCCCATGAGGTAGTTCCTCCACTTCTTCAAAGTATACACTATGGCTGCCAATTCCAAATCATGGGTGTCATAGAGCCTTCCATGCTCTTTCAATTTTTTGGACTCAAAACATATTACAAACCCATTATGGCTAAGGACTCCACCAAGTCCTTCTTTGCACGCATTTGTGCAAGCCACAAAATATTCATTCATATCTTCTATCTTCAGAATTGGAACATTGGTTAATAGTTGCTTCAATTGCTGAAAACTCTTTTCACATTCTTTTTTCCATTGAAAATTCTTCCCCTTCCTTTGCAAGGAAGTGATAGGGTGATCTATTCTCGAAACCCCTACAATGAGCCTTCTGTAGTAGCCATCTAGACCCATGAAGGATCTGACTTCTGTCACATTCTTAGGTGTTTTCCACCCTTTAATGGCTTATATCTTTTCAGGGTCCACTGCTATCCCATCCTTTGAAATGATATGCCCCAAGTAGTGAATTATGTTTTGATAAAATGAGCACTTTCCCAATTTGGCATACAGCTAATGTTCTCTTAGCACTTGCAACACCATCCTCAAATGATGCTCATTCTCTTCTTCTGACTTGGAATATACAAGAATGTCATCCAAAAAAACAATGACAACCTGTCTAAATATTCCCGGAAAATGCCATTCATTAAGCACATAAAAACAGTTGGTGCATTTGATAACCCAAATAGCACCACTGTGAACTCATAATGATCGTACCTTGTCCTGAAGGAGGTATTGTTGATATATTCCTCTTTAATACTTACCTGATGGTATCCTAACCTGATATCTATCTTTGAAAATATATTTTCATCCTTCAATTGATCAAAGAGATCATCAATCATTGGCAGAGGATACTTGTTCTTTATAGTCACTTTGTTCAACTGTCTGAAATCAATGCACAATCTCAATGTCTCGTCTTTATTCTTCACAAACAAGATTCAGGCACCCTAAGGTGACACACTTGGGCATATATACCCTTTCCTCAGAATATATTCAAGCTGCCTTTGTAATTCATTCACCTCTAGTGTACTCATTCTGTAAGGAGTCTTTGATACTGGAGTTGCTCCAGGCATAAAATTAATAGAGAAATCAATATCTCTCTTTGGAGGTAGTCCTAGTACCTCCTTGAACACATATTCAAAATATTTTAGGACTGCATGATCCTCCAGATTTGGCACCTCATCCTTATCTGCTTCTTCCATATGGGCTACAAATATTTGACAATCGTTCCTGTAACACTTCTTCAACTGCATTGCTGAGATTTCTTGAACAATAACTGCCCTGGGAATTCCTTGGACAATTTTCTGATTTCCTTCCTCATCCAAGCAAGTGAATGCCTTGTTATGGAATTCTAATATGGCATGTTGTTGGTCCAACCAATCCATACCAATTAGGCAATCATATGAACCCAACGGAAAGACGTTCAAATCTTCCTTAGTACACAGTCCATTGATGCCCACTGGACATGATTTAACCAACTCAATAACTTTCCTCTTGGCTCCTGGAGCCATTTGTACCAACCAATATTTCCCATGCTTTCTTCTTGGAATATCCCCTGAATCAAATAAAATAGTAAAGGCATGGTTATTGGTCATACCTTCAACTTCAATCATGTGTTATTGAAACTCGGCTTACTTCTTGTCCAGCGCTGCATAGATCCTTGGTACTCTTCTTCCCATGTCCTCCACTATTTATGCTTGTTGTACATTGAGGAAAGATTTTACCTTGTCACTTTTGTGAGGGAAATTATATACTTTTAGTATCCTTTATAGTCCCAACATTGAATGGGTGCATGCCTTGACCTTTGCCCTCCTACCTCAGCCATTATATGCTCTCTAAAAGATGGTTGTCCTTGAGGACTATTTCTCAAAAATGGAGGCTTGTTTCCCTTTTGTCTCTATTCCTTCTTGAACTTCTTCTTATCCTCCCAAGCCTTCTGGAAAGTAGGCTTTCCTTTTTGCTGATCATATAATCATTTTTCTCTCCTTGTAGTTTCTTCAAGAGTCTTGGGATCACCATATTGGATTTTATCACTGATGAAAGATGGTGATGCAAATCGTGACCCTCGTGGTCCAACTTCTCTCACCAGGACCTTCTTCGACTCAGTCCCGAAGAGATACAATGCCCTCAGATACCGTATCGGGACCTTTTCTTCACCCATAGGGTACTCTGTTGATTCCCCAGCAAGTTTCTCGGGAAATCAGAATTCGCGATATCGCGAATTCTATGCTCGCATGCCTTATGCCTCACGAGTCCCCGAACCCCGATATGGTCAATCGCTGACTTTCTCCTCTTCTATCGTCGGAGATTTCCCTATCGGGATATCGCTACTCGTGATGCTGACAATATGAAGTTCCACACTCTAAACCCCGATGTGTCGATCCTCCGATGACACCTGTCCTCGCTGTTGATGCTTGGACCCCACACGCTTGTGGAAATCAGAAAATCGTTGGTCGGGAGTTCGCGATCCCTGTTGCACCATTCACAGGACCTTCCAAGTCCCGAACCCCGATACGCAATGCCACCTGTCAATACCACACACTCTCACCATGGGACCCATCGCAACTCAGAGGTTCGCGAATTCTCCGTGATTCTTTCGACACCGAAAGTTCCGAAGTGTCGAATCCCGACTCTCCGGGATCTCGTACCACATGTCCTCGCGACGATCAAAGGCTCCGATTAAATCGGGAAATCGCTAATCGCAAATTCAACGGGTGTGAAACTCTTACCTCCACAAACGCCGAAGACTAAATCTCGATGCCCCCCCCCCCCAGTTCTCTTCCCTGCGCCTAAGGACTAACTCCCGCACAACTTTTCCCTGATCTGATGGTCAACGGGATCTCGCAAATCTATCCTATGAACCCTGGCCGTTGATTCTCCTCCTTGAGGATTTCTTCCGCTCCACAGCTTCTCCCGGTTCGAACCTCTCCTGGGTTTGTTCCCACAGTATTCATGAAGGAATTATCCCTCCTAATCTTGTCAGCCCTGACTCCCTCAGAGAATTCACGCACGCTTCTCACGCTCGACCTCCAACAGCTCTCGAAATGTTGAGTTCTTCCAGACTATGTGCACTTCCTGCAACAAAAGTCCTTAGCTCCCTACTCAGATTCACAACCGAGACTAATTCTATCCTGTGCACACCTTGCACGATTTTGCCAACACAAATCAACTTTTGGGTGAACGAGAATAAGAGTTTAACTGTTGAGCCTCATCAACGCACTCTATGCGGATGAATTCGACTGCACTCTATGCAGGAATTTCTTGGCTCAAACAGAGAAACAATTGAAACTCATTCACTTCTCTCTCAGTCTTCAATTAAGAACCTTGAAGTCACATGCACAGCATATTCAAAAGCAAATGCATACAAAGAAAACAAACATTCATGAGCACATAAGCAACATACACAGAGACATAACACCAGTCATGAAATTGAATCAAAGACTCTCTTCTATTAATCCAATCTGTACATGGGTGTTCTCCACAAGTTCTCTGCTCTGCTCTTCTCTTCTGAATGCTTCCTTCTCAATGATACAAAGGAGGGTGTCTATATCCTTTCTCCCTCTTGAACTCCTAAACTATCAAATCTATAATTAAATTTCCTATCCAACAACATTAAGTCTATTAAATGCCTCAGCTACCTAAGGACGAGAGCTTATCCGCTCAAGGTCCATTACAATATATAAGGTGCGCTTCATTAACTCTTCACATTAATGCTTTGGCGCAACCACATCAAGGTGAAATTCAAAAACAAGTTTGTTGGCTTGTCCAGCTGTTCTCTGCTCTCACGCTGGCTCGCTTGACGTGAGCGATGCTCCTACATCATACTCCCTGGCTTGAAAAAAATTCATGGGCTCCTGTCCATGAGCTCCTGCACGGTCTATCCATGTTTTTGTATAATTGCTTCAATCTCCAGTTGGCGTCCTCCACTGGGTGATTCTTCCATTTCACCAGGTACTCAAAGTACTGCTTCCGCCTGGTCTTATTTCCCACTCGCTTATCCAGTATGCACTCCATATGCGGCATCTCTGCTACCGACATCTGCTTCTGCCACTGGATTACTGGTTCCTCAATTCCGGTCTCTGTTTCTCCAAATCTGCATGGGTATAAATCCGAAACATTAAAAATCAGAGATATTCCGATGCCATCTGGCAACTCAATTTCATATGCATTCTCCCCGAATTTCTTCAGGACTTTGCATGGTCCAATTTTCTTCATTTTGAGCTTGTTATATGTTCCCCTTGGGAACCTCTCTTTCCTCAAATGTGCCAGAACAAGATCGCCAACTTCAAACTGGAGTTGTCTCTGATGCTGATCTGCTCTGCGCTTATACTCCTGATTTGCATCCATCAGTCACTGCTTCACTTTCGTGTGAAGTTCCTCCATCGCCTCAATGAACTCTTCAGCGCTAGCACTACTAGTCGCACCCTGTTCTGACTCCCTTAGCTTAGAAACTCCCCTCGGTTGTGTCCCATACAAAATTTGGAACAAACTTTTTCCTGTACTCCGATTCACCGAATCGTTGTACACGAACTCTGCCTGTGGTAATATCTGGTCCCAACTGCTGTGGTGCTCTGTCACCAAGCTTCTCAATAGATCTCCCAGACTTATGTTCACCACCTCTGTTTTCCCATCCGTCTGCGGATGGTAAGCTGAACTAAATGCCAAATTAGTCCCCAGCCTCTTCCATAGCGTCCTCCAGAAATGACCTCTGAACTTTGTATCCCTGTCCGAGACTATGCTTCTTGGCAATCCATGAAGTCTAACAATCTCTTTGAAAAACAAGTTTGTGATGTGGGTCGCATCACTGGTCTTATGACACGGAATAAAATGTGCCATCTTCGAAAACCTGTCTACCACCACAAAGATGGAATCAACACCTCATTGCGTTCTCGGCAATCCTAATACAAAATCCATGCTAATGGCCTCCCATGGTCTCTCAGGTATGGGCAATGGCTGATAAAAACCTGCATTCTGCTTTCTCCCTTTTGAATGTTGACAAATCCTGCATCTGTCAACAAACCTTTTGACATCTGCTCACATGCCCGGCCAAAAATACGATTCTTTCAGCTTTGCGAATGTTTTATCGTGACCAAAGTGACCTGCTAACCCACCACTGTGCTTCTCTTTCACCAAGTTCTCCCTCATGGAGAAATTCGGAATGCACATTTGATTGCCTCTGAACAACAATCTGTCATGGATCATATAGTCAATCCACGGGCTTCGGTCCCTAAGAACTAGATTCTCAGTTGCTTCATACGCTTCCCCGAAATCTGCATCACCTGCATACATATCCCTGAGATTTTCAAAACCCAAGGTTTTGACCCGAAACTCCTACAGCAACAAACATTTCCTGCTCAAAGCATCAGCTACTTTGTTAGCAGTCCCTAAAATGTGTTTAATTACAAATGTAAAACTCTGCATATATTCTACCCATTTTGCATGCTTCTGGTTCAACTTCTCCTATTGACTCACAAACTGCAATGCATGATTATCACTATACAATACAAATTCCTTGGGTATCAAGTAATGCCTCCACTTCTTTAATGCCTGTATGATGGCATAAAATTCTTTATCATATGTGGAGTATTTCAATTTTGATTCATCCAGCTTCTCGCTGAAATACGCAACTAGCATGTCATCCTGACTCAAAACCCCTCCTACGGCATACCCACTGGCATCACACTTCACCTGAAATGTCTTCTGGAAATCCGGCAATACCAACACCGATTGCTCTGTGATCTTTCGCTTCAACAGATTGAAACTCTTTTCGGCCTCTGTTGTCCAATGAAAAACTTTATGTCGTTTCTTCACTGTGTCCATCATCGCTGTGCTAATTCCACTGAAATTCCTAATGAATTTTCTGTAGAAACTAGCCAAACCATGGAAACTCCTCACCTCGAAAATATTTCTCGGTGATGGCCAATTCTTGATCACTTCCACTTTTTCAGGATCCATTTTCAACTCATTTGCCGATACGAAAAAACCCAAATATATGAGCTCTGTCTGCATGAACGAACACTTCTTCATGTTGATCAACAACTTCTCTTGCTGCAGTCTTCTCATCACAATGGCCAAATGTTTCAAATGTTCAGCCTTCGTCTTACTGAAAATCAATATATCGTCCAGATATACGACAACAAATTTCCCGATGAATTCCCTCAGGACTTCATTCATCAGTCTCATGAAAGTACTCGGTGCGTTTGTCAAACCAAACGGCATGACCAGCCATTCGTACAAACCTTCATTCATCTTGAATGTTGTCTTCCATTCATCACCCTCTCTCATGCGAATCTGATGATATCCGCTCTTAAGATCAATCTTTGAAAAATAATTTGCCCCACTTAGGCAATCCATCAGATCGTCCATTCTCGGCAGTGAAAATCTGTACCTGATGGTGATTTTATTTATCGCTCTAGAGTCTGTACACATCCTCCAGCCTCCATTCTTCTTCGGACTCAGTACTATTGGAACAGCACACGGACTCAGACTCTCTCTGACCAGTCCTTTATCCAGCAGATCCTGTACCTGCCTCTTGACCTCCTCATTCTCTCGAGGTGTCAACTTGTATGCAGCTTTATTCGGCAAACTAGCTCCGGGTATGAGATCGATGTGATGATTCACACTCCTCATTGGTGGCAACGACCGAGGTAATTCATCCACGATGGTATCGGCAAACTCTCCCAGTAGTTCCTGGATCTTATCTGGCAAGTCATCCACTCTTGTGCTAGTCAGGACAATTCTCGGTTTCCTGACCACAAAGAATTGTGGATCTTCTTTCTTCTCCATCTCTGTGAGAAGTTCCTTCCCACTCATGAGAAGTATCGTATTGTTCACTTCCAGCTTTACCTCCTTATCTTTTATTGGAAGTAACTTGTGTGTCATCCCATCTTTCTCGAAAGTGTATGTGTTCATCCTTCCATCATGAACCACATTTCTGTCATATTGCCATGGTCTTCCCAGCAATACATGACATACATCCATGGGAATAACATCACATAGGACTTTATCCTTATATTCACCCATTTTAAAATCGACTAAACATTGTCTAGTGACACTCACCTGATGTCCTTTTTGCAGCCATGATACTTTGTATGGACTCGGGTGATCCGTTGTCTCCAGCTCCAATTTCTCCACCATCTTAGTCGAAACAATATTTTCGGTGCTTCCGTTGTCCATGATGACCTTGCATTTCCAGCCCTTGGTTTTGCACGTGGTCCTGAACAGTCTGGTTCTTTGAGCTGTGTCCTCTACCTCTTTCTCAGGTGTTAATAGAACTTTGTGAACCGTTAGTGACTTGCCACTTCTGGTGTATTCATCCTCAACATCACACCTCTGCGCCTCAGTGATGTGAACTTCTCCTCTGTCCATTTTCCTGTTTGGACAATCAACCGCTCTATGTCCATCTTTCCCACATGTAAAACATGTGATGATTCCTCCTCTACCTCTTCCTCTACCTATGGTACGAGGAAAAGTGTTGGGGTCAGCATAACCACCACCCTATTCTGTATGATGCCTCCTCGGCTCAGCATATTGCTGCCTCTGTTGTGAGGTTCCACCTCTTTCAATCTTACCCTGAGGTCTCCTCCATTCCTCCTTGGGCTTCTAAGTTCTTCTTGGGAAACTACCTTGCCTCTGGGCTGACTTCTGCCTCGCCCTCGCTGACCTTGCTTACGACTCAACTTTTCTTCGGCTTTCAGAGCCAATTGGTAAGCATCTTCCACCGTCCTGATGGTTAGCATGCTTAACTCATCATGAATGTCATATCTCAGACCATTTAGATATCTTTCCACCTTCTCATCATCGCTCTCTCGATGACCCGCTCTGATATTGAGTCTGTAAAACTCCTCAGTGTACTCCTTCACTGTCATCAACTTCTGTCTCAGGTTTTTCATTCGCCTGAACAGAGTGATATGATAATCTCTGGGGATGAATTTTGCTTTTATCTTCGCTATCATCCTGGCCCAGCTCTTAATCTTTTGTTTTCCTTTGGAATGTCTATCCACCTGTAGCTCATCCCACCATAGGACTGCATGTCCTTTCAACTTCATAACAGCATGCCTTATCTTCTTGTCCTCTTCGATATCCTCATAATCGAAGTAGGTGTCAAGAGCTCGGATCCAATCCAGCAACTCTTCTGCATCTAGATTCCCCTCATAGATGGGAATGTCCATCTTGGTCTTGGAACTCATTCTGGCAATGGCCTTGATTAATCACTCGATCGAAGCATCCTCTGTTGTGACCTCTCCTTCATCATGTCTAGCTTCCTCTTCCACCTCAGAATCACTGAACTCTCCAGCGCCGACTCCGCGTCTCTGCGCTGTCTCCATCTCCTCAAATCTTGCTCGGAGATATCTCATCTGGCGCTCTATTTTTGGGTTTCCTGCTGGCCTACCCCTTCTTCGCGCATCCATATCTTCTCGGTCAGGTGACTGCCTTTCTCTTCTCGGCGACATGATGTCTTCTCTCCTCTCTACTTTAGAACGCAAAGGTTTCCCGCTCTGATACCACTTGATGCAAATCATGACCCTCGTGGTCCAACTGCTCTCACCAGGACCTTCTTCGACTCAGGCCCGAAGAGCTACAATGCCCTCAGATCCTGTATCGGGACCTTTTCTTCACCCACAGGGTACTATGTTGATTCCCCGGCAAGTTTCTTGGGAAATCAAAATTCGCGATATCGCGAATTATATGCTCGTGTGCCTTATGCCTCACGAGTCCCCGAACCCCGATATGGTCAATCGCTGACTTTCTCCTCTTCTATCGTCAGAGATTTCCCTATCGGGATATCACTACTCGTGATGCCGATAATCTGAAGTTCCACACTCCGAACCTCGATGTGTCGATCCTCCGATGACACCTGTCCTCGCTGCTGACGCTTGGACCCCACACGCTTGTGGAAATCGGGAAATCGTCGGTCGGGAGTTCGCGATCCTTGTTGCACCATTCACAGGACCTTCCAAGTCCCGAACCCCGATACGCGATGCCACCTGTCAATACCACACACTCTCGCCGTGGGACTCGTCGCAACTTGAAGTTTCGCGAATTCTCCATGATTCTTTCGACACCGAAAGTTCCGAAGTGCCGAATCCTGACTCTCTGGGATCTCGTGCCACGTGTCCTCGCAATGATCAATGACTCCGATTAAATTGGGAAAACGCTAATCGCAAATTCAACGGGTGTGAAACTCTTACCTCCACAAACGCCGAAGACCAAATCTCGATGCCCCCCCCTTAGTTCTCTTCCCTGCGCCTAAGGACTAAATCCCGCGCAACTTTTCCCCGATCTGATGGTCAGCGGGATTTCGCAAATCTATCCTGCGAACCCTGGTCGTTGATTCTCCTCCTTGAGGATTTCTTCCGCTCCACAGCTTCTCCCAGTTCGAACCTCTCCTGGGTCTGTTCCCACAGTATTCACGAAGGAATTATCCCTCCTAAGCTTGTCAACCCTGACTCCCTCAGAGAATTCACGCACGCTTCTCGCGCTCGACCTCCAACAGCTCTCGAAATGTTGAGTTCTTCCAGACTCTGTGCACTTCCTGCAACAGTAGTCCTTAGCTCCCTGCTCAGATTCACAACTGAGACTAATTCTAGCCTGTGCACACCTTGCACGGTTCTGCCAACCCAAATCAACTTCTGGGTGAATGAGAATAAGAGTTTAACTGTTGAGCCTCATCAACGCACTCTATGCGGATGAATTCGACTGCACTCTATGCAGGAATTTCCTGGTTCAAACAGAGAAAAAATTGAAACTCATTCTCTTCTCTCTCAGTCTTTAATTAAGAACCTTGAAGTCACATGCACAGCATATTCAAAAGCAAATGCATACAAAGAAAACAAACATTCATGAGCACATAAGAAACATACACAGAGACATAACACCAGTCATGAAATTGAATCAAAGACTCTCTTCTATTAATCCAATCTGTACATGGGTGTTCTCCACAAGTTCTCTGCTCTGCTCTTCTCTTTTGAATGCTTCCTTCTCAATGATACAAAGGAGGGTGTCTATATCCGTTCTCCCTCTCGAACTCCTAAACTATCAAATCTATAATTAAATTTCCTATCCAACAGCATTAATTCTATTAAATGCCTCAACTACCTAAGGACGAGAGCTTATCCGCTCAAGGTCCAGTACAATATACAAGGTGTGCTTCATTAACTCTTCACATTAATGCTTTGGCGCAACCACATCAAGGTGAAATTCAAAAAGAAGTTTGTTGGCTTGTCCATCTGTTCTCTGCTCTCACACTAGCTCGCTTGACGTGAGTGATGCTCCTGCATCAGATGGCATCCCACTCAAGTACCTCTAATATTCACTGTCTCATCCTTGATGAAGGAGACATACTTCAATAGCTCTAAGAATCTCCTTTCATATTCGTCAATAGCCATGCAACCTAGTTTAAGTTCAAAGAACTCTTTCATCTTTCTATCATAATACCTCTTGGTCGGGTATTTCTTCTCAAAATGCCTCTTGAAATCCTTCCAAGTTAGATTTTTTTCCCTTAGGTGTTGTACTTTCACCAGTTGATCCCATCAAATGGATTCTTTTCATTTAAGTTGATAGATGGCAATTATTCCTTCTGCATGAGAAGAATAGTTATGCAATTGGAATTAATTCCTCATGCCTAGCATCCACGTCTCTTCATATTCATCCTTCTTGTTCTCACCATCAAATGTAGGAGGTTTGATTTTTTTTCATTTCCTCTTGTAGCTCATCCACCCCAGACCTCTTATGGTTCCTAACAAGGGATGGGCTTGAGTTGTTGTGTAATCTCTTATCAGAATGCCTCAGGGGTGTTGGTGATGTCAGCTATCACTTTTTGTTCTTCTGAGACTTTCTGATATGCTTGAGCCACTCTCCTTATCCAATTTCTTTTATATTCTTTCCAGGATCTACATCAACTTTATGTTGAATTCTCCCTTTTGCTCCTTCGCCTTCATGAGATTTTTGTTATCTGCTTGGTGAGTTTGGACATCTTTCTGCAAATTTTCAATGATTTTCATGATGTTTCCTTCTTTATCTATCTCTTATCCATGCCCATTGGAGTTCGATCCTTCAAATCCTAAATGGACATCCATTCCTCAAACTTCATTTTCCGAACTTTAAGCACCCTGTGCCTCCTCCATTTCTCTACACTATGCAACAATTCAGTTCGTTCTAACAATTGTTAACTCTGCAAAATGTGCAATCAACAGAGTTTTCTAAGGATATCGGACTTTAATAGTTTTCCATAGTAAACCAGTCTGATTCAACAAAAACAATATCACATTTCATTTTATGAAGGTCTTGGTCGGTCAAGAACCCCTCGGGCTTCAATCACTTAGCCTGGTTTTGTTCTGCAACAAATTTTGGGCGCTAGCCCCTTTTTATTCATCCCTTGGTTCACATGTGACCATGGTTGTGAACCAACACTAATGATTTGGGTGCTTATCTGGAGCCTTGAAACTTCGGGCTTCGGGGCTTCAGAGGGTTTCCCTTTTCCGTGCGTCGCAAACATCATAGAACAATGAACTATTGAACGTGGGAAGAACGGTGGATCTACGTTCCACATTCCTTGCACATATCTATGGTGAATAGGAGCTTCGAGGACTCTAGCTTCAGCGGATTCCAAAGCACATCACAAAAAATCTCTCAGAGTGTCGAATTGGCGAACTCGCAAAGTGGGGTGGATCAATGGTCCATGACTTCCCATCATCTAACAGCTGATATTTACTATGGAAATTCGGGCTTTGGGGCTTAGGGGATACAAGACTACGCAGCTTCAGGATTCGATGGATTTCACATCTGCACACCCCAAAATATTGAACTGTGAATCTCTTAATATTTCCACGTCACCTCGATGATGTCATCATGTCACTTTACTTTGGCATTACAAAACTTTGGGATTTTATACCTCCCATTCCATCACGAGCCATTTCTTCCAAAGTGTCAAGTATCTGGACTTCACAATCTGGTGCCATGCATCCACTGGGGTCCACGGTTTCCATGCTTGTGCTAATAAATACTAAAAATGTCACATCAAACTTTATACTTTTTCAAATTATGGGGACATGGGTCGGCGGTTTTGGAGTAACCCACCGATCATTCCGTAATTGTTCCCATGCTGACACATACCCCTTATAGGAAACCGTGGTTTGGATTGTGGGACCTCCTTGTAGAATTATCTGTCATGCAACTTCAATCTCTTCAATGCCTCCCAGCCAGATATTGATAGATTGTGATCAAATTTAATGCGGCCCCGATCTAGCTAACTTCTTTGCGAATTTTAACTACCTTGTGCCACCACCAGGAGCGACATGTGGCAGGACACACGAAGCTAAATCATGGCCCAATCACGTAGGTGACATATGTCACGTTCTAAATGCATTTCTATCTTACAAAGTTTCTTAACTCACTGGCACATGGAACACATCCCATGTGTCCACGTCATCCCTAGTGACATCAGTAGGCCACGCCACTTCGGGACTTTGGGCTTCAAGATATTTCACCTTAGCATACCATGTTTCTCCTGAATTTCAAACTCCCAAACTTTATTACCTTCCTCTCTTGGCTTATCCCTATGGTTTTGATTCGTCCTTTGTCAAATCCAACAGTAAACACTCCCCCCCCCCCCCCGGATCTACGGTGTAGATCCTCTTCGAGACTTCGTAACTTCAGGCTTGAACCCTTTCTACTTTATCACACATAAAATTTGTTGAAGTCACGAAGTCCAAAGTACTTAGGGTTTAATCCTCATGCACCCTTCTCTAGATATGACGGTTGTGGAGGATCCTCCTTCTCCCGAACAGATCCCACAGCGCAACTTCAAACCTTGCGGTTCCAAACCCACGGTTACTACAATCTCTTTTCTATGTTATCTTTATTGAACCGTTATACCTCCTGAGCTTCCAAACATGGCCAAGGTGTTCTTTTGGCACTCTGAAATGCTCTGAAATTCAAATTTTTTCTTTATCAACAATAATTTTCTCTAATCTTTTGATTCCATAACCACTTATATGGCCTAATTCAAGCTCAGTGTCGAAAATTGGTCTCTAAACTTCATTTTTTTCCATTTCGACAACAATTTCCTTCTGAAACCTTCTCTTCAACTTCCACTTTCCTGGTCCATCCAGGCTGAGTGTTGAAACCATGGATCTAATACCATTTGGTAACGTCCCATGCCACCACCAGACTGGGGAACGCCACTTCTTGGACATCTCTCTTAGCTTTGATACCATTTTGTAATGTCCCCAACCACCACCAGTTTGGGAAATGCCACTTCTTGGACATCTCTCTTAGCTCTGATACCAATTCGTGACATCGCCAACCCTAAACCAATAGTCCAGGCCATGCCACCGAATAACATTTATGCTTTGATACCAATTTACGAATTTATA
>ML790471.1:143477-211783 GCA_009831015.1 Picea engelmannii | reverse complement strand
CAGTGTACACCAAAGGATTTTACACTAACTCGTCCTAAAACCTAGAACTCAATATTCACAAATCTGCTTAAGTATCTAGAGTTAAAAGATGCAAACTCAATTAATATGTGAAACTTAAAGTGAAATGCTTAGAGAGGAAGGAGAAACCACGTCCAAAAACTCAAGTCAAGAAAATTTCAAAGAGGAGAAAACAAAAAAGGGGCTCGATTTTCTTGGAGGGGATTGGAAAGAAAAAGTACAAGAAAATGGAGGGTTGTGGTGCCTGGCACAACACATACCAAAAATGAATTTTGGTGTGATGTGTCACACTATTCAATATTTTCTTCATCGCGATGAGTGTTTCGCACAAGATTTATGCTTTAATATTGTGTGCATTGTTTTTCACGAGATTTAACTTTCCTTATGATATAGCATGTATCATTCCTCGAATAATTTTTCATCATGTCACTGAAATATTTCCTTCCATGCCACACATTTCATGCTTCACTTCTTTCTTTATCACAACTCACCAAAAATTCTTTGTTTTCATTGTGCCACGTATATTCTAATTTTGGTGTGATAAGTTATGCTCCCTGTAAGTTTCCATCACTTAAATTCCAAACCCAATCATCGATCCAAAACTCTTTTCTAAGTGTTGAAACCAAAATTATTCTCAAGGTATTGATGCCCAAAAATCATTACAAGGCACCGAAACAAAAGACCTTTCACAGTTCCAATGATAAAGTGATTTCATGTTTTCAAAGATAAGGTAACATCAATTCACCTATATGAAAGTCAATTCAAAGCACTAATAAAGTGTTCAATCAAAATCACTTCAAATAACCAATAAAGTGTTGAGGAAAATTCATTACAATGCATCGATAAAGTGTGTCGATGCAAAGTCATTTCAACTCACCGATACCAGAGGCATTTTCGCGCACCAAAATCAAATCCATTTTGATCCACTAAAAGCAAAGTCATTTCAACTCGCTAAAAACAAAATCATTTTGACCCACCAAAATCAAGGTCATTCAACCCGTCAAAGATAATTTCATTTCAACCCACTAAAATTAAATACATTTCAACCCTCCATGGCCCGAACTATGCCACCTTGGACCTTGTTGGTCCTAAAGTCTGCACCTGACTGCTAAAGGGAAGAGTTAGGCCACCTCAAGTTTAGAATGATTGGTTTTTTTTATTTTGTTGGTCAGTTAGAGGGTTGGTTTTTCCAAGACAAGATCATGGTGGGATTGGAAAAATGATATGGATGAGGGTCCTCCTTGGTGGGTGTCACATAAATGACAAACAAGTGAAATAATAGAGGCAAAAACAAAGGGAAACAATAAACCACTCAATGAATAATCTGTTGCAAGAAGTTTAATACTTAAAATATCATTTCAAGGCATTAAACGTGTATCAAAAACACAATTACTCCAACAGGTTGCAATAAAAACAAATCTTCACCATAGCATGTGTTGTTTCACAGGTTGCATATTAGTAAAGATGATACAATAGTTGAAGGAAATGAAATGTACTTCACACAAATCAAAAACTACATTCAAGATAAGATAAAAACACATGTAGATTTGGACAAAAACAATGTCATCAAGAGTATATTCACCAAGTATAGAGCTTTGATCCGTGCATAGAACAGGTTCAACCAACTTGATGTATCGATATTCTTCTCCCAAAAACCGAACCCTCAAAACATACAAAAACTGCATATATATCGTAGTTGTGGAGGCTCTCGTCCAGTGTGGAACTGAGGCTTATCTCTACAACATCAGCTGTAAAATAGCTTATTAACTTAACTAAAACATTGTTGGAGTATATTAGTGTATACTTCGAGCTTGACTTAATCAAAAAGGAGTGGTTCTTATTACACATAAAAGACCATTTATTATGCATGAATCTAAAAGAGTTTTGCAATTGAACAACTAAAAACTGCTAGTAGCAATGAAACTAGACCGATCCACATGTTGGAGTGAACTGAGATTTGATAGAAGATGACTAGGAATGACATAACTGATTTTTGTATTTAGCATTGGCATGCATGCGCATTTTTGGAGGCCACTCAAAGATAATTGGATGTGTTAGCAACATTTTTTCTTCAACTTATCTCTTAGGGAAAAGAAGAAAGTCATCAGATGTTTTTATAGAGTCTCAGATATTCCTTCTACAGTCTGGATTATAGCTTCTCAAGTTCCTGGTTGTGGAGTTGTAGGGTCTGGATTCCGGAGATTTTGTGTTGTACATGTTGGCTATAACCAAGTTTTTTTCAGACGAGCCATATGATTCCTTTGACTGGCTCGGCAGTCCATGTTTTCGCGACGTTTTCAAACTTGAAATATGTAATTAACGAAGATAAGACACTTTGAAAATTTGGTGTTCGGGAGCTTTGGAGTACAAAGTATTCATATCTCTCGAAGGCCCAGACTCGTGGAGTCATTAACCAACAACTTGTCTAATTAACTCGGGATTAATTTATCCTTAAAAATTTTGGTTCTTCAGGACTCTGGCTCTTCGTCATTCGTGATCTTTCGAATGCAAATCTTGAGAATATCATGGAGTCACAACCTTCCGTATATGACGTGGCAGCGTGAGTGTTATCGGGCTAATTGTTAAGTGCGGACACAAATCAATCCCCCTAGCTTCACTACAAAACTAGAAAAAAAACACCACAGGACATGGCGCTTTCCCTAAGCTCTAATCATCGAATTTACTACCAAACAAAAGACGAGAGACATACCTTTAAGTGTATCTTCCTTATGTCTTTGTTGTTCCTGTTTCGCTCCAGTGCTCTTGTGATATTGATCCTACGATGAGACAAAAACCAACCAAAGTGAAAACATTAGAAGTATATTCAATGACAACCTATGCATATGATCAAGGAATTATACAATAAAATAATGATAATTTTATGGGAAAGAAGCATGCCACTATATTATATTAAATAATAGGAAGAGATATTACAACTGGATTCCTTGATGTTGTAAGGTTCCTTCCAACAATTCCTTGCTTCCCACACACTTCTTGCTCCAAGGATTTTGATACCATGGATCGGATAGCTATTCACAATCTATCTTGACAAAGAAAAGCTCAAATCCAATCTAACCAAGCTAACAATCTCAAGACAAATTTGTAATCTTAAAGACTCAAGAACTTTCCAACCCAATCAAGATAACTTTCTCCATGAGAACTCCTCTCCTTTTATAAGCTAAAGAGGATAAGGTGAGGAGGTTAGTATGATCCCACTAAATCATGAAAGCAAGTAAGATCCAAATTGTTCGGAGGCCACCTCACCATAGAAGCTTCTCCTTCTAGAAGCATCAAGAAGACACTTGTTTTTCCCACGTACAGGAATTTCTACACCCTATCTATAGTGCAACCTGCGGAAACTCCGCAACCTAGCTATAGTGCAACCTGCGTAAATCAAGAATTTTCTCACCCTAGCTATAGTGCAGCCTGCAGAAAATAGGCATTTCCTCATCGTAGCTATAGAGCATCCTACGGAAACCAGGCATTTCCTCACCCTAGCTATAGTGCAGCCTGCGAAAATCCTCTTTAATAGGATTTTTACAAAGGAAAATACAAATTCTTCTCTCAGGAAAAGTCCTTCTCCCTTCTTTCTTCAAAAATTCAGGACACTGACCCCTCTGAAGGAAACAAATAGGTTTACATCATTAATGGTCATAAGGGTGACGAAAATAATGTGTAACAGAGAGTCCCCCAAATTATGAAGTTAGAACAGAGTGATAGTTGAAATACTTTGTCGAGTGTGTGTAGGGAACAAGGAACAATTGGTCAGAAACCTACCAACAAACAAGGAAATACAGTACAATAATATGTCATCATTGAGGTAGGCATTCCCATACTCAAAATACAAGTGACTCAAATCATAAATGTTGACATGCAAATATCCATGTCAATTAATACAGGTCATGGCCCCCAAACATACACTATGGATCCATGCCAATCTAACTCAAATATGAACATAGCCACCAAAAATACATTGTGGATCTATGTGTTAAAGACTCAAATTTGAACATAGCCACAAGACATACAATGTGGATCTATGCAACAGTACAAACTAAATATACTCCAACGCAACCTGAATCTGTGAGAAAAGATTCATGGTCTTCATCTCCACCACTCTATAGTATGAATCTAACCATACGAATACATGTGCTAAATTTTAACATGGTAGAAACCACTTGATTACTGTTCATTAGTGAATATCGTTAACAAGTGCGAGGGAAATCACCATTAATGATAATGACTCCCAAGGTACACTAGTACAATCCAACAAATGTGAATCAATGAGTTGGGGTCGAACACTCGGTGAAATCTCTCGATCAGAGGTCAATAATGAAAACCCATTGTCGAAAGAAAGGAAACCTTCCATTGAGGCATGCAAACTCCAAGGTACCAATTAGTTTCTAAGTCTAATTCCTGTATAATGATTTGAAGTCAACAGGAAAAGACTCGTCACGGGAGGGCCTTAATGTATCCCCCATCAATGACACGAAATGGGTAAAAAGATTTGATGTAAATCAAAGTAACAAGTGATTCAGGACTGACTCAGGGATGGCCAACATAATAGATGGCTTAAGGACTACAGAAATGGCCGACGCAATAGAAGGATTTTCTGGGTTGAACTTCTCTTTGAACATATTGATGACACAACAACTGTCTTGGAAAAACTGACTCAAAAAAAGGGATCACAAACCAATTTGTAATATTATAAAGGAGTATGATCAAGAGACAAGCGGATTTTCCAACCTAGACACAAAGAAAGTGAAAGGGTGTCATGTTCAAAGGTGACTCTTCCATAGAATACAGGTTTAGACACATTTCTTTCTCAATTTTTCCCCCACCATTTCTGGCAAGTACCTCTTTATTTTTACGCAAGCTTGAGGAGGATAACATATGCTTGTAATGTAAGCTCATCCTTCAGACAAGTCCCTCGAAGTATGTTTAATGAACCCTAGGAAGGAGTGGTTCAGTCCCATATGGGCCTACTGATGTTTGTTTAACGAGTCCAAAGAAAGAAAACTCAAGGGTTTTTCATGTTTAGAGATTCTGAAAAACACTTAAAGAGAACTCTCTTAGTTCCTTTTTCGTAAAGTAGTTTGATGAGACCAAAAAAGAGATAAACTATCGCTCAACAAATGTGTTTTCTAATACTTTAACAAGCGTGAAAAGAATAAGATCACTCGGCAATGTTTTTATGTTTAGAGAGTCTGAAAAGAGCTTAAAGGCAACTCAAGGGAGTTCCTTTTTCATATAACCTTTACGAGCCCGAAAAAGTGATAAAAGTTTACCCAGTTACATTCTCATTGATTTACGAGCACGAGAAAGAACAAATACTAAGCTCGGTAACTTTTTCTCATGTATTTACGAGCATGAGAAAGAACAAAGACTAAGCTCGTGATTGTTTTCATTTTTACTCAAGCTTTAAAACAAAAAAAAACTATGCTTGGGATATATTTTATTTTTTACACAAGCTTAAAAACTAAACAAAACTATGCTTGGTCCTGGTTTCATTTTTACACAAGCTTGAACCAGAGGAAACTATGCTTGAGGTAGGTGGTTTCATTTTTACATAATCTTGAACTAGAGAAAACTATGCTTTCGACCTCCCAACGCATGGTTCACGAATTTGTATGGTTGGTACTTAGCCCCCAGCTTAAAAATCTAGCGGCTCAACTTCAACATGAAGTCCAAAGGCTAGAAGCAAATGCCCCCCAAGCTTTGTTTCATCTGACATCACAAGTGGATGAAATGAAGCTTCAAATACTAGAATTGACTCAAACAAAGAGGGGGAAGTTGTTTCATTTTTTAATGAGCTTGACACAGGAGAAGAACTATGCTCATGAATTCAGGTTTAATCCCTAGAACTTTGTTTCATTTTTTAACAATCTTGACACATAAACAAGAACTATGCTCATAAGCTTTGTTTCATTTTTTAACAAGGTTTCTACAGAGACGTGAAAAACTATCCTCATAGATGGTTTCATTTTTTAACGAGCTTGAAATCAGAAAAAACTATGCTCAACGTTGGTTTCATTTTTTAACAAGCTTGAAATCAAAAAATCATGCTCAAAGCTCTCTTCTTGATCACAGCTTCCGAGAAGATAGTGCTCTGGAATGACACCATGTCAAGGGACAAAACTCGTTCATGGCCTCCAAGAGATCTTCACTCGATGGAAGAAACACATTCTGGAAGGAACACATGTCGAGGGTCGCGACAGGGGTAAGGAGGGCAAGCTCCAATATCCCTACCGAAGAGATCACCATGTCAACTACTAGATCTAAGTCATAAGAGACTGATCTTATAGTGAGAGGCTCATCCCTAGTATGGTCTCCAATTTTTTTATCGGGCTAATTGTTAAGTGCGGACACAAATCAATCCCCTTAGCTTCACTACGAAACTAGAACAAAACATGACAGGACATGGTGCTTTCCCCAAGCTCTAATCATCGAATTTACTACCAAACAAAAGACAAGAGACATACCTTTAAGTGTCACTTCCTTATGTCTTTTTTGTTCCTGTTTCACTCCGGTGCTCTTGTGATATTGATCCTACAGTGAGACACAAACCAACCAAAGTGAAAGAAGTAGAAGTATATTCAATGACAACCTATTCATATGATCAAGGAATTATACAATAAATAAAGATAATTATATGGGAAAGAAGCATGCCATTGTATTATATTAAATAATAGGAAGAGAGATTACAACTGGATGCCTTGATGTCGTAAGGTTCCTTTCAACAATTCCTTTCTTCCCACACACTTCTTGCTCCAAGGATTCCGCGACCATGGATCTGATAGCTATTCACAATATATCTTGACAAAGAAAATATCAAATCCAATCTAACCAAGCTAACAATCTCAAGCCAAATTTGTAATCTTAAAGACTCAAGAACTTTCCAACCCAATCAAGCTAACTTTCTCCATGAGAGCTCCTCTCCTTTTATAAGATAAAGAGGATAAAGTGAGGAGGTTAGGATGATCCCACTAAATCATGAAAGCGAGTAAGATCCAAACCGTTCAGAGGCCACCTCACCATAGAAGCTTCTCCTTCTAGAAGCATCAAGAAGATGCTCGTTTTTCCCACGTACAGGAATTTTCGCACCCTAGCTATAGTGCAACCTACGGAAACTTCGCAGCCTGGCTATAGTGCAGCCAGTGGAAATCAGGAATTTTGTAAGGTAGCTAGAGAGGTAGTGAGGGGGCCTAGAGGGCCCATAGTGATAATAGTGGAGGTCATTCAATGTAAGGTGGACTAGGTCCACTATATTATTAAATAAGACCCACTATGGTAGTTAGATATAATAAATGGGTAATTAGATAAAGTAAATGTAAGAGGACTTCTTAGAAGGTTCTACTTCTAGAAGATTCCTCCTCTAGAATGTTCTTAGGTGATGGTAGCACTATATAAAGGGGTTCAAGCAATGTAATGAGATATGAAGAGAAGTATTGTATTTGGAGCTGAAGCTTAATAGGAGGATGCCCCCTCGAAGAGGCAAGTGAACAGGAGAGGATCCCTTCCATAATAGGATCCATTGTATCGTGTTTCCCTACCTCAAGGGTTTCTATAATAAAGTTGTGGTTTTCTATATGGTTTCATATATCTTGTATGGTGATTGTATCCAGATATCTTTCGATCTATTGTGATATTTTGTATTCCGATATTTGGTTCTTAACAAGTGGTATCAGAGCACTTTCCTTGGCAAACATTGTGGGCAAATATTTTTTGTTTTTGCAGATTTTTTTTTCGGAGAAGAAAAAGAGGGCCACGACATTCCAGAAATTTTCAGTATATTTCTGTGAAAAAATTGCGAAAAAAGGTTGTGGATCTAAGTTCCTCTCAGAAAAACACCCAAGTTGAAAAATAAAATCGTCTGAAACAGAGTCCGGGAAGTCAAGATATTGAAGTTTTAAAATCTGCAATTTTTCAGGGTTTTTTCCGCGGACGGTGGCGCGATTTTTTTAATTTTTGTAGCATCTAGAGGTAGAATTTTCCCAAATAAATTACATATCTGATTTCCTCTCACAATTTCACCCAATTTCAAAAAAAAAAAAAACAGCCGAAACGGAGTCCGAAAAGTGAAGTTATGAGCATTTTAAATTCAGTAGTTTTTCAGGGTTTTTCCGAAAAACGCCGCGATTTTCTGCAGTAACTTATTATTCTATTTTTTGGGTTTTTTCATGATGGATGTGGGACCAAAGAGTTCATAGGGTGCTCAGATGGCTATTTCCTCTCAAACCCTCAAGGGAATTCTTGAAGCATTCAAATCCAAATTGTATGACACATTGGATGCTAGATTGCATGACCTTGCAAATGGTCTCAATGATAGTTTCCATAGTATTCGAGATTCATTGGATAACATGCAGAAGATATTGCTTATGGAGGACATCAGAGATGAATATAATCAAGAAATATATTCTTGATATTATTTTGAGGCCGATTGTGATGATTGGTATATGGATAGTTGTCATTTCTGGGATGACAACCACTTTCATATTTTATTTGATGACTCTAATCCACCTTCTATAGACAACATCAATGTGACAAATCGAGAGACAATGATTATTACCAGTGTCCATCTTGCATATTCTACAGTGGTATTATTCCTTCCAGATTCTACTACGACCCTTTTCCACTATGTGGATGGATATTCTTATTTGGATCCACATGATAGGTGTCAGTATTTGGAGAATCATTTTGAGTTGGTTATTGGGTTCCAAAATCTTCCACGGGGAGTTCACATGAGCACTTGGACATGGGACCCGATCTTACAATGGTGGTTGGACTACTTCAGCATGGTGGCTTTCCTTTCTACATGGGACCTTGGTTCTCCAATATTCTTCAACATTATGGTCCACAATTATCCATGGGACCCTGGTATATGGTTGTACATCAAGCATTGAGGACAATGCTTTCATAAGGGAGATGGAATGTAAGGTATCTAGAGAGGTAGTGGGGAGGCCCAGAGGGCCCGTAGTGATAATAGTGGAGGTCATTCAATGTACGGTGGACTAGGTCCACTATATTATTAAATAAGGCCCACTATGGTAGTTAGATATAATAAATGGGTAATTAGATATAATAAATGTAAGAGGACTTCTTAGAAGGTTCTACTTCTAGAAGATCCCTCCTCTAGAATGTTCTTAGGTGATGGTAGAACTATATAAAGGGGTTCAAGCAATGTAATGAGATATGAAGAGAAGTATTGTATTTGGAGCTGAAGCTCAATAGGAGGATGCCCCCTCGAAGAGTCAAGTGAACAGGAGAGGATCCCTTCCATAATAGGATCCATTGTATGGTGTTGCCCTACCTCAAGGGTTTCTATAATAAAGTTGTGGTTTTTTATATGGTTTCATAAATCTTGTATGGTGATTGTATCCAGATATCTTTTGATCTATTGTGATATTTTGTATTCTGATATTTGGTTCTTAACAAATTTCCTCACCCTAGCTATAGTGCAGCCTGTAGAAACCAAGAATTTCCTCACCCTAGCTATAGTGCAGCATGCAGAAACTAGGCATTTTCTCACCCTATCTATAGTGCAGTGTGCGGAAATCCTATTTAATAGGGTTTTTACAAAGGAAAATATAACTTGTTCTCTCAGGAAAATTCCTTCTCCCTTCTTTCTTCAGGAATTCAGGCCATTGACCCCTCTAAAGGAAACAGATAGGTTTACATCATTAATGTTCATAAGGGTGACGAAAATAATGTGTAACAGTGAGGATATTTCGTTGATGTGTCACAGAAAGAAGGGTGACACATGTCACCCAAAATAGTATAGATGACATGCCCAAAGGTTCTTGAAATGGGTGCCATGTGTCATAATAGATGAGTTCCACGCATATCAACAGATGAATCCCACATGTCTCAGGATTTTTGGCATTCGGAGCTCTGGGGAACTGTGTTTTCTCTCGATGAAAATTTCCCAAAGTGATAGTCTCACGAAGTCATTAATTCATGCTTATATTAAGCTAATTAACCCAAGATTAAGATATTTTTACAATTAAACATTTCAGTAGTTCGGGACTCCAACTCTTTGGGATTCAGGATTTTATGAATGCAAAGTATGGATACCTCATGGAGGCTTGGACTCGCGGAGTGACGTGGTACTTCGGGGCTCCCATGCTTCGATAAATTGAGTTTTCTATACATTGAAATCCCTCAGAATGATACTCTCTCGAAGCTGACATATCAACCTTTCAGTGCTCATATGTTCAGGGCTTCGGTACTTAGATATTTTGGCACTTTGGGGCTCTAGAGAACTATGTTTGATCTGAACTGAAATCTCTCAAAGTGGCAATCTCCCAAATCTGACATGTCCACATGAAGTCATTATTGTTGAAGTGTCCACATGAAAGAGAGTGACACGTGTCACCCAAAAATGAGCAGATGAAGTACCCAAAGGTCCTGAAATGAGTGTCATGTGTTGGTGACAAATGAATTCCACACATCTCCACAGATGAATTCCATGTGTCTCCACATATGAGTGCCACGCGTCTCCACATATGAGTGCCACACATCTATGGCTCTTCAGGGTTATGGTGATCTGCACCTATTCTAAAATAAAACCTCTCGGATGGTTGATCTCTCAAATTTGATGTGGCGTTTCGGGGCTCCGACCCTTCAAGGATCTGATATTTCAGGGTTTTGTGAGACTTAAACAAAGATGAGCTCGAACACCCGAATTTCGAAGTCGTGGAGTGAAACTTTGTATTACTATTTAGATAAATCTCATGCAATTTTGGAACTCTGAATGCATGAGATCCATTGATCTGATTTGATTATTGGATCTCCACCATTGAAAATTTAACCTGTCTCTTCTCACAATCTAAGCCCGAAATCGACTTCTCTAAAATTACTTTGTTTTGTTCTACAGATTTTTCCTATGAATACAAAGGAATTGGTCAACCTACTGCATGCTCAATTAGTGATAAACATGATGACAAATATTTTCAAAGTCAAACCAGAACATGTAATCACCTTTTAGGAAAGAAAAATATGGTGCAAAATAAGTAAATACGTGTAGGGGGCATTCAATTTGAGTGATTAAATCATGGAGAATATGCTTAGCAAACACAAAACAAAACAAAAATCAGACTTGATGGATGTATAGGGTAAAGGAGGGAAAGGGAAGGGGTGCAGAGCTAGGTTACAATAGACCCTATCCTCGTCATCATATATAAATAAAACTGCAAGGATGGACCTTGTCCACATCATCATATGTATGGTCTACATCATCATTTGTATAGAAATATGCTACCATGGACCCTATCCATGTCATCATTTGTACTTTCATATCACCAATCATAAGGTTGTGTTGGACTACCAAAGTGAAAGTTACTTATATTTACAAAGTGAAAATTCTTTTGGATAGCCAATATGCAAAGTGTTTTACCTCACCTAAATATATATTTGAGCGTCGACAATAAATATGTTTTATGGCACCGATGCAAAATACCTTTAAGTCCACCAATAAAAATAATTCCATTGTTGATATAAAATATATTTTAAGAATCTATCCAAAATATGTTTGATCATGTTGATGACCAAGTTAAATATCATTGTCGATGACTCATCTCTACCATTAAACACTTAGTCAATTTTTCATCTTTTTCCCTGTAGTTTTTGATATTTATGCCACAGGTTTTATTCATTCTTAGTGGAAGTTTGATGCAAATATGCAAGGATCAAGCATTATCCATTTTCCAAGGATTCTACTCAAAACCTTGACCCACTTAAACACATTCCAAGAAAACCTACAAGAGGTATTCTATGCAAATCCATTCCCAAACAAACTTTTTGAGAAGGGTATTCAATGGGTTTCAAGGGTAGTTTACATTAATTTTTTCCCAAGTACCTCCTGATTCCAAACTATACAATTTATTCCTTTCTCGAATGCATGTATCAAATTCAAAGATTCTACTAAAACAGGGGTACCTCTATAAATTATTATAAGGGTGTCTACAACTTCTGGACCCCAAGCACATTCACTTACTCACACCTAGGATTAAATACAGGTAAATATACTCAACAAGACTATTGTAGTAGATTGTAAATTCCATTTACATGAATACATTTGGAATATGTAAAATGGATTACTCATTACAAACAAACAAAAATCTTGTAGCAATCATCCTTCGTCATTCAAGCCATGAAAAAAACAACATAAAACATCATAATTATCCCATTCAATGAATCAAGGATATGAACTTACATGTTCTTGAATATTTGAATACCAAAATTTACTGAGGCAAAGTGATATTCCACCCAACCACATGCTTTATTGCACTTATTCTTTCTACAATAGGCCATCCTCGAGTCAGTATATGAAATCACCATGGAGAAGTAGGGTATTTCAAGGCAGACACTCTATCTCAGCACTAGAATTTTACCAACCCAAGGGTCACATTGTTGATCTTTCTTGGAACAATAGAGCTAATTAGGTACCCACTCTACCTACCCCACACAACACATAGAGAATACCTTCTTTATTTATTGCACAGTCCTTCAGGAGTCTCTTCTTTTAATTCTGTTCAATGTGTGCATAGAGGATCTAGTTGTTGTCCATTGACTCCAATGACACTTTGTATTGGATTCTTGACCCTTCGTAAGGTTTTGATGACTTCCTTCCTTGGTTGTTCTAGCCCACAATATGGCTTCCTTATTTGCTTCTATCCATATCTATTTTCGGCACAACAACCTTCTTGGATTCCTTCTAAGCCAAGAATCTCTCTTTATCCATATTTTCCTCTCCCGGAATTCACTTTCTCTTCCATTCAAGTTTCCCTCTCTTCTCATCACACTCACACCTCTCTCTTCAGCATGATTTGACTAATTTTAGAATGGTTCCTTTCCATTTGTGTGAGCGTGGGACAACCACCTCCATTCACCTAAGTTCTAAAATGGCCTTCAACGTCCATCTCAATCCAAGAAATCAGTTTCTCCCTCTTTCTTGTATAGATATTCTTCCATCCTCTCACAATACATGAGTGCAATATCAGAGGAATCACTTCCTATTTCCATACAACCACTTCAATCCCAAAATAACCAAGACTCACTCCCACCATGCACACGGGTGCAAGAATGCATGAATAACTTCCTCCCTATATCTAGTTGCATGCATGCCTCCATTCATCCAACTATCTCCTCCTCCATCCGGACACGTGGGTGCTCCTAGATGGTTGATAAATGAATCCCTCCTAACCCCTAATTTCTAGCAGTCGCATGGGTCAAATATTGATTGAATGGCCCAATGAATCAATCTCATCATGAAGGAACTCGTCCCATGCTTCCATAATTATGGAATTTGTACTTCCCCACCAACCACCACATGCATTCAATGATTGGTAATTGAGGTTTTTATATTTTTAATAAGGCATATGGTGATGAAGGAAAAAAATTAAATTTTGGACACGTGGGAAAACTTAATATTATCTGGAAAGTAGAATCCATTAGGACCCCCTCACCTTCCCCTCTCATGGTATTATATCCCCTTTCATGTTCTCTTACCTCGGTCAGCCTTGGTTATTTTATTAAATTGCAAAATAAAAATATTTACAATATTTATATCACCATGGCATGTTTACCTCATGGTGTGATTAAATCATGGTAATAAAATATCCATGTTGATAAACCATGATTTAAACAAAATTAAGTACAAATAAATCTAGGGATTAAAAATGAGACATTACATGGAGTTTGATCTGGAACATATCTTAACCAATGAATGGGAACAATACTCATACCTATGATGCAATTTGAAAATTAACAAAGGTTAGCAAACTATGTAAAATACAATGTAAATATAAAGTTGAATGAGACAAAAGTGAAAAAAAAAAAATCAAATGAAGAGGCAAAATGAATCAGAGAGAAGGTTGAGGAATGGGAAGCAAAGGGCCATGTGTTGGCCTTCCCTTTCTCCCCATCTCTCCATATTTCCTCCTCCACTCTCATTTGTTATGATTCTTTTTTTGGCCAAGGAGGGAGAAAGAATTATATTGGATATTGTTGAATGAATCATTGAGCCCCATTTGAAGTTGGTTTTTCCATTTAGTTCTAGTGTAAAAGCATTAATTTTACTGGTGTTTTCTTTATTGTGCAATGGTTTCCATTTCGTTGCATTGTATATATTCTTGGATTTTATAATGATTGTTTCTCTAATGATTTCAATCATAGAAAGTAACTAAGTTCTGGCATTTATTAAAATAATTATCCTTTAAAACAAGCACATGGGTTACAATGTGTTATGTTTGAGATGAGTTTTGTGGTGTTGGAAATCAATTTCCATTATGGCCTGAATTCCCAGCAATCATGTATTATGTGGGATAGTGCTCTCATGCATCCAGTGTTGCCATCCATCCATGGATTTAGTTCATGGGAGTTCCCCATAGTAGTGAATCCCAACATCTAAGAGTGTTAGATCGTCCATTCTTTTGTGAGATAGATCGATGGCTATGATTGTAGGGTTGGTGCCATAGTTTCCTTTCTTAAATTATTTTATATGTTTTATTTCACTCGTATTTATATATAAATCCACTATTGAGACCATTGAGATACTAGAGAAGGAGAAGGGTTTATTTATTCATTTTCTAGCATTGAAATATGCAATGATTGGCTTGAATTCAGCTCTACATTGAGAGGTATGCTTCATGTTTTGCATCAAAATACAACATGGCATATGACAAACTCTGCTAGGAAACATGTTGAATCTCCTTCTTTGAAATTACTTACCTTGTAGTTGGGAGAACATTCCATATCAATATCTTTGAGAAGTATACTTACATTGGGTGTCCACAGACTTGGATCCCAGTAATGGTGGAGAAATCTCACTGGGTTCCAGCTTGTCACCTGATTCTCATGATTCGTTCTAGTATTTTAAATTATTAAAAATTCCCTACAACAAAGTGTTTCAAGTCTCTGCAAATACCACCAAGGTTTGACTCTCGTATATATCCATTCAGGGTAAATATTGGTCTAGATTTGTACCATACGATTTCACCATACTTCCCTAAGAGCAATGACCAGCCTTTCCAACATCAACCAATTCCATGTTGATGTGGGCCCACCTTTGTAGGTATATGAGAATGGGGTGTATCCTTGTTACTCTGGTGCCTTTTTATGTGTTTTCACCCATCAAATAGAGACCAAATATTTTTCAAACTTGGAAAGTTCCAAATAATCTTCAATTATTGATCGTGAAGACCCAACAAGTTTCCAATCAACTTGAGTATTGCATTTCTTCATCATGAAAGGCTAATAGAGATGGTTTCTCTTTGAAACAAAAGAGAAGAAAATAAAATATTATAAAAGAAGAAAATTTCTTATTTCCATCTTCTCACTAAATATACCTATGTGTCAGCTTCATCCAACATTTTACAAAATCTAAAACAAATCTCATATGCAAAACATATGTCATTTTTCTCCCACATTATGCTACCCCATACTTAGAAATTTTACATTTTCCTTATTCTCCACTCTCCATACTTAGTCAATTCCATTACTTCCTCTATTTTCCTTCCTCTCTACTCTACACTACCCATGATCTATACTACTACCCATACTACTCTATATTACTCCCCATACTCCATACTTAGACATTTTTTCAATATTCCACATTATTTGATTATTTAAATATTTCCACATTTTTTCAATATTCCACACTATCTCCATATTTAACTATTTACACATTTAACCATTTCCATATTCATATTCATATTCATTTTTCATTTTTCATTTTTCATTTTTCATTTTCCATTTTCCATATCCATTTTTCATTTTCCTTTTTCCATTTATATTTCCTTTTTTCCATTTTGATTTTCCATATTTCCATTTTCCATATTTCATTTCCATTTCCATACTTTCATGTAACTCTATGACTTACCTCCCCAACACTTAGTCATTTTTCATTTACCTTGTATGACTTATCTTATTTTCTTACTCACTTTTATACTTAGCGAATTCTTTGAATGTGGATGCCCATAACTCCACGAACCTTCCAACCTATTATATGTGGACATGTGGAAGTGATGTGGACCTAACCATGGGTGACACATGGATGGATAGAGATGACTAGACAGTGACTTGGCATGATCACTGGGTGATGATGTGGTGATCAAAAGATACTTTGTGCACAAATTTTGTGGAATTCTATGGCTCTCTCTACTTCATTCACGAATAACATGGAGATGAAATTTATTTATAATTCTATCATTAGAACCCTCCCACAATGAATGTGGGATTAAGAAATTCTAATTTCCAAATCAAAGGCCCAGATTTCACGAGGACAGATCAACGATGGATGTGTCTCCATCTTATAGAGATCATAACTTTTGATCCAGACATCCAATTTGAGAAAACGAGAACTTGACAAAAAGGTACAAAGATGAAGAAAACATTGGAAGTGGTTTCAATGGCTTAAATATCAGTTATCAGGCCCTAAAAATTTAATTACAATAGGGACAATTTTTGGGCTTGGAAACAAATTATTTTTTGAAAATGATTTATTTAAAGAAATTTATAAACTTCTAAGGTGGTTCTCAGATGATGGAACAAATATAAAATCTCACATTTACAAAGAGTGGAAATAAAACAATAACCCTAACTAAAAACAAGTTTCAAGAAGATGAAGAGTAGACTATAAAAGAAGATGTCAAAGGCATTCAAAGGATTCAAAATTTTCATCATAGTAAGTTAAGAAATCACTTCGTTTTTCTCTCAACTAGCTTTATTTCTCAGTTATTAGTCATTTTGCCTTTCATGTTTTAGAATTTTTGAAAAGAAAAGGCCAACCTCTGACTGTCTCCTTTTGTATTCCAGGTTTCTCTTTCATTTCATGATCCACATGAGCCCAATCCTAGTCCTTTTTAAAGGGAAAATGCAATCATGAAATCTCAGACATTATTGTTTATTTTATAAAGGATCTGTTATTTTTTATGTTCCCAGATAATTGTTTGGGACATAACATTACTGATCTCTCAAACTTTAATTTTAAGCATGAGATTTCAAATGTGTGTTTATCAAAATATTTATTGCATCTAATGAAATGATCATTTAGAGTTCTCTGCCATATGTGGTATATACTTTCCTTTCCTTTGTTGAATGTTGTGTCTTAATTTGATGAATGTTGTGATGAAAATGTTTTCCTATGATAATGTATACTCTTTTGGTTTGAAAATCTTGTAACACGGTGTAAATATTTTCTTTATGTAAGATACCTGGTCCTTCTTAAGTATTCTTTACATGTAAATATTTATTTCAAGAATAATATTGGTCCTCTCTTGGGTCTCCTTTACATTCTTGTATATTAATTAAATATAGAAGAGTACCACCTCTTTAAAAATGCAGGGTGATTTATCCTCATGATGTTATCTTAAAGATCGTAAAACAATCTTTTAGATCAATGGTTCTCTACTAGTGAATGAAAAATACTTTGTATTTTTCATTGTAGTAGTGATCACATCATTTATTATAGAGTGTGGTTGTGTACTATGTAACTTATAGTGAAATACAATTCTTGGGATGAAGGAGCTTTTGGAATAAGTCTAAGAGAATGGATATAAGGACATTGTGGTTTCAAATATGCATCAATAATGTTATCCCACGAGAGAGAATGTATGTGAGGGTCGATATCAATGGTATAACTTGCTCAATTCCATTTGGAGATAACATTGAAGCCAACAATTGGTGGAATCTTTCTCGTGTTGTATGAGCATTTGAAATCCATGGAAATAAATCCTTATAAATAGATTTATCATGAAAAGGATGAGTTGAAGTTATTCATGTTGGGTATGTGTTATAATCTTTGCACGATTAGCTCTAGTGTTTGCTACTTTGCATCGAGCGCGCAGGGTGGTTTTGGGGGGCACACTAGGCCCCCCCTTCGGGGGTTGCAGGGGGCAGATATCCCCCCTGCGTGGGGGTTCGGGGGCAGTTCCCCCGAGAAAATGTTTTTTCCTAGGGAAATGTGTTGCATTTTTGCCTCATTTTTCGTGTCACCTCAATTTTCATTTCCATTGTTGGGCGGTTTTTCGGAACATGGTTTTTGCTGATGCTTTTCTATTTCCGATTAAGGAATTACATTTGTTGACTAATCCAGGTCATTGGGTTAGGGTTTTGGATGTCATTGGCTCCTATATGTATATTTTATTGTAAACAATGTATCACTATGAATGAATATAGAATATGTTGGTTTTCCGGTTTGGGTTTCCAGGGGAAATATATCTATGTAATGTGTGTATTTTCCATTGTATCTTTTCTGTTCTTTTATTGAAATTTTGTTTGTAGAAAAATATTATACAAGGTTAAAATCTACATTTGGTATCAGAGCTTTGTTGGCTTCAGGGGGACGCCTTTTGGTCAATGGTTTGGCTCGGGACTGTGATAAGCCTTGTTACAATAGGAGATATGTGGTATTTATTTTTTAGGTGAAAAGAAATGGAAAGTAGTTTGAAAATGGAGATAGAGAAGTTTAATGGGAAAATGTTTGAGTTGTGGAATCTCAATATGGAAGATCTGTTGGTGGACAGAGATCAGTGGATCATGGTGGATCCAGGTACTGCACCTATAGGAACTTCAGTAGATGACTGGAAAAAGTTGGATCGGAAGGCAAAGAGCACAATCCGACCATGTCTCTCAGATTCAGTATCACTGAATGTGTCAGAGGAAGATACATCCAAATATTTATGGGATAAGTTGGAGAAGTTGTATCAACATAAGTCCCTAGTAAATAAAATATTCCTGAGAAAGAAGTTTTATAACCTGAGGATGAGATATGGAGACTCGGTGTCAAATCATTTGAACGCCTTAAATATTGTGGTAATTCAGTCAGTATTTGTTTAGATTAAAATTTTAGAAAAAAATAAGTGTATCATTTTACAGTTCTCTTTACCAGACTCGTGGGATAGTCTGGTTGTGTCCATAGGTAGTAATACAACTGCCTTGAAGTTTGACGAACTGGTCTCATCCTTGTTATCGGAGGAGATGAGATGAAATAGCATGGAAGGACAAAGCACAGATGAATTATTTGCAAGAGGAAGCTCCCAAGAAAGAAAGAGATCTAAGTCCTCAAGTCTAAGTCTAAGGGAATATCTAAGTCTCCTGGAAAATTTGTAAAGGTATGTTGGAGATGTGGAAAATAACGGAACTACAAGAAGCAATGTAGATTCAAAGTTAAGAAAAAGAAGGGATCCGAATAATCTCCTTCTACAAAAGAAAATACCTCTAAGGAAGAAGGATGGGATGTGTACTTGGCTTCTTCAAGCACACATGCAGATCATGAGGCATGGTTGGTTGACTCATGTCCATCCTTTCATATGACTCCCCACAGGGAGTGGTTGTGTGAATATGAAAAGTATGATGGAGGTAATGTTTTCTTAGGTGATGACTCAACAACCATAATAATAGGTCGAGGAAAATTCAATTTGAGGCTCATAGATGGAAGGATCATAACACTACCTGGTGTTCTGCACATCCCAGGATTTGACAGAAATTTGATTTATGTAATCAAAATGGTCGATGCAGGGGTAAAAACAATATTTGGAAAGGAAACATGCAGGATGTTTTGAGGAGAAATGGTGTTGCTGAAGGGAGTTTAGTTTAAAAAATTGTATAAGATTCAAGGAATCACTATAAGTTATGGGTGTAATAGTGTCATTATTCCTGATATTAGATTTGAAGAAGAAAGAACTCATACAGTCTTTAGAGAAAAGGTTATGTTGAGGCATCAAAGACTGGGGCATATCGGAGAGAAGGGTCTTCGACTACTACACGATAAAGGTATGGTTGAATGTATGTCTAACTGCTCTCTATATTTTGATTTATGTGAACATTTTTTATATGGGAAGCAAAATCGGGTAAGATTCCCCACTAGTGCAACGCGGGAAGAAGGATTTTTACATCTAGTTCACAGTAATGTGTTTGGACCTATGGTGGTTCCATCATTGGGAAAATATGTGTACTATGTCTCATTTATAGATGAATTCTCAAGGAATACTTGGATATATTTCCTCAGGAATAAATCTGAAGTCTTTGACAGGTTTAAAGATTTTAAGGCTCTTGTTGAGAATCAAACGGAGAAAATAATTAAGGTGTTGAGTAGGGATAATGGTGGAGAGTTCTACGGAAATGAATTTGAAGAATTATGTAAGAAATGTGGTATAACAAGGAAGAATACTAATCCACATACACCTCAGTAGAATGGAGTTGAAGAAAGGATGAACAGGATGATGATGGAAAAATCAAGGTGCATGCTTAGTGGTTTCGGGTTAGGGAAAGAATTTTGGGCAGAGGCAGTGGGTACTTCATGTTACCTGGTCAACAGATCGCCCTCATTAGCGATGGATGACAATACTCCACAAGAGGTATGGACTGGTAAGAAACCTTCTCTCACACATCTCAAGGTATTTGGCTTTGAGGCCTATGTTCATGTTCCAAAGGAAAACATGAGTAAGCTAGATAAGAAGGCTGAAAATTGTATCTTTATTGGGTATAAAAATGGTCTTAAAGGTTATAAGATTTGGAACCCAAAAACTAAGAATTTTGTGTATAGCCGAGATGTGGTATTTATAGAAATGAAGGATGTTGTTAAATAGGAATTCCTACCAAGGAAGAACCAGAGAAAATAGAGTTTTCTTTAAAGGATGATGAATCAAACTCTACAGAAGAATAGGAATCATAAGAAGAAGATCCTCATACTCTAGTATTGAGGAGATAAGTTCAAGAAATAAGTCTATCGGAAAGGTATACTCCATCTGATTTCCATTCAAATTTTTCTTTTTCTATAACTGATGATGATCCTAGAAATTTCAGGGAGGCAGTGGATTTAGAGGATGGAAATCTCTAGAAAAAGGCCATGGATGAAGAAATGACAGCCTTGGATAAGAATGAGGATTGGTATCTAGTGGAGTTTCCAACTGCAATAAATCCCATTGGCAGCAAATGGGTATTTAAAAAGAGTTTGAATGTAGAAGGCAAAGTGGAGAAATACAAAGCTCGGTTAGTAGCAAAGGGCTATTCCTAGGTTGAGTGAATTGATTTTGGTGAGATTTTTTCTCTTGTTTCCAAGTGAACTTCTATAAGATTTTTTTTATCTGTTGTTGATGCATTTGATTTTTCAAAAGAATAGATTGATGTGAAGAAAGCATTCCTACATGGGGATCTGGAAGAAGAAATCTATATGAAGCATCCAGAAGGATTTCTTGTGAAGGGAAAGAAGGAGTTGGTATGCAAGCTGAAAAAATCCATGTATGGTTTAAAATAATCACCAAGGATGTGGTATCAAAAATTTGATACTTATATGCTGGGAATTGGCTTCACAAGAAGCAAAGAGGATCATTGTGAGTATTTTAAATTATTTGGTGATCATTTGATTTATTTGGTCTTGTATGTGGATGACATGTTGTTGATAGGAAATAACAAGGAGATTATCCAGGATGTGAAAAATCAGTTGTCCTCTAAATTTGACATGAAGGATCTTGGTGCTTCAAATTTCATTTTGGGTATGGAAATTAAAAGAGATCAGAAAAGAGGAAACTCCGGTTAAATCAGAGAAAATATTTCGAGACAATATTGCAGAGGTTTAATATGCAGGAGTGTAAACCGGTCAAGATCCCTATTCTTGTTGGTGTAAAGTTATTTGTGGATCAGTGTCCCAAGACACAGGAAGAGGAGGATGACATGTCATGTGTTCCATATGCGAGTGCAGTTGGAAATTTAATGTATGCAATGGTCTGTACCAGGATGGACATTTCACATGCAATGGGAGTTTTGAGCAGGTATATGTCAAAACCAGGGAAGGAGCATTGGATAGTAGTAAAAAGGGTTTTCAGATATTTTTGTGGCACTTCTAGCTATGGATTATGCTACCAAGGAAGACCAAGATTGGATAGAGTGTTGGACATACATGGCTTTGTGGATGCAGACTGGGCTAACGATTTGGATCCTAAAATATCTACAAGCGGGTATGTGTTTAACCTATTTGGAGTAGCAATCAGTTGGATGAGAAAAAGACAGTCTATAGTGGCACTTTCAACTATAGAAGTTGAATACATGGAAGCCACTCATGAAAGTAAGGAAGAAGTATGGTTACAAATATTGTGTCCAGGTATTGGGTTGGTACAACAAGTTGTATGGATATATTGTGACAGTCAGAGTGCAATTTTTTTGGCAAAGAACCCGACTTATTATTCAAAGACAAAGCATATTGATATTCAATATCACTTTGTGAGACACATGGTTGAAGAAAATAAAGTGTTGTTGATGAAGGTGGACACTTTGAAGAATGTTGCACATTCATTAACAAAATCTGTGAGCACTGAGAAGTTCTCTTGGTGTAGAGGATCCATGGGAATTGTTGCCCTGGATTGTTGACTATGTAACCCTGTATCCCCCTGTATGCAAATAAAAAAACAAGTGGGATAATGTTGGGTATGTGTTATATTCTTTGCACGAATAGATGTGGCATTTCCTATGTTGCGTCGAGTGCATAGGGGGGTTTGAGAAAAAAAAATCCTTAGGAAACGTGTCGCATTTTTGCCTCATTTTTCATGTCCATTGTTGGGCAGTTTTTCAGCACATGGTTTTTACTAATGCTTTTCTATTTCCAGTTAAGGAATTAGGGTTGTTGACTAATCCAGTTCATTGGGTTAGGGTTTTGGATTTTTTTGGCTCCTATATGTATATTGTAATGTAAACAATGTATCACTATGAATGAATATAGAATATGTTGGTTTTCCCGGTTTGGGTTTCTAGGGGAACAATATTTGTGTAATGTGTTTATTTTCCAATGTATCTTTTCTATTATTTTATTGAAAATATGTTTGCAGTAAAATATTGTACAAGGCTAAAATCTAAAATTCCATTGGATAATATTTATTCTCATTAACTTCATAAAGTATTGGTAGAGTATCCACAAAGTTGGATATCATTTCCATGTGATGATAAGCAGTTTTGGATTTCTTTGTGAGGGAACTATTGGTATTCTCTAAGTGGAAACTTTGGAAACTTTTTCTTGTATTAATTTATGTTGGAGAAAAATACACTCCACTTCAAGAAGACTTGGAGACCTAGCATTGATTGGAATATTGAGAACCAAGGATTATTTTTCAATGCATGGTCATCTCATGATCCAAGTGGATATCGGTGGCCACCCACCTTTTCCGACTGGCTCAAAACAGTTTTCTGGCAATTTTGGCAATTTACTATTTTTAGCAGGTTTTAACTTCCGGGGCCATTTTGAGGGCCTAAATGAAGGTTTTTCAAGATGGAGGTTATAAATAATATCCAAAGGCATGATTGATCTCACAAAATGAATCTACTCAACTATACCTTTCCAATGAGCTATCATACGCCTAAAACAGAGATCGTGTGAAAAAGTTACGACCCCAGGAAGTTGATGTATTAACTTACCCAAACAGGGCCCACATGACTTTTGGCGCTTCATCTCATAAGGTTAGGTTTTTGGATGTATAGGGTTTTTGGAATTCCTGTTTATTGTAAAAAGGCCTTCAGAGCCTCATTGTAATCATCTTCTTGTGAATGTGAGTAGCCATCACATCTCTTCTCAGAGATAAGATGCCACCATTCTATCTAGTCTTTCACTCTGTATTTTACAATCTCTGTACATTTATTTCATTAATAGAAATCATGTATTACTGTATATCTATGTTTATGGTTGCATATCTGATACATTTCTATTATATTATTTAATATCTTCGATATCTCTGTGCATTTCTTTATTATATCTCCGATCTCATTTCGTGCCGAAAATAATCCGGATCAGTGGTATCAGAGCCGGATGTTCTTGGTCGTTTTTTTTAGTGCATGTCCCCGACGAGGTCTGAGTATAGTAATTTGGGTCTCAATATTGTCTCTCTTAAGGATAATCACTCTCACACACCCAAGAAACCCTCAATGACGGAAGAAAATAAAAATGACGGAGCAGACGATCCTATCAGTTTGTTGCTTGAGAAATCTCTCACATGACAACGGGACAAAATGATGGAGAATTTTTCCCACATCCTTCAACACCTGCCGATAGCAACAGGTGCATATTCATCAAGTGGCCACTTTGGAGGCACCTCACCTTTCAAGGTACAAGTTAATTTTGATATTCCTATATTTGAAGGACAGATAGATGCAGAAGCCCTAGACAAATGGTTAAATATGCTAGAAGGTTATTTATTTGTTCACAAATTTTCCGACAAAGAAAAGATCACCTTCGCACTCCTTAAATCTCTCCCCCATGTCAAACATTGGTGGGAAACTTATTGAGAGCAGAGTTCCACAGAGGAGTCTGAAATATATGGGGTCGATCCCACTTGGGATTTTTTTGTGGATGCAGTAAAGGAATAATATTACCCTATTGGCAACTATGAGGACCAGTACATGAGATGGAACACACTGCAGAAAGAGAGGGGCCAAGCAGTTCTGGAGTTCACCAATACCTCCCATACCTTGCGCACCAAGCTGGGTATCAAAGACTCCAAGCGACATTTGGTTCTGAAATACCGTGGGGCTCTACATAGATACATCCAGACTGAAATGGATTTTTTGGACATCTCATCACTCGGTGTTGTTTATAGATATGTTGTTAAAATTGAGCAGAAATTTAAGCACCAGAACAAATGGGAATTTGGGTCTGCAAATCTGCAACAACCAAAGTATGACAAATATGGCCCTACAAACAGTCTCCCGAAAACCAGTCTAAGACACAGGAAAAGAAGGGTCACAAGAAGACAAAGAAGGATGCCGAAAAATGGTGTGATTTTCACAAAAGCCCCTAGCACAACACTGATGAATTTTGCTCAAAGAAGTCATAGGCGGTCGAGATCAAAGACAAGGAGCTGAACCTTGATTCAGAATCTGATTATGAAAATACTAGTAAAGGATAGATCATTGACGCAGATGCCACTACTATTGTCAGGACTGCAACAATTCAACCAGAAGAACCAACAGATCCTGAAGAGGGGGAGTGACTTTTTCATTCACAGATGTGGGTGAAGGGGACCCCACTGCATTTTATTGTTGATAGCGGAAGCAAAAAAACCTCATCTCAGTAGAGGTCGTCAAACAGTTGGGATTGTCAACAACACCACACCCACAGCCATACAACATCGGGTGGCTTCAGCAAGGATGAGATCTCCATGTCAACCAACAGTGTCGATTGTCATACGGCATCCAACCCTTCAAGGATGAGGTATTATGTGATGTTGCCCCACTGGATGTCTGTGATGTTCTCTTGGGCCAACCATATATGTGGAGACGCCATGTTGTTTATGAGTCTCAACCCCGTAGTGTCATTGTTACTTTGGGGGGTCATCTATATAGAATACCATAGGTAGTTCCAACTATTGTTCCACCTAAGAAGTGTCACAAGGTAGTATCTCATACTGCAAAATTCAGCTTCTTCATAATCTGTTCAAAAGGGGAACAAAAGGACACTGCAACCACTACAGCCTTTCCCCTTGCACCTTCTATCCAACAGAAGCATGTCGACAAGGTTGCAGCAAAGCGCAAAGATCCCTTCTACACACCTTCCTCTCATGTAGCTCGACTTGTTGAACAGCCTCAGCTTCAATAGGTTCATGACAGATGTAATGTCCCAAAGGTCGAGCCCTATTGTAAATCATGTCTATGAAGTATAAAGTTTGCATTATGAATTGTAATTATGTTTTATAGATTGGTGAGCAAAGTTTATATAAGCTGGTGGGCTTATGTGTTATTAGGACGGAGAACCTAAGTGTTAAGGTCAGGAGCCTGGTTTTGTATATGTAATCATCAGAACATTAATAAAAAATATAAACATCGTTGCGTGAAGATCGACCACAATGAATGAGTGATGGGGGACTAAGCTTCCATAGAGTGGGTAATGGATTGGGGGGCTGGAAGGTTGGAAAGAGAGGCTAAGTGTTGAGCCTATAAGCTTAAGTCCTTGGGAATAATATTTTAATATTATTCCAAAATCCATGTAAATGTGATGTTTTATCCTAAGTTCTTTGGAAGGACGAGTGACTTCCAAATGGGAAGGAACGAGCTTCATGGGTGACAAGTGTCAACCCAAGCGCATGCAGTTAAAATTCTTTAGTTGATCCATGATGGGGGTTCCTCCTCCCATTCTCCATCCTCTATCTGAACTCGCGGGTGTCCAGGATCGACCTTTGTTTCTATGTTTGTTCTAGGGAATCCTTACCTAAACTGTTAAGTCTCTACGTGGGATCTTTGTACACCCTCAGGCATCCCCGAAACCTGAGCCATGAGTCTGTCATGTATTGTTGGTTGGGGAAAAATGAATGTCCAGTTATTGTTGAGCCTTGTTATGTTGTAGCATCTGTCTGTCACCAGTTTTGGGAAGCCCGTGTCTGTGTTTCTAGTGGATTGTTGTGGTCACGCAGCGCTTGACTTCCTGTGGCTTGCGTACCATTGTATGTTCGTGTGGAGCCTCGTGGATGCCCGTTTTATGTTGTGGTCATCATCCTGGTGTCAACTGAGTGCTTGATGTTGTTGTGGTTTCCCTCACTCGGTTGGAATTGAGTCGAAGGGTGTGCTAAAGAAGCGGGTTGTCAGACCGGTGGTAGAAGAAGCAGGTTGTCAGGCCTATGAGAAGCTCCCTCTAGGTGAGAGAGTCTATTGGGAAGTGGTTTTCTCCCATAGAGAGTCCAGCACTAGCTATGGAGCTCTAAGACTTCTTGATCTAGCCTATTGCCGAGACCCAGAGAAGGAGGTGAAGCACTGATGGACTATGTTTGTGAAGGTGTATACTCCTGGGCGGAACAGGCATGTGGGGAATGAGATTCCGTGAGTAGTAGGCATAAGAAGGCATCCTGGGAAGAATCCTTCCCGTTATTCTATGTAGTTTTCCCTATAACCTCAACCTAGACTAGGATTCCTTGCCTTGGGTGGAGCTTAGTCCCAGCTCGAGGGTGACCCACTGTTGAGAGTGATGAGCAGCGTGGTCTAAGGCTAGGAGGTTCGTGGAAGGCCTGCACGTGGTTGGTGGAATTACCACGATTTCAAAGATAAGTATCAGCTTATTCTTAATATTATGTTTTTCATGCCTGTGATGCTTATATGTATCATGTATTTTGTTGTGCATATGAATTATTGTTAATGACAGGGATTTTTTTTATGTTAGTAGTAATATTGTGCTTACTCTGAGTTAAATGTGTTTAATATGACTTAAATGCATGTTATTAATTAAGTATGAGAATGATGTTGTTCCACATAGTAACGTTTGCCCAGCAAGTGGGATTAAGGCCGGGGGCATTACAAATTGGTATCAAAGCCTAGTTTCAATGTTGAGCCTGGATGGGTTGGATAAGTGGTCTTTGGACCGAGGTTTTGATAAGAAATTGTGTCTAGAGGACTAATTTCAGACCTCGGAATGTTTCTGAGTGTCAATGAACTACTTGACCATGTTACAAAGATCAGGAGGTGTAGCGATATTATAAAACTGCAACTGGTGTGGTATATGGCCATAGGGAGAGAGAGAAATCCACACCAGAACTGTTGGATCATTTCATGAATTCAGGTGTCGTGAACTTGGAGCACAGGCCAAATTCTTGGTCACTTCAAGTCCTGAATTGCGAAAGAGATTAACAAGGGTAGAATCGGATGGTGGAGCGCTTCCAGGAAGAAGTGTCGAAATCCTGTGAGTTGGTGGATCCAGCCACCTAGCGAGGAAGTTAGGGCTGAATATCTTTGATAGGTTTAAGCATAGGAGAGATCTGGACCATTGGATTAGGGGAGGCTCACAATCGTTGATCTCATACATGAATTTCCATATTAGAATTCGGGGATTGAAGTGACAAGAGATTTGGAGTCGCTGCAGTGCGAACTCCCGGTTACTGAAAACCTGAAACCCCAAAATCCCGAAACGATCTACATTGTAGATCATAGGAGAGGAACTTGACCATTGTATCAAGTATATGAATAGACCATAATTTCATAATTTCGGCAAACGGAAGTTCGATATGCGTAGGTGCATGAACTCCTGATGCCCGAAACTCTGAAACGAAAAGTGAAAGTAGTGGGGCCCCCTGACATCGCTGGGAGTGAGATGGACCTTCTTAAGGACACCATGTGTCACTACCTTGGTGGGAAACAGCTGTGTTGTGGGCCCGAAGGGTAAGGAAATTGAATTTTCAGAAGTCGGGAATTGGAGAGGGAAGCGAGTGAGAGAACCTCTGGGACCAAAACCCCAAAACCCGAAACCCTAAAACCCCGAAATCCTGAAACCCGAAGTTTGTTTGGAGAGCCTTGTAGCACCTAGCAGTTTAGCGTTTGGTCATGACCCATGATCGCATGGGTTAGAGACTAAGGAAAAGGGAGTTATCACCTGAAAATTACAGAGTCAAGCAGAGCTCGGAAAATTCGTGAAATCAAAACGTTTTCTTATTCGGATTGGTTTTGAATGTGTGGAATTTGTTAAGAAGAGATGGCCTGACAAATTATGGTTGTCTACATGTTGTGATTTCAGAAGTTTGACGAGTGCCAGAACCGATTAGAATTGCCACGGAGTGTAGAGAAATGGAAGAGGTGTTGATTGCCTCCAATTCAAAGAACGAAAGAGAAGGAAGGGATGTCAACTTGGGAGTCTAAGGATTGAACTCCAATGGGAACAGAAGAGAATTGGATAAGGAAGGACATATGATGAAAATCATTGAAAGATTGTAGAAATATGCCCAGGCTCACCGAGACGATAGCCAAAAGCTCATGAGATTCAAGGATCAGCAGGGTGAATTCAACTTAAAGATGTTGAAGAGCCTGGAAAGAATAGAAAAGAAATTGGAAAAGGAGAGTGACTCAAGCAAAACAGGGAGTCACGGGACCCCTGAGAGAAAAACAAGATCGAGGAGTGGTAGCAAACATCGTCGTCACTCCCCAAAGCATTCTAGTAGGGAAGCACACAGTAGTTCAAGCCCATCTCCTACCAGAAAGCACAGCAGATTTGGGATGGATGAATTGAAAGGGGAAATGAACAAGATCAAGCCTCCAACATTCGATGGAGAACATAAGAAGGAGGATGATGTCGAAACATGGTTTCTTGGCATGAGGAAATATTTCCAACTGCAGAATTATTCCTCTCATGCAGAAGGAAGAATTGTGTTGTATCAACTAAAAGGAAAAGCATCCATGTGGTGGGATCATCTTGTGCAGGTGCAGCACGTTAGAGAGAAAGATATCACATGGAAGGAGTTCAAGAGGTATTTCGAGAGTAAATACCTGACTAAAAGATACTATGACAAAAATATGAAGGAGTTCTTCGAACTCAAGTTGGGCAGCGTGACCATTGATGAATACGAATGAAGGTTTTTGGAATTAATGAAGTATGTTCCATTCATCAAAGATGAGGCTGTCAAGATTTAGAGGTATCTGAGTGGACTTCCACCTCCCATTGGTGACAAGATTTAGTATGATGATCCTAAGACTATGGAAGAAACAATAAGAAGAGTGAAATGCTTATATGAACAACAAAGAGAAAAGCCTACCTTTCAGAAGGCTTGGGATGACCAGAAGAAGTTTAAGAAAGAACAGAGGCATAAGGGAAAAAAACCTCCCTTTTTCAGAAATAGACCTCACGGACATCCACCGTTTAGAGAACCGAGAATGGATGAAGTGGGGAAACAAAGGCTGAGACAAACGCCCATTCAGTGTTGGGGCTATAAAGAGAACCACAAGTACATATATTGTCCTCATAAAAATGGCAAAGCAAGAGTTGTCCATAATGTTCAACAATCCAAAATAGTGGAGGACATGGGCAGTAGAATTCCAAGGATCTATGCAGCCTTGGACAACAAGCAAGTTGAATTTCAGTCGCACATGATTGAAGTGGAAGGTATGATTAACAACCAACCATTTACTATTTTAGTTGATTTAGGGGCTAGCCATAGTTACATAGACCCTAGAGTGGTAGAAAGTTTGCATTTGATAAGAAGAAAACATGAAAAGTCATGGGTAGTGCAGTTAGCTACAGGAACCAAGAGGAAAGTCACGGAGTTAGTCAAGTCCTGTCCTATAGACATGAATGGACTGAGCATGAAGGCCGATTTGAATATTCTTCCTTTAGGCTCTTATGAATGTTTAATTGGTATGGACTAGTTGGACCAGCACCATACCCTCCTGGACTATCGTAACAAGGAATTTACATGCTTGGATGAGGAGGGAAATCGGAAAATAGTCCAAGGAATTCCTAGAGCTATTATTGTTAGAGAAATCTCAGCAATGCAGTTGAAGAAGTGCTACAAAAAAGGTTGTCAATTGTTTGCAGCCCGTGTGGAGGAAGCATCCAAAGATGAAGTCTCAAATATTGGAGACCATGCGATACTAACAGAGTTTTAAGATGTATTTCAAGAGGTACTTAGACTACCTCCGAAGAGAGATATCGATTTCTCTATAAATTTGATTCCTGGAGCAGCTCCAGTGTCGAAAGCTCCTTATAGAATGAGTACGCCAGAGTTGAAAGAGTTGCAATTGCAGCTTGAAGAGATTCTAAAGAACGGGTACATTCTCCCAAGTGTGTTTCCTTGGGGTGCCCCGGTCCTATTCGTGAAGAATAAGGACGGGACGTTGAGGTTGTGCATTGATTTCAAACAGTTGAATAAAGTAACTGTCAAGAACAAGTATCCTTTGTCGAGGATCAACGATCTTTTCAATTAGTTGAAAGGTGTGAAAATATTTTTAAAGATAGATCTCATATCAGGATATCACCAGGTAAGAATAAAGGATGAAGACATCAGCAAGCCCACCTTTAGAACAAGGTATGGTCATTACGAGTTCACAGTGGTACCGTTTGGGCTATCGAATGCACCTATTGTTTTTATGTTCTTGATGAATGGTGTATTCAGGGACTATCTAGACAAGTTTGTCATAATCTTCCTGGATGACATTTTGGTGTATTCCAAGTCAGAGGAAGAGCATGAACAACCCATGAGGATGGTGTTGCAAGTGTTGAGAGAACACCAATTGTATGCCAAGTTGAGAAAATGCTCATTTTATCAAAGGTAGATCCATTACTTGGGGCACATTATTTCAGAAGAAGGGATCGTCATGGATCCTGAGAAGGTTGAGGCCATCAGAGAATGGTCAGCGCCAAGGAATGTAGTAGAAGTTATATCCTTTATGGGTCTAGTGGGCTATTACAGAAGGTTTATCGCAGGGTTCACAAAGATAGCTCACCCTATCACTTCCTTGCAAAGGAAGGAGAAAAAGTTTCAGTGGACTGAAGAGTGTGAGAAAAGTTTCCAGTGATTGAAGCAGTTGTTAACCAGCGCTCCAATATTGAGGATTGTAGATCCAAATGTGGATTCCGTGGTGTGCACAGATGCGTGTAAACAAGGTTTGGGAGGAGTTCTCAGTCAGAATGGATTTGTAATCTGTTATGAGTTCAGGAAGTTGAAAGAGCACGAAAATAATTATGCCACTCACGATTTGGAGTTGGCATCAATCATTCACACTCTGAGGAAATGGAGACATTACCTCATGGGAAGGAGATTTGAACTCAGAACAGACCATAACAGTCTGAAATATTTGTTTGATCAACCAACCTTAAACATTAGACAAAGTAGGTGGCTGGAATTTCTGTGTGAGTACGACTTTGAGATCAAGCATATCAAAGGAAAGGAGAATAAAGTGGTTGATGCACTCAGCAGGAGGGTGCATGAATTACATGCTATAGCCATTATCATGTATCAGACTGATATTAAAAGAAGAATTATGGAGGCTGCAAATGTTGATCTGCAGTACAGAGAATTGGTAGCCAAGCTACAGCAGGGTAAAAAGCCACATAATGGAAATTTATAAATTGGAAACAGATGGGAGATTGTTGTACAAGAATAGAATTTTTGTACCCAATGTCCAATGCTTGAAACAGATGATTTTGTAGGAGATGCATAATGTGCCTTATGCAGGGCACCTTAGATATCAGAAAACAGTAACAGCGGTCAAGATCCATTACTTTTGGCTGGGTATGAAGAGAGAGATCGTTGAATACATCGCCAGATGTATGGAGTGCTAGAAAATTAAAGCTGAGCATAGGCACCCAGCAGGTTTGCAGCAACCTTTACCCATTCCTGAGTGGAAGTGGGAAGTAGTAATGATGGATTTTATTACGGGATTCGATCATGGTGGTGGTGGAAAAGCTTACAAAAGCTGCCCATTTTATTCCATTGAAAACTACTCACAAGGTAGCAAATGTTGTTGATATTTTCATAAAGGAAGTGGCACGATTGCACGGAATTCCTAAAACGATTGTGTCTGACAGAGACCCGATATTCACCTCGAATTTTTGGAAAGGATTTTTCAAAGGATTCGGAACGAATCTGAACTTTAGTATAGCTTATCATCTTGAGTCTGATGGACAGATAGAGAGGGTGAACAGAGTAATAGAAGACATACTAAGAATGTATGTGATGGACAAACCATGAAGATGAGAAGACTACCTGCACTTGGTAGAATTCGCCTACAACAATGGGTATCATGCATTGTTGAAGATGAGCCCATTTGAAGCACTTTATGGAAGAAAGTGCAATACTCCAGTGAGTTGGGATAATCCAGCTGATAGAGCAGTAGTTGGGACAGAGTTGCTCAAAGAGATGGAGGACCAAATGATAAAAATTAAGCAGAATTTGAAAGCTGCCCAGGATAGGCAAAAACTTTATGCTGATAACAACATAACCCACAGAGAGTTCAAAGTGGGTGATCATGTTTTCTTGAAAGTGAAAGCTAACAGGAGTTCCCTGAAGCTGGGAAGTTGCACCAAGTTGGCAGCCAGATTTTGTGGTCCATTTGAAATCTTGGAAAGGATTGGGCTAGTTTCATATATGCTTGCATTACCTGCATCCATGACTGTACATAATGTGTTTCATGTTTCATTTCTTAAGAAATATATACCAGATGCTAATCATGTTATCGATTGGAATGTAATTTAGGTGGAACAAGAAGTTGTCCTACAAGTGCATCATGTGCGCATATTGGACAAGAAAAACAAACAGCTCTGAAATCGAGCTATAGGGCTTGTAAAGGCCCAGTGGACCTGGTACGGTCCTAAGGACGTGACATGGGAGCATGAAGATGTTATGCGAGCAGAGTACCCGCATCTTTTTGAAAATTTTGAAAATCTTGCAGATGCAGTGTAAAGTTGCACTGAGGACAGTGCAAAAATAAGGGGAGGGGATTGTAATGTCCCCAAGGCCAAGCCCTATTGTAAATCATGTCTATGGAGTATAAATCTTGCATTATGAATTGTAATTATGTTTTATAGGTTGGTGAGCCAAGTTTATATAAGCTAGTGGGATTATGTGTTATTAGGCCGGAGAGCCTAAGTGTTAAGGTCGGGAGCCTGCTTTTGTATATGTAATCATGCAGAACATTAATAAAAAATATAAACACCGTTGCGTGCAGACCGACCACAATGAATGAGTGATGGGGGACTAAGCTTCCACAGAGTGGGTAAGGGATTGTGGGGCTAGAAGGTTGGAAAAAGAGGCTAAGTGTTGAGCCTAGGGGCTTAAGTCCTTGGGAATAATATTTTAATATTATTCCAAAATCCATGTAAATGTGATGTTTTATCCTAAGTTCTTTGGAAGGACGAGTGACTTCCAAATGGGAAGGAATGAGCTTCATGGGTGACAAGTGTCAACCCAAGCGCATGCACTTAAAACTGTTGAGTTGAGTCATGATGGGGGTTCCTCCTCCCATTCTCCATCCTCCGTTTGAACTCATGGGTGTCCAGGATCGACCTCTATTTCGGTGTTTGTTCTAGGGAATCCTTACCTGAACCGTTAAGTCTCTGCATGGGATCTCTATACACCCTCATGCATCCCCAAAACCTGAGTCGTGAGTCTATCCTGTATTGTTGGTTGGGGAAAAATGAATGTCTTGTAATTGTTGAGCCTTGTTATGTTGTAGCATCTGTCTATCACCAGTTTTTGGAAGCCCATGTTTGTGTTTCTAGTGGACTGTTGTGGTCGCGCAGCGCTTGACTGCGTGTGGCTTGCAGACCATTGTATGTTCATGTGGAGCCTCATGGATGCATGTTTTATGTTGTGGTCATCATCCTGGTGTCAACTGAGTGCTTGATATTGTTGCGGTTTCCCTCACCCAGTTGGAATTGAGTCGAATGGTGTGCTAAAGAAGTGGGTTATCACGCCCGTGGTAGAAGAAGCAGGTTGTCAGGCATGTGAGAAACTTCCTCCAGGTGAGAGAGTCTGTTGGGAAGTGGTTTTCTCCCAGAGAGAGTTCAACACCAGCTGCGAAGCCCTCTAAGACTTCTTGATCCGGCTTGTTGTCGAGACCCAGAGAGGGAGGTGAATCATTGATGGACTATGCTTGTGAAGGTGTATACTCCTGCGCGGAACAGGCATGTGGGGAATGAGAATCCGTGAGTAGTGGGCGTAAGAAGGCATCCTAGGAAGATTCCTTCTGGTTATTATGTGCAGTTTTCCCTGTAACCTCACTCTAGACTAGGATTCCTTGCCTTGGGTGGAGCTTAGTCCCAGCTCAGGGGTGACCCACTATTGAGAGTGATGAGCAGTGTGGTCTAAGGCTGGGAGGTTCATGGAAGGCCTGCACGTCATTGGTGGAATTACCACAGTTTCAAAGATAAGTATCATCTTATGCTTAATATTATGTTTTGCATGCCTATGATGCTTATATGTATCATGTATTCTGTTGTGCATATGAATTATTGTTAATGACAGGGATTTTTTTTATGTTAGCAGTAATCTTGTGCTTACTCTGAGTTAAATGTGTTTAATATGACTTAAATGCATGTTATTAATTAAGTATGAGAATGATGTTGTTCCGCACAGTAATGTTTTCCCAACCAGTGGGATTAAGGCCGGGGGCGCTACAACAGACTTCCACAAACTAAGCAGTGTGACATCTCCATCAATACAAGCAACTCACCAAGATGCAGATCCAGCAAATGCTTTTCCCTCTCCCCCGGGAACTCAATGAAATGGAGACCATTTCTTCCTAAGGAGGGAGGATTGATCCAGGTGGATATCGGTGGCCACCCACCTTTTCCAACTGGCTAAATACAGTTTTATGGCAATTTTGGCAATTTACTATTTTTAGCAAGTTTTAACTTCCAGGGCCATTTTGAGGGCCTAAATGAAGGTTCTTAGAGATCAAGGTTTTAAATTATAGCCAAAGGCATGATTGAGCCCCCAAAATGAATCTCCTCAATGATACCTTTCCAACTATCTCTCATACGCCTAAAACGGAGATTGTATGCAAAAGTTACGACCCCGGGAAGTTGATGTACTAACTTACCCAAACGGGGCCCACATGACTTTTGGTGCTTCATCTCCTAAGGTTGGGTTTTTGGATGTCTAGGGTTTTTGGCATTCCTATTTATTGTAAAAATGCCTTCAGATCCTCATTGTAGTCATCTTCTTACGAATGTGAGTAGTCGTCACATCTCTTCTCAGGGATAAGTTGCCACCATTCTATCGAGTCTTTCACTCTGTATTTTACAGTCTCTGTACATTTATTTCATTAATAGAAATTATGTATTAATATATATATATGGGTTTATGGTTTCATCTCTGATACATTTCTATTATATTATTGAATATCTGTGATATCTCTATACATTTTTTTATTATATCTCTGATCTCATTTCGTCCCGAAACTAATCCGGATCATCTCACTTTTAGTGTGCAGGTTAAGTAAGTGGAGTAACTATCCATCCAATCCAGACAAAACGTTGCATTGAGACAAATCCTTACATCCAAGAGAAGAAAGAGATCCTTTTGTGAGGCAGATGAATAGAGATCTAGTAGCCTCTAGAAGACAAGGCTCTCATATAACCCTAAAAATAGAGCTCAAAAATATATATTTTTCATAGGGTTTGAGTTGGTGAAGCAAGTGGGATATAAGTCCCTTGTTTATGGATTATATGGTATCATAGAAGTTGTATCCTCGATCATGAAAGCGTCCAATATTTTGAATAGAATATTTCAGACCTTAGCATGGGTAAAGCCAGAAAAGGAAATTTTGAAGACCTACAGACTAGCAATGCTTAGCATCGGGAAAAGAAAGAATGCTTGAAGAAACAGGTCAAAATGTTCAATTAGATAATGGAATATATGGAGAATCACCTTGATACCTCTACCAATATATTTCCATTTCTCAAGGAAAAATGTAAATAAATCCAAGACACCCTCACAACGGTGATGGAATATTGGGATGAGCACATAATTGAGCTTGCACACCTGGAAGAAAAGGTCATTAAATTGGATGACTAGCAAGAGGATAGTCTCACACAGATTATGTCTCAGCTTCAAAAAGATTTGCAGGAGGTCTTGGAAAGGATCCAAGAATTTTTCCAGGAGCATCAAGAAGTAGGTTCATTTTCAATAGTCACTACAAAAACCAGCACCATGACCAAGATACCTTTGGTAAGTTCACCTTCTGTAGATACTCCTCAAGAGAAGCTTGGTGAATTTGAGAAGAATACCATAGGCATTGGTTCCAATCTCTTAAGGTAGATGAGTTTTGATGGACAAGGGATAGGCAATAGAATAAAAGGAACCTTGAGCCCTATTGTATACACACCATGGGTCAAGCATGAAGGCCTGGGATTCAATGGAAGATGTGAAAATCCCATGACCATGAAGACCATTTTTGTGAAGGTGAAATACATGTTGGAGTTTTTATGCATGTCAAGAGAAGGAGAAGCAATGGTAAGTGAAGGTAGCATCCCACTACCACTTCATACATATTGTGGAAGATATAAGGAAGGTAGAAATGAGACTATTTCATAGACTCATCCTACACCTACACTCAAAGAATGCAGTGAGAATATCATCCAAGGAAAGAAGAAGAAGACTTGAAGGTCTACATCAAACAAAAAATTCCTTGCTTTCCACTGTTGCAAGAAGAGAGGCCATAATATTTTCGTTTGTTGGTACGTAGAGGCATGCTCATGTTTCATAAAGAAAGGTCATTGTGAGGTATGTTTCTAGGAGAATCAAACCACATACCATAATCTTGATTATTTTTTGAAGAAGAAGGAAAAGAAGACTTCTCATATACAACAGAGAACTCATAATTACAAGAAGAAAAGGACTATCTCAATTAGTTTATACCACAACACTAAGAAATTTTGCCACCATTGCAAGTTTAGTGGACATTTGGAAGCAAAGTGTTGGCAACTTCATCTAGAATTTCACCCCATAAACCACACAGTGAAGAGAAGAGTGTCAAGAGTGAAGATTTCAGAAGGTGAATATTTTCATGCATCTCCAATCCAAGGGGAAGAAGTTGTCTAAAGAGAGATTGTAGCATGGGAGGTTTTCATCACCAACAAGATGGATAAAAAATAGATAACAATGGAAACCAAACTCCAAGGATTTTTTTAGATATTTCATCCAAAGAACCCCATATTGGAGATGTGTTGAAGAGTGGTGCATGAAGGTCAATGACCTTGGGGGTAAGCTCGAAAAGTGTCGGTAAGCATGTGTAGGCACCGAAGGGTTTTTTCCATGACGACAAGCATTTGATCCTAGTAAAGGAATGCAGCCACACTTCCCTTGAGGATTTTTTGTGTGATGGAAACTTGTTGGGGTCACACTAAACATAGACTAGAATTCAACTTGGATTCATGATTTCCAAGATGGATTATCTCCAAGACTGAGAGGGATAAGGGAATGGATGTTGAGTCCAGAGTTCGGATTTGTAGATTGCTCAAAGCTAAGAGTCAGTGAGATTATTTCTACATTATGGGATTAAGCGAACCAGATTAGATTAGGACCAGAGCTAGTAGGCTGAGACACGGTCCAGATTTAGACTTGTAGCCAAGAGCCAGAGTCAAATCCACATTCCAAAGACACAAACAAAAGTACATTAATCCAAATTGGTTTCCTTGAGATTTCAAAAAAAAACAAAACTCTCAATGGGGAGGTGTGATCTGAAATGATTTTGAACCAATGAATGAGATCATATCTATAACTTTGTCGATCAATTTGAGATAGTATATGAAGATGTTACCATGCGGTTATTTTCCAAATCCTTGTTTGGATATGTTGTTTTGTGGTTTAAGGGCTTGGGAGATGATTCCATTGGTTCATGGATTGAGTTATATAATTCATTTTTAAGATACTGGGGAGAGAACAAGTTTTTTTATCAACACTTAACCGATTTTTGTGCTCAGAAGAGAAAAGAAGATGAATCTCTAGCCACCTTCAACATGAGGTTTCATAGTTTTTATTACAACATGCCTATTGAAATTCGTCCTACCGAGGTTGCTTCCATGGTACAGTATACAATGGCACAACATCCCAATCTATTTCTATACCTCAGAGAAAGAAAGTCACCATCCTTGCAGCAGATGTTTGTTGATGCAGAGGAAGTGGAGAGTAATCTTCAGGCATGTGCACAACTCTTTTGTCAGATCTTGGACAATGTTTTGGATGAGGAAGAAACTGAGGAAGTATATGGACAGCAAGAATCTTATCTGATCTTGCAATTGTTTCAGCATGCTTGCGCGTCATTTTCAGATCTTAAATCTTTTTTTGATCTTGAAATTATTAAATCAGATTTTTCCATTGTTAAATATGCAAATGTACATGCTTATAACTCATACCAACAAGGTGAATTTACATGTACAGCTGATCCTTTTTTCTAATTAATAGAAAAGGCATGATTTTGTTTATGATGAATATCATGAAGAAGGTTTTGCAGAAGGTGGTGACATTTCTGTTTTAGAGAAAGTTGTTGCCCCTCATCATCTTACTATTGACTTAGAAAATCGGTTAACATTCTTGGCTCATGATAACCTCCTTGACTATATCCTTTTAAAATTTCGTCAAGAAGTTAGGAAGGAGCTATAGGAATAGGTGAGTTTGTTCTCTTTTCCATCAATAGATGGCCAACAGGGAAAAATTCAACAAGAAAATAAAAAGTAGAAGATTTATGTATCAACATGTACTAATTCTCCTAGTATTGACTTTGTATCTGACAATTTTAGAGCAGATTTTTCAGAGGACAGTAAAGAGGAGGTTGAGAAATCATATGGTCATTCTATAGTGATTTTTTCTTCAGATAAAATTGACCAAAAATTTCAATAAGACACTACAAATAAGTTTATTTCCCAAGGAGATAATCAGCAGCCAGAAAAATATGTTGTTGTCCATTATTTCTTTGAAGCATGTGATATCTATGGGATGTTTCAAGGAGGTCAAGAGAATTGCTATCTTGTCAGTAAAGCAGAGATTATGAAGAAGCATCCTAGTCTTCTAATGCAGCCAGAATTCTATCATGTGATTCATGATCCTATAGCCATATACATGGAGTCTATTTGTTCAGAAGTTTCCTGCATTAGATATTTTTCCATGCAAGCAATTTGCAGCTATAAGTATCAATTACTCATAGATTGTGTGATGCATTTGTTGCACCTTTTGTGAGTTTTCTTAAAGAGTTACCAGCAAAAATTTATATTTATCAATCAGATGCTTTTACGGCTTCATTGTAAGTTTCATTATACTTGATTAAGTAGAGTTCAGTTGGTTAGAGTAGGGTAGTGTAGGTAATAAGCTCACTTCTCAATCATTTTCTTTTCTTCATTTTTCACAGTGTGATCAGATTTATAGTATGAGGTTTGTTTGCAGCAGGTCTTTTAGTTTTCTTGGATAAGTGACAGGTCTTGAAGTATTCCAGAGGATTGGTTGCATAAGTTTGATACCAAATGACTCCATATCCCAATGGATAAGGAACTGGAACTGCATGTTCTTGGAAGCTCATAGGGAGTATGCCATCCCTTGTGGAGCCAGATGTTAACACATATAATTGATTCTCCTTGTCGCCTTCTAACCATTTATGTCAAATCAAATTTGATCTATGCGCTGCCAACTCACTAGGAGACTTTGCATCGTACTCAAAGGACTCCAATGCATTCATTTACCATCATTGCATTTATGGATCGTGTTAAAAGGATTTTCTAGTTTTCAGAGCTTATTTTTAACCAATTTTTAGGGATCATGTCATCAAATTTCCTCACGGTCTCCTCGAAGTATGCAATTCTTGTTTGAAATAGGCGTTGTGAACTAGCGCTCCAGACTGGATGAAGAGGAGAGTTGGAGGTCAGATAGCTTGCAAACACCCCTGTGCAAATTCAAAGACATCAGCATCAAGCCCAAGTCCACCAGGTGCTCCATGAGAGTTTTCATCATGTTTGAGGGTCGAGAAAGGGGTTTTGGTTTGCTTTCCTCTTAGTGCTATGAATTGTCCCATTCATTTGCTGATAGATTTCAAAATCATTTCCAATATGCTATGAACCTTTCTCATTAAAATAGATCACCTCTAGACTTCAACCATCTTTCCCATAGTTCATATTTCACCTGTTTCACTCCATTTTGATATTTGCATTGATAAAAACCATGTTTTGACAGAGAGTTCACTTTCACCTCCCCTTCATTATAATTCTCATATTATATTCCTTATTGTTCCTGGTTGAAAGAGTGTCTTCTATTATACTTCATGTGCATAAAATAAGTGCATAAATCTCTGTACAAGGTCATCTTTTGAAAGCATTTATGTCATCTAAACCATTAATTTCCTATGTACTTTGTTTTCACACACAAATTGTCATAAAAAATGACAGAAAAAATCCAAGCAATGATTATACATGTTGGCCAAGGATACTAACCAAGAGGATCTCTATAATCAAGAAATAAATGTGTTCAACTTTCAAGGTCATACACCAAAGTTTGTGAAGTTCATGTTTTATACCTTTGACACATTTTTGGGTGATTACCATGTTTTTCCAAACATGATTATCATTTGGGTGTTTTCTTTTAATCATATTGTTATCATCATAAGGATTACAACACTTTTGGATACTTGATATAATTTTTAGGATGATTAAAAACTTTGGTAAAGTGAAACAATCTCCTACAGGAAATTTTGCAACACTCGCATTGTGAACCGGTAATTATGACAATTTGTAAGCAATTAGCACACAGCATAGGCCTTTTTTTATTATAACCTTTGAATGTCAATATGGGTTCCTCTAAAATTTTGTGTGGAGGAATAACATGATGTTTTTTACTTGCTGACAAAAAATCATCTCGAACCAGTTTGTATTTTTGGAGAAAAGATAAACACATCACCTACTAGAAAGTTTGCAGCGCATGTTGTCACAGGCGCTACGAACTCTAATAGTTTAAAAAATTTGAGCTATGGGAAGGCTTCTAGCTATCAGGGAAGGTTCGAATGTTCTCCTAGGAGTTGTTTGGACATCAGGTACATTTGTTCCATCTCCATATCAAGTATCATGACTTGTTTCAATAGGCATTTATAACAATAGATAAGATCCCAAAAAATAGTAATTTGTTAAGTTTTTGTTGGAATCTTTTGTAACAAGACTCCTAAATGGAGGAGGATCCTATGTATCTCCTTGTTTTCAACCTCCTTAGGGTAGAGAGAGATCATTTACTATATATGGAAGTGTATTTTGAGAAGGAAAATGTTGGAGTGATAGGAAAAGGATTGTTACTATTTTGTAAACTCTCATAATTTGTATATCTGGATGGAGGATTCTTGTGTAGTCAAAGATCAACTTGTGCTTGTTTCTTTGTTCATTTTATTTGTCTACATGCTCTAATGGGATATTGATTGATAAATGATTTATCAACATCTTTGTTAGCAGGATTATGCAGTGGATGATTTACTTTGTATTTTGTGAAGCCTCTCTTCTTGGAGCAAATATTTATTTCTTGATTAGAAGGATCCTAATTAATGAAATTTCAGCCATATGAATGTGTCAATCAAGCATGATGTGAAATTAATTGTTCATATTGATGTTTTTTCTATATTTTATTATATGCATCTTTCAAATATGTACTGGTTGGAGATTATGATAGCCCTTTTTGCTAGAATATAGTCTTTGGGATTTTGTGCATTAGATCAAGCTTTGAACCTTATTAGTTTGATCCATTTTTTTAAATATAATCACTCATCCAACTCTAAACACTCTGATGGGTACTGGGATTATACTTATAGTAGTCTAAGAGTGACTCTCAGTGCTAACGCAACCCACTTTTCCCATTTTCCCCTTTCATCCTTTGATGATCCTTGACCTCATCTGACAACTCCATTGAGGTACCTTCTCAGTCAATGGAATTATGGAACCATGGGATGAATCCTCATCCAAAACTTGTTATGCCTCAAGGAGGGAACTTTTACAAATGGATAAGGAAAAGGCTACTAATAAATTTGTTGAGGAAATGATGAATCATATAAAAGAGTTATTTCAAAAATCTGCCAAAGAACTATCCCTTGAGGATGAACAAATGCTTGAAGGACAAATATATGAAGAAAGACACCAAGAAGATCCAAATGAAGATCCAGACAAGAATTTTGATAGGTCATATTTCTTTCATTGCATTTTCATCTCGTTTTCTCATAGTATCTTGGTTTCATTTCATATTTCATTATGCTCTACTTGCATATTGATTTCATGCTTAGTTTAGAAATTTTTGAAAAAATGCTAAAAAAAAAAAACTAGATTAGTTTCATTTTTTTTTTTGATGTATATGGACGAAGGGTGATAGAACCACCCTATATTTTATAGTGTTTTGTTATTGTAGGAACAGGTCCACTAGGATATGTTTTGGTTCTCATGCACTCTATGAAGAGCACATGTCCCCAAGTAGGATCCAGATGTTATCCCCAACTCCTAGGGATAACTAAGAAGATGATGTATCAAGGCCCTCAGGTTGCAGACATGGAGTATCGAGAGACATCTTGACCAGCAATGTCCACTTGCACAGATAGAGACCCACCTCACCACCACAGCTCTAGGTTCGTCGCGATGGTATCCACCACATCACCTAGTATATAGAAGACATTGGGTCTTGCTCCATGAGGTATAATTTAGGTATTATGGTGAGTGTCATTTCAATATTTGAGTCATTTTATTTTCTTACATATATTATTTATTTTGATTATGTGATGTTTTCTTGGACATTATGCTTTTTTCCCTGTTTTACCTTGATGGTTGACATTACGCCCTAGTAAGTGAGTCACCCTTAGGGATAGGGATGCTACTGGGAAGTCCTTTGGATGAGTCATCGTGCCATTTCCAACCATACTTATCACTTTCCACACTCCATCCCCTCATCTCCTCACATTTTTGGATTTTTGGGTGTACTGACCCAAGAAGGGGTTGTCCCTCATTTAATGGGAAGAAGGGGCTAAAGGACTAGAGGGGAGATATCTCAAAAAGATAAAATCCTTCTTATGAAACTTACATATTCTCTCTTAAATAGGTCTTGAGAGCAATGAAACACTTCTCCTAAAAAATCAAAGACCTGCAAAAGCAAATTAACATTATATAAATGTCCCCACTTGTTGAGGTGTGTACATTCATGTGATGTCCCTTTCTTTCCTTGCATATGGAACTGTATGTACCTCTAGATTCAAGTGGCCTTGTGGTACTTCCCCCCAATATAATCGATTCACCAATATGGATTACCCAAGGTTTTGGATTTATAATTAATTAATGGTATTGAATGGGTTTGGAAAAAGGATGCATTGAAAACGAAGGTGCATCACACCCTCTACAAAGGCACCCATAAGTGAGACACTGCAACCCCTTGTATGTCATAAAACCCATGCCCAAAATTCTTCCCATAATCCATGTCACATCATCCACATGACTTAGAAGGAGGCCCCCTCGAGAAACACCCCTAAACTTGAGGAAGGATTCACCCAATACGTCGTTTTGTCAACCCTCCCATACCTAAACTTGGCAAATTGCATAGGGTATTTAAGCATTGGTTTATTTTGATGAGGTATATTGGATGTACATGCTTGGATGTGTCTTTTATTGATTTGATTTACTCATCATTATGCTTTGACTTCAGATCCTTGGAGGGCATATCAATTTTTTTTTTCATTCTTTCATTCTTGAATTAAACTAGTATTTACTAGCTTGTCTATTGCTTATTTAACTAGAATTTTGGCATATTTATTTGCAGATCTTATTATATTTTTGTTTATTATATATATTATTGTTTAATTCTGCAATTAGGGACAGCAATATTTTCTTGCTTGACCACCTAACATGCTACATGCATACTTGGCTTTTCTTGTATCTTGGGCAGGTGCAATCACCCTTTGCAGGTACTCATACCTATTGGAAACCATTCGCTACCACCAAGACTATTTCCCAATCCTTTTTTCACTTAGTGTCTTGACCTATAGGGGCTACACTTCCATCATACCATTTTTCATCTCATTTCCCCCTAAGGTCACCCGAGATTCCCCCCTTGAGGTGATTACTTCATCTATAAAGTGACAGGAATACATGCCTAAGGTGACAAAGGGTAGGTGTTCTCTTAGTTGTCACCATTTTGTGGTTGGGTCAGGATTTTCCTATCCTACAATGTGTGCGATAACAAGGTGAAAAAATTTGGTGGCTCAGATCCCATAGGTTGGGTCACTCAAGTGGAACATTATTTCTCCTTGCATGGAATTACTAATGATTAGGAAAAAATTCATTATGGTGTCCTCTATCTGGATCATGAACAGTGGAAATGGTGGAAATGGCGTAGAAAGAAAGGCCAAGGGTATGTTTCTTGGACACAATTTGTAGCAGATCTTTATGAATGCTTTGACACTAATTGTAGAAATTTTAATACAAACTATGTATTGCCTGGATTCCCCTTATCTAACAATTATATGCCACTATTAAATATGGAATTGCTTCTACGAATATTCTTGTGGAATTTAAAACATGATCGCTAATTGCAATATCAAGAAGAAAGATCAATCGCACATAACACATATGTTTTACCAGGAAATCATAAATATAAAAACCCCACTATCATATATTATGTATATCATGGATCATGAAACAATCTCATACAAAAATATAATCCAAGAGCTCTTAGTACAATATACAATCATCTCACACTGTCATACAAAAATTGACAAATTCATGTGCCAATTTACTGCTTCCAGACAACCTGCCTCCTCTACGCAATCCCTGCTAATGGAAATCCCTGCAATGAATTAATTGATCTTGCTTAGGTTGTGCATTCCTCATGGGCACATCCACTGTGTGTCTAGTTGCATGAGTGCACTCACTAATTTCACAACTGAAAGTCAAACTGTCCCTTTCACCTGTTATCTCAACTGGGTCTCCACTGGATCTGACATGGATGTAGTTAACAGTGGTAAATCTTCAGTTGCATGTGAGATCACTTATTGTGAATTAATCAATAATTAATTCACTGATCTCTCACTAGTGTAAGTTTAGTAACAACTAGTACAATTGAGCTTAACTCACTTAACTGAGTTAAAATATTTCACAACTCACATAACTACACATCCAACTCTGTTACAACTTCGAATCACTCAGTTACAACTAATTCGACTTGCATGTCCCACCAGTCAACCTTTGAAATCAAATTTCCTATAGCTAACTCATTTTCCATTTCAATTAACTATTTCCAAGTGCTCATTGAGAATAGACTAATATTTATTGTCCAACTATTATTAAGGGATAATAATAGTCGGCATACATCTATAAATAAAATTCCCTCACCATCTATAAATAGACATCATCTATAAATAGAATTTTATCACCATCTAAAAATAGACTTCCACCTAAAAATAGCCTGAGGCTCCATACTAGTGTAGGTGCATAACTTTCACTAGGATATTCTTGTTGAATCTCAACACTCCCTCTCAACAAGAAAGGGATTATCTTTCACCATGATCATGTCTCTATGGTATTCGAATTTTCTCTTGGTGAGCTCCTTTGTCAGAATGTCGGCATCCTGATATTTCCTAGGAATGTACTGAAGCAACATGATATTCCACTACACACAATCTCTGAGATTATGATATCGAATATCTATATGCTTAGATCTATCATGAAAAATAGGATTAATCGATAGTTTAATGCAACTATGATTATCACAATGAATCACTGTCAGATCTAAATGAGAACCAAACAAACCAACCAAGATCTTTCTCATCCATATAGCCTCACATGCAGCTTGACTCACTGCCATGTAGATCTGATACTAAAGATCTGATACTAAAGAAACAATTGTAGATCTGATACTAAATATCCCCCCTGATGTGCTCTTTCTGTTTGTTGGGATGCCCGCCCAATTTGCATCTATGAAGCCATGCAACTTCACCTCATCCATATGTATGTACCATAATCCATACTCAGATGTGCCCCTCAAGTATATCAGGACATGCTTGTCTGCCTTCCAAAAGATCTTGGTAGGATTAACCATTGCTTGATTCAGTTGGTTAACTGCATAGAAAATGTTTGGTCTCATGTTCACTAGATACATTAGCGAACCCACTAATTGTCGATAGACAGTAGCATCCACTACCTCTCCAGAAGTAGCATCCTCTTTCCTCCAGCTTCCTGGAAGAGGAGTATCCATGGGTTTGAAGCCCTCCTTGCGAAACTTACCCAGTATCTCCCTTGCATACTTGCCTTGAGACACAAAAAATTTTCCATCTCGCTGCCATATTTCCAATCCAAGGAAATAATGAAGAAGGCCCATATCCTTCATCTCAAACTCCTTTGCAAGGTCCTCCTTGCATGAGTGTATTGGTTGCTCATCACTAGTCAGTATTAAATCATCAACATAAAGAACAATGATTAAAAGATTACCCTTGTAGATCCATCTCGAACCTACCACTGATTTTTCGACCATTCTTGGGACAATTTCCCATGCCCTGTTTTTGACAATGGATTCATATTCCTTCACCATAGAATCAACCCAAGTGGGATCCTACACTGCTTCCTAAAAGGAATATGGCTCAGTCACAATACATTTTCTCATGACAGCCATGTATCCAGTAAATCGATCAAGAGAATGTCTCTATCTGCAATGTGAAGTAGGGGCTCCTACATTCTGTGCAGCATATAGTCTCAATCTATCAGCTTCAGTGGTGTGCTTTTTTCCATTTCTGATGGATGGCTCTACATGAGTGGATTCCTCCACTCCATGAACCTCCTCATGTTTTTGATCCACATCTTGAGACTCACCTTTGGGAACCAGCAGTTCCTCCTTCGCATGCAAGTCTAGCTCCCTCTCAAGCGACAACTGCATGGCTTTCCCCTCATCGAATTTTATATCCCGTCACATAACAGTCATCTTAATGTTAGGAAAATACACACGATAATTATGGGGTGTTTCTATGTACCCCACAAATATCCCAACTTCAGCAATCGTCTCCAGCTTCTTCCTAGCGTTCTTGGTCACATCCACATAAACAGATGAGCCAAAAATCTTAAAATGAGAAACATCAGGTTTCTTACCAATGAAAGATTCTTCAGGTGTACTCATGCCAAGTACTCTATGAGGACAATGGTTTTGCACATAAATAGTAGTGTTTCATGCTTCTACCCACAAATACATTGGGAGGCCCTGATCATGCAACATCATTCATGTTGCACCCACAATCGTTCGGTTCTTCCTCTTCGCGACCCCATTTTGTTGTGGGTTATGAGGCGCTATGAGTTCTCTTTGAATTCCTTCTTTGTTGTAGAATTATTTGAATTCATTAGAGATGTATTCTCCACCATTATCGCTCCTCAGAGCCTTCACTTGCTTCCCCAACTCTTTATCCACCAATGCTTTAAACTCACGGAACTTTGAGAATGTTTGATCCTTCTTCTAAATGAAGAATATCTAGCATTTACGAGAAAATCCATCAACAAAAATAACATAATACTTATTTTTTGTTGTTGAAGCAACTAAGAATTGTCCACACACGTCTATGTGAATTCTCTCCAGGATCACCGAAGCATGGTTCTCCTTTTCATGAAAGGTGGAATTTACATACTTCCCCATGGAGAAACCCTTTCACTGATCTAACTGAGCAAGTGTTCCCATTGGAATTCCAGTAGATATTTGTTGCATGATCTTCAAGGCACCATGATGAAGATGGATCAATCGCATGTGCCATACTTCTCCCTCATCCTAGCTCACCACTTTTTCTTCCTTTCCCATCATGGCAGCACAACCATCTACCTCCAGCTTGTAGAGATTCTTAACTCAAATCCCTATCTTATTGACTTGACCTGTTGTTTTATGTCACAGAAAGGCTTTTCCATCACTGAAAACAACATCATAGCCTCTGTCCTCCAACATTGCGACTGAGACCAAGTTTTTCTTCAGACCTGAAACATGCATAACATATTTCAATTGAAATGGTTTACCTGAATCCCTCTGAAAGGTAATGGTACCAATGTCAGTCTCACTGTATCATCCATTGCCACCCATCTCTATATGCATTTTGATATCTCTCTCCTCCAAGTCACTGAAAATATCCTTCTCTCCCGTCATGTGGAAGGAAGCACCACTATCCAAATACCTCACTGATCCCAATGCACTTGATGCATGCATGAGATCAATCAAAAGTCAAGTTCAAATTGTGAGGCAGGGGCCTCACTGGCTACAGCTCCAACAACCTTCTTGTTCTTCTTCTTTTGTGAACAATTAGTAGCGATATTCCCATCTTTGTGACAGTGAAAACACTTCACTTTGGAAAAATCCAGCTTCTTTCCTTTAGACTCGAAATTTGAATGGAATTTATTCCCCTTCCCTTTCCTTTCCTTGGAAGCCAAAGCACAATCCTCTTCATCATCATGCTTTGATTAAGATCCATATCTAGTGTTTTGCATGAACTCCTCCTGCACCAAATCCAACCATAGTCGTTCCCAATTTGGCAATTTTTCCCTTCCATTGGCAGAGTCTTGATAACTGTACCAATTTTTGGGAAGTCCTAGGAGAGACAAGATCACAAAATCATAATCAATGAATTTTATTCCCACACTCCCCATCTCATCCTAACATTGGACAAACTTCGTGAGATATTTTGGAATGGAGTCGCCCTTCTCCATCTTGATCTTCCTGAGTTTATCTTTGAGCGCCAATTTCCTATGGTCGTTGTTGTTTTGGAATAGATCTGTCAAAGCCTTACACATTGCATATGGTGTGTCTTTCCCATGGAGGTTTGATACAATGTGTTCTCGTACTCCCTCCAACAGGATCCTCCTCACCTTTGCCACTTTCTTTTTCCATGCATCAAGATTTGCACTGTCTACAGCATCTGGCTTACGAACATCCTTGTCAGTGAATTCCTTCAAGCCATTGTCTTCGAGTACTACCTCCATCTTGTCCTTCCAAGAAATGTAGTTTGAGATGACCTCGAGTGCATACTCTAACCTCAATCCATTGAAATCCATTTCAATCTTGAATCATCTGTAGCACCAAGAAAGTCTTTCTGCAAATTCAAATTCTATCCAATCACAAACTCAGCTTCTGCAATTTTTTGTGCTCTGATACCATGTAGAAATTTTAATACAAATTATGTATTGCCTGGAATCTCCTGATCTAACAATTATATTCCATTGTTAAATACATAATTTCTTCTACAAATATTCTAGTGGAATTTAAAACACGATCGCCAATTGCAATATCAGGAAGAAAGATCAATCGCACATAACACAGATGTTTTACCGGGAAAGCATAAAGATAAAAACCCCACTATCATATATTATGTATATCATGGATCATGAAACAATATCATACAAAACTCTAATCCAATATCTCTCGGTACAATATACAATCGTCTCACACTGTCATACAAAAATTGACAAATTCATGTGTCAATTTACTGCTTCCAGACAACCTGCCTCCTCTGCACAATCCCTGCTAATGGAAATCCCTACAATGAAATAATTCCTCTTTCCTAGGATGTGAATTCTTCATGGGCACATACATTGTGTGTGTGGTTGCATGAGTGCACTCACTAATTTCACAACTGATAGTCAAATTGTCCCTTTCACATGTTATCTCAACTGGGTCTCCACTGGATCTGACATACATGTAGTTAACAGTGGTAAATCTTCAATTGCATGTGAGATCATTGATTGTGAATTAATTAATAATTAATTCACTAATATCTCACTAGTGTTAGTTCAGTTACAACTAGTACAATTTATCTTAACTGAGTTAAACTACTTCACAACTCACGTAACTACGCATCCAACTCCGTTACAACTTGGAATCACTCAGTTATGACTATTTGACTTGCATGTCCCACCAGTCAACCTTTGAACTCAAATTTCCTATAGCTAACTGATTTGCCACTTCAGTTAAATATTTCCAAGTGCTCATTGAGAATAGACTAATATTTATTGTCCAACCATTATTAAGGGATAATAATAGTTGACATACATCTATAAATAGAATTCGCTCACCATCTATAAATAGACATCATCTATAAATAGAATATCCCCATCATCTAAAAATAGACTTCCACCTAAAAATAGCCTAAGGCTCCATCCTAGTGTAGGTGCATAATTTTCACTAGGATCTTCTTGTTGAATCTCAACACTAACCCCCACTATCTAGGTTATTTGACCAAGTTGAAACAATCTGACACAATGGAAGACTTTATATCTTCCTTTGAATTCTTTGTTTTTTGAATGGAGGGCATGTCAGGTGATTTATTCAAGGAATCCTTTATCAGTGGCCTCAAGGATGAAATTTGTGCCCAGGTCCTAATGGCTCACCCTTAAACTAGGTTGGAAGCCACTCAACGATCCAAGGAAGCACAACAGATTGTCTCTTCCCAGAACCACAAACTCTCTTGTATTCCTCGCACTCGACCTACCAATCCTACTCCTCCTTCCACTGCTCTCAAAATATAGAAACTAACTCGGGAAGAAATGTTTGAACGCCAACTCAAGGGTCTTTCCTATAATTGTGATGAAAAATATGTTTTGGGGCACAAGTGTAAGGAACAAAAACATTTTATGGCCATTTCTGAGGATGTTGTTGAAGAGGAGGTCAAAGTGTCCCCAGTGGAATACCTACCCCCAATTGATGCTACTACTCCACCCTATGATCCACTAGAATTTGAACCATTGATTTTGTTGCATGTCCGTATTGTCTTCTCTTCTCACCAAACCCTTAAGCTCATTGGCTACATTAAGAATAGGAAGGTTACCATCCTCATTGATAGTGGTAACACCCATAATTTTATTCATTGTCAAGTTTCCCAGAAAATCAATTGTTATATACATGATGTCAACAATTTTCAAATCATGATTTCTAATGGAGGTTCCATGAAATGTGGAGGGTGTTGTCAAAATGTGCACCTACAAATTGGTCAACATCACCTAGAATCTCATATGTTTTCCATCAACATGTGTGATTATGACATTGTGCTAGGTGTTGAATGGTTACGCATTGTGGGACCCATCCTCCTAGATTTTAAGGAATTAACCATGTAATTCCAACATGAGGGATAATAATATAAGTTCCAAGGCATCACAATAGGCTCCCCTAAGATAATCAGTTCCCATCAAATGGAAAAGCTCCTCAAAAAAGGTCATTCGAGATTTATTTCCCAACTCCATTCCATTCAAGAAGTTGAGACACCCTCTGTGCATCCTGACCTCCAATCTATCCTCTCCAAACACCAAGTCATGTTTTCCACTCCCCATGGACTTCCCCCTTCCCATGGTGTCCATGATCATTCCATTCCTCTATTATTGGGTATCCTTCCTCCCAATGTTCCCCTTATCATCATCCTTTTTCCCAGAAGAATTAAATTAAGAAAATTGTTCAATAATTTATTGAATCCAGTGTTATTTGTCCTAGTACTAGCCCCTATTCCTCTCCTATGGTCATGGTAATCAAAAATAAGGCACTTGGTGCATGTGCCCATACTTTCATGCCTTGAAAAAACTCACCATCAAAGACAAATTTCCCATTCCCGTCATTGATTACCTATTAGATGAGTTAAGTAGTGCTCAAAACTTTACTAAACTCGATCTTCGTTTTGCCTTTAGAACTCATGAGGGTCACTATGCATTCTTGGTCATTCCCTTTGGTCAGTTTAATGTTCCCTCCACTTTCCAAAGTCTCATGAATCATGCCTTCCATCCATTCCTCCATCATTTTTTCTTAGTTTTTTTTTATGATATTCTCATCTATAGAAAAACTTGGGAGGCCCATCTCTCCCATGTGGATCAAGTTCTCCATCTACTCTCTTAGCATAATTTTTTCCTCAAACAATATAAATGTTCCTTTGGAGCCTCTTACATGGAGTACCTGGGTCATATTGTTGAAAAGGATGGAATACATCTGGATCCCAAGAAAATTGAAGCTATGAAGGATTGGCCTCACCCTAAAAATCTTAAGAGCTTGTGTGGTTTTTTTGGTTTAATAGGATATTATCACAAGTTTGTTTAGAATTATGAAAAAATTATGCACCTCTCATTTATCTCCTTAAAAATATTGCTTTCACTTGGACTCCAAGTGTTGATCAATCCTTCCACGCCTTTAAAGAGACTATGTTCACAACTCTATTCCTATCCCTTCCCGACTTCACAAAGACTTTTGTCCTAGAATGTGATGATTTAGGGAAAGGAATTGGTGGAGTCCTCATGCAAGATGGCAGGCCTTTGGCCTTCACTAACAAAAAAAATTGGAGAGACATTTGGGACAATAAATTTCTGAAAAGGAAATGTTGGCTATTTTTCATTCTTGGATATTTGGCATCTTTATCTCTTGGGGATACGCTTCCAAATTAAAATTGATCAATAGATCCTCAAGTTTCTGGAATAGCAAATTTCATTCTCGGAGCAACAAAAATGGGTGACCAAGATATTTGGATATGATTATGAGATCATTTACAAGAAGGTAAAATAAAATGTGATTGTTCACGCTCTTTCCAAGAAGTATGAAGAATAAGGGTCCCTCTTTTCCATCTCCTTCTTTGTACCATATTGGCTCCAAGTTTTTCACCAGGAATGGCTGCAAGACCCCGAAATCTCTCTCCTGATCCAACAATTGCAACACCATTCTCCAACTCCTACAGGGTACTCTTGGCACAATGAATATCTTTGCTACAAAGTTAGTATGAATTTAAGAAAATAGTCACAAATTAAATCCATGGTGCTTGTTGAGCTTCATGCTTCACCCACAGGTGGGCATTCAGGGCTACCAAAACCTATGAAACGGTCAAAAATTATTTTTTTGGGGATGGTATGAAACAGGAAATATACACATATTTGGTTGAATGTGATGCATGTCAATGCAACAATGGAGAAAAATTCAAATCCCCAGACACACTCCAACCACTTCCGATTCCCCCTACTATTTGGAGGGATATCTCTATGGATTTCATTGTTGTCTTACCTAAATCAGACAATAAGTCAATCATCATGATGGTAGTCAACCATATTTCCAAATATGATCATTTATGTTCTCTTCAACACCCATTCATTGTATCCACAGTGGCTCAAATTTTCATGGATAATATCTTCAAACTTCATGGCATGCATCATTTTATTGTCTCTGATAAAGATCCAACTTTCACCAGTAATTTTTGGCAAGAACTTTTTAGGCTCCAAGGAACCCAATTGCATCTCAGTTCTTCCTATCATCCCCAGACTGATGGCCAAACTAAATTTGTAAGAAAGTCTTTGGAAACCTATTTGCATTTTTTTGCATTCGATCGAAAACATCAATGGGATTAGTGGTTACCCCTAGTTGAATGGTGGTACAAAACCTCTTACCAAAAAGATACTCGCGTGACTCCTTTTGAAGAAGTCTATGGAAAAAATCCACCGTCAGTTCTATCATACATGTCAGGTGTCTCAAAGGTTCGGGAAGTTGAAAAAAAAATTACAGTCCGAGAGTACTTTTTCCATTCCCTTAAATGAAATTTGCTCATGGCTTAGAATCGCATGAAGCAATAAGCAAATCAAGGTCCCTCTGAGCATCAATTTTTTGAAGGGGACCAGGTGTTTCTTCATCTTCAACCTTATAAGCATACTTCACTCAAATTTGAACACTTTTAGAAACTTTCTCCCAAATTTTATGGTCATTATGCCATTCTCAAGCGAGTGGGGCATGTGGCCTACCAGTTAGCTCTTTCTAGTCATTCTAAGATCCATCTTGTTTTCCATGTCTCATGCTTAAAGAAAGTGATTGGAACAAAGTGCCAAATTCAAACTAGTCTCCCTGAGTTGGATGAATAAGGGTCCATTTGGTTGTAGACACAAGCTGTCCTAGACCAGCGAGAGTATCGCCTCTGTCAACGCACAATCAAGGAAGTGTTAGTTCAATGGAAATATACAACTCCAAAATATGCCACGTGGGAGTTAGCCAAAATTTTGCAACACTTTCCTCATATCAAACCTTGAGGACAATGTTATTCTTCAATGGGGATGTAATGTTAGGGACCTAACCTCCCTAACCCCTCAAATAGGTAGAATAATATATTTTCCATGTGATAAAGGCCAACATTAGTTAATAAGGACTATTTAATAAATGTGAACAAGTCAATGTAATAAGACCTAATAGAAGTGTACGCTTCCACAAAAATATTCCTCTAGATTGTTATTTAGAATACAGAATTAGTATAAATAAGAGTAGGAGGAATGAGAATTATTAGTCTTGAGAATTATTGTAATAGAGTTATGCTCTACTAGAGATTTCCCCCTCAAAGAGGCAAGTGAACATTGCTTTATTTGAATAAAGATATTACTTCTGGTGTTTCTCTTTTCATTATTTTGTTTTTACATTGATATATGTTGAATATTCATGTTTCTGCATATTATATTACATTTGGTACCTTACAGAGTGTTTTCTATGTTTTCTTTCACTCATATTAGCTATCAATTAAATATTGAGTCTGTTGGGATCCTAGAGAAGGTGTGGGGTTTATTTATGAAAACTCCATCATTAAACCATGTAATTATTGTCTTTAATGAATATCTTCCATGAGAGGTACGCTTATTGTTTTGCATTGAACTACAACATGGAATATGACGAGATCTTCCAAGAAACAAATTGAATCTCCTACGCAAAAATTGCTTACCTCATAGATGGGAGACCCTTCCAGCTATATTTGTTTGAGAAGTATACTTACATTGACTTTCCATGAACTTAGCTCCCAATAAAGGTGGAGAAATCTCACTAGGTTCCATTTTTCCACTTGATTCTCACTATTTATTCTAGTATTTTAAATTATTAAGAATTTTGTACAACAGAGTGTTCAAGGTCTCTATGAATACCACCAGGGTTTGAATCTCGTCTATATTCCTTCAAGGTAAATATTAGTTCATATTTTCACCATACGGGTTCACCATACTTCCCTAAGATCAATTATCATCCTTTATGTAAGGTACCAGATGTATTGTAATAAGCAGAAACATAAAATTGCAGCAAATACCAGCGAAACAACAAAATAATGAGAATAACAACACCAGCAATAATACCTTTATTGAATGAAAGCAATGTTAACTTGCCTCTTCAAGGGGGAAACCTCCAGAAGAGAAAATATATGTTTCAATATTTCTCAAGACAATACTTTCTTATGCCTTCTACTCATATTTATACTAATTCTATCTTCTAAATAACATTCTAGAGGAAGATATGTATACAAGTGGAAGATTCTATTAAGTCTTCTTACATTAGACTTGTTCAGATTATTAAATAGGCATTAATAAGTAGTGTTGGTCTTTATTACATAGAAAATATATTATTGCTATAGATGGGGAAATTGTTGCAGAATGGTAGTCGACTCCCAAGTGGCATCTTCTGGAGTTTTATGTTTCCACTGAACTAACACTTCCTTGATGTTGCAATGATAAAGACGACGCTCTCGTTGGTGCAAGACTGCTTGTGGTTTCAACCAAATGGAACCTTCTTCATCCAACTCATGGAGATTTTTTTGAGTATGGAACTTATTTCCAATCAATTTCTTTAAGAATGAGATGAAAAACAGGATGGATCTTAGAATGATTGGATAGATCTAGTTGGTAGCCCAGGGTCCCCACTCACTTGAGAATTGCACAAGGACCTTAAAATTTGGGGGCAATTTTTTGATAGTGTTCAGTTTTGAGTGAATTATTCTTATAGGGTTGGAGACAAAGAAACACATGGTCCCCTTCAGTAAATTGACATTCAGAATGACCCTGATTTGCTTGTTGCTTCATGTGATTCTAATCCATGGCCAAATTTTCTTTGAAGACACGGAGAATGGTTGCTCGAACTATAAAATTATTTTCAACCTCTTGAACCTTGCATACACCTGGCATATAGGAGAGAATCGATGGTGTATTTTTCCCATAGACTACTTCAAATGAATCATGTGAGTGGAAATATGGTAATATGTGTTGTACCACCATTAAGCTAAGGGTAACCATTGATCCCAGTGATTTTGTCTATCAAATGTGAAAAACTACAAATATAATTCCAACCACTTATTGACGGCTTCAGTTTGTCCATCAGTATTGGGATGATAGATAGTGTTGAGATGCAATTGGGTTCCCTCATAACCTAAACAATTCTTGCTAAAAATTGATGGTGAAAGTGGGGTTTCAGTAAGAGACAATAAAATGAGGCGTTCCATCGAATTTGAATATATTTTCCATAAACATTTGAGCCATTTTAGATGCGGTGAATGGGTGTTGAAGAGCATAGAAATGAGAATATTTGAAAATACAATCTACTACCACAACAATGAATGACGTATTTCCCGATTTAGGTAATCCAACAATGAAATCCATATAAATATCCCTCCAAATAGCAGGGGGAATAGGGAGTGTATGGAGTGTTCCTGGAGCTTTGATGTTTCTCCCTTACTGCATTAGCAGGTATCACATTCAGCCACAAAGGTGCAGATGTCCTATTTCATACTGTCCCATAAAAAATAATGTTTGACTCATTCATAAGTTTTGGTAAACCTTGAATGCCCAGTTGTGAGTGAATCATGCAACTCAAAGAGAACTGTGGATTTAAGGTTTAATTGTTTTATTAAATACAAGTAACCTTTATAGAAAATCTATTCACTTTTCCAAGAGTACCCTAGAGAATCTTGAGGATTTTGTTGCAACTTTTGGATTAGTATAGAAATTTTGGGGTCTTGCAACCATTCCTAGCGAACAACTTGAAGCTAGTTTTCTATAATGAAGGAGAGGGAAAAGAGGGACCCTTCTTCTTCATTTTTCCCTTAAATAGCATCAGAAACCACATTTTATTTACCATTCTTGTATATGATCTCATAATCATACCCAAACATCTTGGTCACCCATTTTTGTTGCTCCGAGGATGAAATTATTTGTTTCAAAAAATACGTGAGGCTATGATGATCAGTTTTAATTTGGAATCATTTCCCAAATAGATAAGGATGCCAGAGATCCATGAAATGATGAATAGACAACATTTCCTTTTCATAGGTGGATTGGCCCAAATGTCACTCTGATAGTTGTTTTCTAGTGAAAGCCAAAGTTTTACCATATTGCATGAGGAATTCCCCAATTCCTTTCCCTGACACATCACATTCTAGGAAAAAAGTATTGGTGAATTCGGGTAGTGCCAGGACATAGATTGTGCACAAAGAATATTTCAAGGCATGGAAAGATTGATCAGCTACTAGAGTCCAACTAAAATCATTCTTTTTAAGAAGATCAGTGAGAGGAGCTACAATTTTTCCATAATTATGAACAAATTTGTGATAATATCCCATTAAACCCAAGAAACCACACAATATTTTAAGATATTTAGGCCGAGGATAATCCTTCATAGCTTCAATTTTCTTAGGATCCACCCATACTAAATCCTTTCCTACAATATGACCCAGGTACTCAACTTCGGAGGTGCCAAAAGAACATTTATATTGTTTGAGAAAAATCTTTCACTGAGACAATAGATGGAGAACTTGATCCATGTGGGTGAGACGGGCTTGCCAAGTTTTACTATAGATGAGGATATCATCAAATAAAACTAAGACAAAATGATGGAGGAAAGGATGGAAGAAATGATTCATGAGACTTTGGAAAGTGGAGGGGGCATTACACAAGCCAAAGGGCATGACCAAGAACTCATAGTGACCCTCATGAGTTCTAAAGGAATTATTGGGGATGTCTTCCTCTTTCATGCATATCTAATGGTATCTAGAATGGAGATCAAGTTTTGTAAAGTATTGGGAACCACTCAATTCATCCAAAAGGTCATCAATGATAGGAATGGGAAATTTTTCTTTGATTGTGAGTTTGTTGAGAGCACAAAAATTAGGACACATGCACCAAGTTCCTTCTTTCTTGAGTAACATTACTACTGAAGAAGAATAGGGGTTGGCACTAGGACAAATAACACCTGCTTCTAGCAATTCTTTAACAATTTTCTCAATTTATTTTTTTCTGGGAAAAGGGATGATGATAAGGGCGAACATTGGGAGGAAGATTGTCAGGAACTAGAGGAACAAAATGATCATGGGAAACGTTGGAAGGGGAAATTCAATAGGGAGTGTTAAACATAGCTTGGTTTTGAGAGAGTATAGATAGGAGGTCAGGGTGTACAGAGGGTGTCTCAACAACATGAATTGAATGTAGTTGGGAAATAATGCTAGAGTGAACTTTTTGAGTATCTTTTTCATTCAATGGGAACTAATGTTCTCAAGTGAACCTGTTCTGATCCCTTGGAATTTATAATGTTTTCCCTCATGTTGGAATTGCATGGTTAAGTCCTTAAATTCCATGAGGATGGGGATGCGAGTGCGTAACCATTCATCACTAAGAAAAATGTCAATATTGCACATGTCAATAGAAAACATATGAGATTTCATGTGGTACTGACCAATTTGTAGGCGCACATTTTGACAATGCCTACCACATTTTGGGGAACCACCATTGGCAATCAATATTTGAAAATTGTTGATTTCACGGATATAGCAATTGATTTTCTAGGAAATATGATGATGAATAAAATTATGGGTGATGTCACTATCAACAAATATTATGACCATGTGATTAATGTAGCCAATAAACTTGAGGGTTTGGGGAATAGAGAATCCAATGAGAGCATACAGTGAAATAATCAGTTCAAATTATGGTGGATCAGAGGGAGGAGTAGGGTCATATGTTGGGGGTATTTCTTCCACCATGGAAAATTAATCCTCCTCGTTAGAAAAATCCTCAAAAATGGCCATAAAAGGCTTATATTCCTTACACTTGTTCTCAGTAAAGTATTTTTCATCACAATTATAGAAAAGACCCTTGAGTTGGTGTTCAACCATTTCTTCTAGAGTTAATTTATGGATCTTTAGAGGAGTGGAATGAGGATAAGGATTATTAGGTCGAGTGTGAGAAATAAAATAGGGTTTTCATTTCTAGAAAAAGGAAACTTGTTGTGCATCCTTGGCATGTTGAGTAGATTTCAACCAAGTCTAGGGATGAGCCAAGAGAACCTGGGATCATATTTCATCCTTTATTCCACTAATAAATCATTCATTGAAGAAGGAATCGGGCATGCCCTCTATTATAAAATCCAATTGCTCAAATGCTGAAATAAATTCGTCCATGGTACCAAATTGTTTCAACTTGGTCAAACAACCCAGGTAGTGTGTTTCAGTGTCAAAGAATTCATAAAGATCAGCCAAAAACTATGTCCAAGAAACAGACCCTTGATGTGAGTTTTTACGACATTCCCACCATTGATAGCATTCAAGATCCACATAGAGGAAATCATAACGAAGTTTGGACAAATCATTAGTGATTCCATGAAAGGAGAAGTAATGTTCCATTTAAGTGACCCAACCAGTGGGATCTGAGCCATCAAATGTTTTCACCTCCACTCGTGGAAGACGCAAATCATGATGAAGGGGGTTGGACTAGAAAGTTTGGAAATTGGAGGAAGCATCACCTTTTGGGTTAGAAGGTTGTTTAGATGAGGTAAGGCCTTCAGGAATATTCAGTGCTGCCAAAATCTTGGCAGCAAAGGATTCAAGATAGCTTTCAATGTGGGCAGGGATGTCCTTCTTCATGTACTCTTTTATGTCTTGCATTTTGAATTATATGGTGGAATTGAGGTGGTTTTCAAGGTCTTGGTTATGGGTGTGTGTCATGGTGAAAGGGAAACACAGGAATGGGGAAGGTGGGTCCACACAAAAAATGGGTTTCTAGTGAAGGGTACCACTATAATTAGTGCAAAGAGACGAATCCAATGGAATAGGTGGAAAATAAGGGTGTCAAAAAGGGTGGGTGGGTCCATGGAAAAATGAAAAAAAGGTTCACAAGTGATAGATACCACTATGATAAGGGAAAAAATGGGAATCCAATGGGATAGGTCACGAATATTGGTGTGGGTGGGACCACTATACTCCTTATAGTTATACTCCATCCTGAAGAATATTGTAGTGACGATTTTCCAAAATTGTTAACAGGAAAATTTGTGTAAGAATGTCACAACCAGAATGCAGAAGGCAGGATGTCGTGGAAAAATATCTCTTTTGTTCATTTTCTATTTTGTTCCTTTCCCAAGGGTTAGGGTTTTCAGGGTTCCTACAGACAAGGTTTTTCCTTGTGCTATAACTCTTTGATATATGTGCAGGTTTGAACAGTTGTACTCGTCCCAATATATCACGGCACCAACTAGGGAGGATCGAATGTACCCTTGGTTGTACTACTCGATTACCCATGTAATAGAGGGTATCTTCCTAAGTGTTGTTCTCAATGTCACTATAGCAGTCAAGTGGGCAATCAGCTAATCTAGAGCTGGTTTCAGGAGACCTAGGGGAATCCCAATATACCTGATGGTATGTGGGAGTGATGGTCATTTACATATTATGTCTAATGTGGTACTACTCGAAGGGGTACCAAAAAGGGTTACAGAGGTTTCCAACAAGGTGAAATGTTTTTTTTCGAGTAACCTCGTGAAATTGTCTATATTTCCTATTTGGAGTCTTCCCCAACCACATTTTTACCCATTAAATAACAAATCTTTGTTCTTTAAATACGCTAGTATTACATGTTTCTACCCTAGAAAAACAATTCCCACAGTTTACGCAAAGGAAGGAGATTTTATACCACTTGTAAGGTACCAGATATATTGTAATAAGAAGAAACAACAATATTGTAGAAAATACTAGTGGAATAGCAAAATAATGAGAATAACAATACCAACAATAATACCTTTATTGAATGAAATAAATTTTCACTTTCCTCTTCGAGGGAGAAACCTCTAGCAGAGTAGAGCTCTATTACAATAGTTCTCAAGAAAAGACTTTCTCATTCCTTCTACTCCTATGTATACTAATTCTATATTCTAAAGAACATTCTAGAGGAAGATCTTTCTAGAAGCAAAATCTTCTATTAAGTCTTCTTACATTAGACTTATTCACATTATTAAATAGGCCTTAATACATAATGTTGATTTTTATTACATAGAAAATATAGTGTTCTACGTAGATGATTTTAGGGGCTAAATTTCGCAAATGGGATAATTTTCCATGGTTTTTCCCAAAAAACGATTCGCCAATTTCCATCTTTTCTAAAAATGATTCGCCCAAATTCCATAGAATAAAATAATTTTACCTTAAAAATCGCCAAAATTTTATAGAAACTATATAAAATCCTCAGAAATTTGAATATTTTTACAAAACTATCACCAAACATTTTACATTTTGCATATTAAGGACTAGTAATATTATCCCATGTTTCTACATTTGAATATAAATTTCCATCCTTAAAATCATCCCTAGTGTTCTACCTATGTGAGGGGTTAGGGAGGTTAGGTCCTTAACACTTTCCAACATCAACCAATTCCATGTTGATGTGGGTGCACCTTTGTAGGTATATGAGAATGGGGTGTATCCTTGTTACTATGGTGCTCTATTGGTGAATCAAATTTTCCTTGTCTTTTGCATTGAAGTAGTTATCACTTCATTTATTACAAAGTGGGGTTTTCTCTGTAACTTCTAGTCAAGACAATCCTCAAGATGAAGGATCTTTTGGAATAAGTCCAAAAGAATGGATATAGTGACATCATGGTTTCAAATATGCATCAATAGTGTTATCCTAAGAGAGTAAATGTATGTGAGGGTCGAGCTCAATGATATAACTTTCTCAAGTTCCATTTGGAGATCAAATTGAAGCCAACAATCGGTGGATTCATGCTTGTGTTGTATGAGCACTTGAAAGCCATGGAAAAAAATCCTTCTAAATAGTTTTATCATGACAGGGATGAGTTGGAGTTGTTCCATTGGATAGGATTTATTTTGAATAACTTCATAAATGATTGGTAGTGTATCCACATAAGCTCGAAATCACTTCCATGTGATGATAAGTACCTTTGGATTGCTTTGTGAGGGAAATGGTGGCATTCTATAAGTGGAAACTTTGGAAACCATTGTTTTTCTTCATTTATGTTGGAGAACAATATAGTCCACTTCAAGAATATCTAGAGACCCAACATTTATTGGCATATTGAGAGCCAAGGATCATTTTTCATTGCATAGTAATCTCACCCCTAGTGTGTAGGTTAAGTAAGTGGAGAAACTAGCTAGCCAATATGGAGAAAAGATTGCATTGAGAGAAATCTGTGTAGCCATGATAAGATAGAGGATCCTAGTGAAGGACAAAGGAATAGAGGCCTAGTAGCCTCTAGAATATAGATCTCTTATATAACCCTAAAAATAGATCTATATTTTTGCATAGGGTGTGTTTTGGTGAAGTGAGTGGGATATAATTCCCTCGTTTACGAATATGAGTTCCACCATAAGTTCACAAGAAAATATTTCTAGGTGCATCAATGTAATGTTGTTTTTATCTTCCCCGTCATGTATATGATATATATCGAACTAATGTTTGAGTTAATTAATCCATCTTGTGCCTTCTAAATCACCCCTGCTATCAAAATTGTGTACATTTTTTTTTATTTTGTTTATAATACTAATGGATGAACTCATGTTGGATGAATGGTGTGGCCATGAAAACGATGTGTGGAAATTTGGGATACTTGTTCTTTTACTTGAATTTTTCAATGCTTCAAGATCATCCTTGAACATCTTGATATTTGATTTCTCCTTCTTTGTAATAATTTCAAGTTTTATGCAACTAGGTAAGAAATGCTCTGCAACTTCTAGGGTTTCTTCATGCTCCCAATTCCCACCTTCCTAGACCTTCTCTGACTCCATTGGTGTGCATTGATCGCCTCATCCCTGTAGCTCTAATCACCCTATAAGAATGGGAACAGAAGGGGGGGTGAAATCCCCTTCCTACCGTAACAGTGTTTCCAACGATTCGGAGAACTCGTGAGCGCGTTGACTATCCTTTGAGCTGTCATTGCACTTACGAGACTAGTGTATGTAGGAAAAGATGGATATAAGAAAATAATCAAACACGGATGTTGAGTCCTTGCATCCAAAAGCATCTTAGGTCTGGACACCCGACAAATGTATTCCCCAAGCCCTAGTTGCACCCAGGTACGTCATCAAAACCACCAGGATATGGGAGCATACGCAGTTCATGTGATACCATGCCCTCGTAGGAAAATTCCTAGGTCTTTGGCCCTCAGAAAAGGACCTAGCTCATTGGATCAAGGTGTGGTGGAACTCCAAAGGATACTATGAGATTCAACTAAGCTCCAAAGGTCTCTTTACAGTAATATTCTACAACCTGGAGGACAAGGACGGGATCTTTGAAGGGGGACCATATTTCTACAACTCGACCAGCCTCTACCTGCGTTTCTGGACAGACCGCTTCTGCCTAGAAAAGGAAAACTTTGCATATGCACCGGTATGGATTCACCTCTATTCCCTACCCCAAGAGTTCTGGTTAGAGGAAAATTTATTGGGCATAGGAAATACCCTGGGTAAATATGTCATATCTTCATAAGCTACCAAACAAAGAATATACACCTCTTATGCAAGGATATGTGTCTATATGAACATCTCCAAAGCTCTGCTAGGAACAGTTACTTTAGAATACCAAGACGAGGAATGGGCCCAAACCATAGACTATGAACACATCCCTTTCAAATGTCGAAAATGCCATGAACATGGACACTTTTTCAAAGATTGCCCTCTCAATGTCCCCCCCAAGAGGGAAGGTGAAGAGAAACCAAAGGAAGGATTTACCCAGGTTCAAAATTGAAGGAGACAGGTGCAGAATAAGCCCACAACCAACAATGGAAAAAAGAACCCAAATAATAACTCATTTGAAGACCTTAACCGCCTCCCAAAAACTGAAGACGTGGAAAACCCCCATAAGACCGCGAGGAAATATCCCAGCAAGAACAAGGAAAATCTGTCGTCACAAGAGTATCAAAACCCAGCAAACCAAGACCATCCACGGACTCACCTAGTCTCAGAGAAAGAACCACAAAGGGAGGAAGACACATTCATGGAAATGGATGAGCAAGACCTAGCAGAAATTGACCTAGACAAGTTATAGGAAGCATTCAACAAGAAGGATCTCCAAACCTTACCAAAGGACCAACTCACGAAAGTTCACAAAGTATTTCTAGACTCATCAGCAGGGGCCACATCTAGGTTGGGGATTAGCATAGACCCAAACCAAGATCCAAGAAAACACCCAAAATAAAACAAGCGAAGGGGCAGAAAACCGGCTCATCAGCTAATAAAGGAGGCAGGAAATTATATGATCAACTCGGGAAAGATTCACATGCTCTCAGAGAGCTCCTTTTCCCACCCACCAAATTGTTAACTATGAAGATCCCACCTAGAATATCAGAGGCCTAAATGGAATATCCAAACAAAGGATTCTTTGAAACTGCATCAAAATGGAATACCTTGATATATTCCTGATTCAAGAGACAAAATGTGCAGGGCAAACTACAGAAGATATCATCAAAATATGTTGTCACAACTATGAATCCTATCAAACAGACTCAAAAGGGGCTTCAGGAGGCATGTCCATCCTATGGAATCCTGCTACAGTCATCCTCGACCAAGGCCTCTCCACACCATGCACCATCATAGCGCACTATGGAGCCATTGGCTCGGACAAGGAGGGAATGATCACAAATGCCTATGGACCGTAGAACAACCAAGACAAAGACCTCTTTCTTTAGAGCCTGGCTTACCTAGGTTATTTAGCAAAAGGCAAGCGATGGACAATATGGGGCTACTTCAACATGATTCTCACACTAGAGGAGAAACAAGGGGGGGGGAGTGCCTAGAGCAGGACAACGCTAAATTCCAGGAACTCATAGAAAACCTCGGATTGGTAGATATTGAGAATGGAAATGGCACCTACACCTGGACCAACAAAAGATCAGGTCACCAACAAATAGCATGTAGGCTTGACTGCTTCCTCATCTCGAAAACTCTCCTTCTAGAAGGCCCCCTAGTAGATTCCAACATCCTCCCAAAGGAAAGCTCGGACCACTGGTCGGTTCAGCTTTGGGTTGACACTGTTGCTACCCCGAAGCTTAAACCCTTCAGATTTGATAAATTTTGGCTCTCGCATCCAAATTTCTAGGATTTAGCCCGTCACTGGTGGAGCACTATGGAAACTCAAAAAGGTACAAAAATGTATTGCTTCCAGAAAAAACTCAAATATTTCAAACAACGGGTGTGCAAATGGAACAAAGAAATCTTTGAGAACATCCTCCAGGAAAGGAAAATGTTGGAACAAAAACTAGAGAACCTTCAGGGACAAATCATTCATGCAGGATATACAACCACTCAGCAGTAGCAGGAGACTGAACTCAAAAGGAAACTAGACTAAAGACACAAGCAGGAAGAAATCATGTGGAGACATAAATCATGGGTTAAATGGCCCAATGAGTGAGATAAAAACACCAAATTCTTCCATCATTCCATTATACACAGATGCCTCATCAATCGCATCACAAAGATGGATGACTCGCAAGGCAACACCATGTTAACTCATCAAGAAATAATGCACAAGATGATATATTTCTACAAGGATATCCTCTCAGAACCCAATGTGGATTGTACCTCAGCAATAGAGCGGGTGACCCAAAATATCCCAAATATAATCACCCAAGAACAAAATGAGGCTCTCATGACACAAATAATGCAAGAAGAAGTGGACCGGGCTATCCAGGAGTTACCCATAGGCAAGGCTCCAGGTCCAGATGGTTTCACAACAAAATTCTTCCACTCATGTTGGCCTATGTTAAGGGAGGAAGTGTGGTAGTTGGTGGAGGAATATCGTAGCTCAGGCAAATTTCTTCCAGCACTAAATTCCACTTTCCTCACTCTAATTCCCAAAGAAGAAAGGGTCACAAATCCGAAGAACTTTAGACCCATATCTCTTTGCAACGTGATCTACAAAATCATTTCCAAGGTCATATCTCTAAGACTTAAACCAATTCTCCCCTTCATCATCTCCAAAGAGCAATCAAGATATGTCGAAGGAAGGCAAATCATGGATAGTGTCATACTTTTCCATGAAATCATTCACTCGCTCAAAATCACCCGCACTCCATGTATGCTTCTACAACTTGACCTTTCAAAATCTTTTGACAAATTAAGATGGAAATACATGAAATATCTCCTATCGGATTTTGGTTTCAACAAGGATTGGATCTCTTAGATAATGAACCTCATTTCCTCAACCTTTTTCTTGATCCTCGTCAATGTTGTCCCCTCACAACCCTTCTCCCCCTCAAGAGGAATAAGGCAAGGTGACCCTCTCTCCCCTTTCCTTTTTGTCATAATGGTTAAAGGTCTAGGATGCTATATCAAGGCATCAATTCAAAATGGATCCCTCCAAGGTCTCCCTCTGCATGGGCTACAAATGAAAGCCTCCCACAACCAATTTATCGATGACACATTGTTAATGAACACCCCCACCATGTAAGAAGCAATTAAACTAAGCTCCATCCTCTCTGATTTCAACGAAGCCTCTGGCACCACCTTTAATCTGGCCAAATCGCATCTCTTCTTTTTTAATACTCCAGAAGCAATCCAACAACACCTTTCTAAACTTTTGAATACCCTTATTTTCACTTTTCCCTCTCTCTACCTAGGACTCCCTCTCTCAGAATCAGTAACTAGAAACATCTCCTGGGATTCCCGACTACTCTCCATCACCAACCATCTTACAACTGGACCTTTCTCTCCCTCAACCTTCCATCCAGATTGGTTCTCTTAAAGTCAGTCCTCCAAGCCATCCCAACTTACCTCTTCTCAGCCCTAGTTGCCCCCCAATCTGTCATAAAGAAAATAAGGAATCTACAAAGAAACTTTATATGTCATGGACACAACCCGAACAAAAATTGGGCCCTTTTTAGTTGGGACAAGGTCTGCAAGCCCAAATCTTCATGTGGTTTGGGCCTTCGGGACCCTGGAAAATTAAATAGCACCATGGGAGAAATAATTTGGTGGAGATGGATCAAAACACCAGCAGATATCTGGGAAAAACTCTGTAAATACAAATATGCCCCAAACACACAGAAAAATCAACTCATAAGAATGTAGGAGCAAATCCAAGGCTCCAACATCTGGAGTGCAGCCTAGAAAAACCGACCACTCATACAAGAACATGTTTTCTACGAAGTTCGCAATGGCCAGAATTCCCTATTCTAGACAGATTCTTGGCAGCAAATTCCACCCCTACAATTGGAAGAAAATCTACAATCCTACGAAAATCACATCCAAGATCTGGCCACTCTCAAAGTAGTAGATTTTTTGACAGATACCCCCAACAGCTCTCCTTGGCGAAGATGGAAATCTACTCATCAGGAACTCCAAGTGCCAATGAAGTGTGACCTGCAGCCCTGGAAACAAGCTACTACCCAAAGGTGAATCCAGAAAAGACAGACCAAGACATTCTCAGATGGGGATACACACCTCATGGAAGCTTCACTCTCAAGGAGGGATACACTCTTCAGGAGAAATTCCATAACCTTCAAAAAGATAGCATCTGGACAACAATATGGAAATCAAAACTATGGACCAAAATCTCTACTTTCCTCTGGCTTCTACTCCAGAACAATATCTTAACCTAGGACAATCTTCAAAAACAGGGTTTCCTCGGCCCCTCGATCTGTCATCTCTTCCATCTCCAAGAAGAAACCATGGAGCACCTCCTAAATAACTGCCCACTCAGTGAGAACATATGGAACCAAGCCACTCAGTTCATTATAAGAACCAAACGAGTTAAAAATAGCATCATAAGCACCATCAAGGAATGGGGCTCTGGTTCCTTCAAAATTCCTATCCTGAATAGAACTTGGCAACTCTTATGAGGATTCATCATTTGGAAACTATGGAAGGATATAAACAGAAGAATATTTCACTCCCAACCATCTCAACCCACCCTCCTCTGGAACATTATCCTCGTGCATCTCCAGGAAACTCTTCAACTACAATCATGGACCAAGGAAGGCTTCCCAACTGACCCAAGTGAGCTAGACTCTCTCCTAAACTCCTGGGGTTTCTCGTTTTCACACTCCACCCCTCCTCAGCAGACCCCCCTTTCTTCAAAATCCCACAGTTCCTCTAAGTGGCTC